>VZTQ01004670.1:96444-178944 GCA_013400755.1 Pelecanoides urinatrix | reverse complement strand
AGTTCTTATTTTCATCGGTGACAGAGTAAGCCGTGTTTTTTTAATCTAATCAGATTTGAAAAAATGCCATCTCCATTGAGTATGTTTTAATAATAGTGTGTGATATGTAAAGCTGCTTAGTCTGTATTCTGACCGTTAAAAGAACTGATTACATGACAGTATGCTAGAAAAGTCTTGAGTTGAAGCTGGTGATGATCAAGCTTAAAGAAGATATAACAAGCATTTGTAAAAGTTACAGGTGAAATATAAACTTGAAAATAGTGTTTCAGTGTAAAATCAAGCATCTTTAAATCTTGATCTTTTTTCCCCCGGAATTCCATGTCTTACCAATTTTGATCAGATGTGAGGAGGATTGTGAGTGCTTAGAAATTCTGCCTGTCTTCTGTACGAAATGTTGTGTACCTAGATTGTTTTAAATTGAAAAAATGGATGTCTTAAGGGTTTTGCTGTGTGAATGCTTTTGGTTGTTGAAGCCTCCAGGATGACTAGTTAGCTTAGATTATTGAAGTAATTACTGTAAATTGATGGGTGGTCTTGAGAAAATGTTTTCAATTGATAGCTTCTAATAGAAGGAGGGTATGTTCCTAAGACAGCACAATCCTTATATGGGTGCCAGAGTTTTAAGAAGCCACTAACCTTTTCAGTTTCTTAATATGCTCAGTGCACGTTTTCTCATTCTTGTGTGTGACAATCACATCGCGAAGTTGGAGAACATACGGTCGCACAGCATCTGACTGCTGGCACCTGACGGTGCAAGTCTGTGACTGTATAAAGGTATATGAAGTGTAACTTTTTGCTAAGAAGGAAATATAATAGTTTCAGTACACAATCTGAATTGTTAAAGTCTTTCGAATAATTAACTCTGAAACTAAACAAATTAAATGCTGTCGGCCAGGGAAAATCATACAGAAATACAGGTCGCCCTGTAAAAAAGTACAGCGCTGTGCGTGGTACTGCCTTACCGACAGAGAGCTTTTGAAAAGAGGGGCTAGCACCAATCTTGAGCACCCTCTGCTGACCAAACTGTACATGGCATTTCTTTTAACTGCCACCAGCCTTTTTAGCCTTCAGCCAGCTTAGAGCAAAATACTGAAATGAGGTAGAGGCAAAAATCAATGATTTGGCTTCGTTATTATACGTAAAGACTGATTCTAAAAAGAGACATCGGATTGAGGAATATTTCGAGATATTGGGATAGTTGAGCAAACTGCAAAAGTGTTAATGAAAACCAGATTTATAGTCAACTGGATATTAAGAATGAATCACCTTCAGTTTCTCTCATTTTGATCTTTTGAAACGTAGTGTTTTACTACAGATATAGTAGATCATTGACATTAAGATAAATCAGGACACAATTGAAAAAGAAGACACACTTGAGAAGGTTATGAAATCTGTCCCAGTATTTGTCAAAATGAGTGCCTTACTTCAAGCAGCTGAGTCCTATTTAGGTACAGTTGTGGATATAGCTCACTTACAGTTTTTACTGTAGTAGACTGAACTAGAGAGGGCTAAGCACCTCTAAAAACCGGGAGAGGACTTACAAGTTTCACTTTGAGTATCCAAACTCTGATGATGTTGAGTCTGGAAGAGGCAATGATATAAAATGGACGAATAGAGGAGGCAGAGAGAGAAAGAAATTTTCTAAGTCTTCATTTTCTTTTAGTATTATAGAAATTACTAGCTACAAAAGAGAATTTTCTTTCTAAAGTGATTAGTTTATTTCAAACATAGATATTATGCAGTTATGAATAGCTTGTTAAAGTAAAGAAGGCAAGTCAGAAGGGTAATTTCAAAATGTAATAAGTTTATTTTGCTTTAAAGAGCATTTAAAGCTCTGGTTTTGAATACGTACCAAAACATTCAAAAAACATGATCTACTTGCAGCTTACTCTTCTTCCTTCGGATGATAACCGTGTATTTCTTCTTGACTTAAAATATTTCTACTGTTTTAAATGCCTATCTGTTGGATATGAGCTGGTTTTTGTAAGAATACAGACAAGTAATTGTAATTTGTTTCTTTGGGGATACAATTAATGCTAAATATCTAAAAATGTTTCTTGAAATCCGTGTAAAATAGACGGAATTCAGTTCCATAAACCTGCAATATTAACATAATGCCAAATATTTCAGTTTGGTCCAAGTGATGTTGTATTGGGATTAAAGCTAGCATGAAGGATCCATACT
The DNA here is from genome assembly GCA_013400755.1 of Pelecanoides urinatrix. NCBI lineage: Eukaryota > Metazoa > Chordata > Aves > Procellariiformes > Procellariidae > Pelecanoides > Pelecanoides urinatrix. The sequence goes on along the minus strand of VZTQ01004670.1, from coordinate 176,760 downwards.
TTTTTTTGCCAAACGAAATACAGAAAAAAGTTACTGGAATCAAATGGACTATTTTCTGGTTATTACTTTTGCATAACTGCACTGGAGTGGACTAAATAACTAAAGTTTATTTCAGTTTTACTAAGCCAAGTAGAACCTCCACACACACCACCACGATTATTGCTCTAATTCTAAAATGAATAAAACTTGTAATAGGTTTTTAGTGCTTCAGGAAATGTTTCCAAGGTTTGTCATTGTTGCTCTTGCAGCTAAACAAGTGATTGGGATGTTTGAAAATGGATCTGAGTAAAAGCCAGGATACGTGACTTTTTTTCACTAAATGGTCACTTTATATATGTCAGTGTTTTCTTTGCTTTTCCTACCTTTGAATCTACTGCTTAAAAGAATGAGTAAGATATTAATTAAAAAGTGTAACATACTGTATGCAAGATTTGGTGGGTTTTATGTTAATCAAGACAGGCTTGTAGAGAAACATGTTTGTCAGACCAGTACTTGAGTACAAGTGAATTAAAGAAAGATGCTTCCTAAACTTGAATTCACTCGCTTTCCTTGTTTTGATTCATAGTTATATTAGCTTAATGTGGTTAACCTGGATTGCTGAGCAGTCAAGAATTTGAATCATAGGAATAACCTTAGAATTAGGAGACTTAACAAAGAAGAAGCATTTACAGATTCCAGAGTTGCTCTACATGTTTTTAATGTCAAAGATTAAGGTAAACAGGTAATGATGTGTCTCTTTAGTTAGCCTTTAAACACAGATTAATAATCTATTATTCCTAGGGACTATAGGAAGGGTTTAACAGGTTATTGAGGAAAGCCATAGGGGTTCAGATATATGCAGTTAACTGTATATAGTAGTCTATATAAAAATTATATTTTTTTTATAAATGATGAAATGCCATGAATCCTTTTTCTTAGGAAAAGCTTGTTTTTGTCATCGCAAAGAAGAAGGATCTGTTATTTGAATTTTAGTAATTTTAAATACTTACCTTACTCTTTGCATAGCTGTTACATCTAAATTTAGACTACAATTAATGAAAACATGAATAATTGACTAGTATTCAAGGTTTAATAAAGTTCAGAGCATGTATTAAGAATAGGAAAGAAAATTTTTATGTTTATGATGCAAATTAAAGCCAAAGTCTATCTCAAACATACATACCATGAAATTTCATTGTAGTCAATATGGTGTTTGTCGGTGCAGAACCAGACTGATTACTGAAATATAATTACCTTTATGGAGGAGTTTGGTTGTGGGGGGAAGTCTCTCCTAAGATAGTGCCTTAATACTTCGACAGTATTAAAGTAGGGTGCTTAAAAAAGGCTATTTATGAGCAATTATTTCTAATGCACTTTAAACTGTAATTGAATAAAAAATGACTGCACCAGACTATTTGAAGAAATCTTTACCATTGTGCAACATTTAATTACCAAATTTTGCATTTCAATATTACAGCATAAAAATTTTTTTCATTTTCCAAGTAATATGCTTTTTATAATGTTAGAAGAATTGTTCTGTTACTACAATGATAGCTTCAGAGGATAACCTTTCCCAAAAGTTAAGCATCTAGGGCAGCAATAGCAATATTGCTGTTCGTGTTCTACTTCAGTAGTCAGAAAGGTTTGTTGTTGCTTTCAACTTTTGCTAATTAAATTAAGATTTTTCTCATAAGATAATCACTTATACCTTGTGGTCCAAAATGTGAAATTTATACCTTTAATCATTCCCTCATTCAAAAATAAAGTATCTTAAAAATTTGCAGGCTTTTTTTGATGCAAGTAGACAGTGCCATACTTTTTATTGATGGTTTAAGCCATTATTTTACTGAGAACCATTAGCTATTTAAAACTTCGTGCATAAATTAAAGAGGAGCTAAATGGATTTGCAGTTGTTGCCATTAGTAGCATTTTAGATTATACAGGCAATTATTGTGTTCATTATCGTAGAGCAGCCCCTTTGCAAAACTACTGTGGTTGTCTTAGACATTATGTACAAATTTTCCCTTGGAGATTAAAATTTCCAGTGGTGTGCTTAATTTTGTTAACACAGTTCTTTCAAATAGAACAAATATTATGACAAGTAGAAGAAAATTTGCTTTTCTAATATGGGAATTAGCAATAAATGTGGAATATTACTCGAGTTCTTAACTCATCTATTTCTTACATTGTCATAATGATTCTGGTTATGATTACTTTCAAAAGGAAAGAAATCACATTCTTGAGATAGTATATTTTACAAATGCTTTGATAAAATCACAATGTAGTTAAAATGAAGTCTACCCACTTTTCCAATATTCAGATGAATTTTAGAGAATGTTATTGAATTTCTACATTAAATGTATCTGGATAATTCAACAGTGTTTCATTAGTTTGAGTGCAGAAGTTGTTTAAGTGGAAAGGCACAAAATTAAACTAATGAAGTATATTTCAGTACATTACAGTAACTAATTTTTGAGAAATGGAGAATACATTTCTATTAAAACGTACTTTCTTTGTGTGCCTTCTTAAGTGGGGTTTTGCAATTGCTTTCACTTGCTACAGTAAATGAAAATATTAAAATTGACTATAGACAATAGCGTGATCTATATTAAAAAGGACGATAATTATTAGTAACAAACCAAATATTCTTGTGCAGGAGATTTATGGTGTGAAAGTTTTTCATCATTTAACTTTTTTATTCTCTTAATATCTTTCCAAACACATTTTTGTTGGTTTCCAAACTTAAATTCACATCTGTCTTCATCAATTAGAAAGGTATTAATGCTTTGAATTAGCTACGTATCAGTGTGCAGTGAACTAAATTTAATGTTTCTGTCCAAAAAGTGGCATTCTTTCCAAAGAAGCTCTTTATTCATTTCTCTTCTGGGGTGGGGTTTTTACGGGGGGCGGAGGGGCAGCTAAGCGGAGAGATAGGCTTTCGCTACCGTGATGCAGGAAAAAAAAGTGTGAGGTAGTGGTTATGCATATTGCAAGACAGTGATTCTTTATTTTATTACAAAAAAAGACCAACTCTAGAAGGCCAGATTAAATCATTCCTTTCACTTTTTAATGGGATTTGGATGAATAGAGTAAAATATGCACTTTGCATTCATTGATAGCATCTTTAGGTTGAGGTAATTGAGTCTTTTTTCCCTGACTGAATGAATAATGACTTCATCTGATCCTCAGCGAGGCCTGAAACTTAGGCTGCCTTTGTCAACGCAAAAAGATCTGGGCTTTGAAACATGCTCTACTTCCCTGGCTTAATTTTTCTTCATTTTAATCCAAAAACCTATTTTTCTCAATAATTCAAGCATAAACTATGTAGTAGTTGAAGCAGCGGAAATTGCAAGATATTTGTCCTCGTTGTGCTGCTTTTTAAATGCAGCTGATAAATCAGCCGCTGTGGTCTTCAGCTGCCTGGTTCTCTAGGGAAGGGACAGCCCCTGTATAAGCAAGATTGCTGGAATTTTTAAGAACTATATTTAAAGTGGTTCTTTTTCAGACTGTTTGTTATCTAAGGAAGTGTTATGTTTTACTGGTCTTACTGGCAAGACTTGGAGATAAAAGGGGCATCTGTGATGGGGCCTAGGAAACTCTTCCTGACATAATTTTCCCACATATTTTACTGACTACAAGAGCATCCCAAAAAGTGGAGTATAAATACTTAGCCTACAGCATACATTATTGAAATGGTGAGAGTCTTAGTTACATAGCTTAAAAATATTCTTTTTCATGAGAAACAGTGGGTGAAAGATAGCCTCTCAATGTTTTTGCTAAAATGCTTCTGAATCAAATACCTTTTTACTTGTGAAAAGTTGAACCTCTGTTTTGCTCTTTTGGTTTGAAAATGGATATTCCACTTGATTGCTGTTTTTTATTCTTCTATTGAATAACTGAAAGTGTCATACAATTAAAAATTATTTCTATGAAATTAGTTCAGATCAGTATGGCAGTAGAGTTACAAGTTACAGTACACTAGTTATACGAATGAGAAGGTAGCTCTGTTGCGTTTGTCCATGGATTCTTCAATCTAACAGGTTTTTGATCTTCTAGCAGTAAATGAGCAGTAGCTACCCTACAAATAGAATGTACAGTGCCAGTATTTTTGCTGACGGAAGAAAATTGTTCCTGCTCATTTGTTCATCTCTAATTGTCTTTTCTCCTTGCGCTCCTGTGTTCCTGTCCTGGGTCAGGGTATGGGGGAGGGATCTCTCAGGCATTCAAAAGGCCTGGCTGGGACACTCCACACTGGTTCTGGGGATTGTTATTGTCCTGTAACCCGGGAACATCTATTGCATACAAGCATAGGAACAATAATCAATTCAGTTATCAAAATGCAGTTAATTGTTACAAGTGCGTGGATTTTTAATAGGTAGGAATAAAAAAGCCAATAATAGCTGATTGTTTGCACCGCAAAAGTGCCAATTTAAGAAAAAGTCATGACTAACTTGATTTATACTTCTTCCTCTAGGTTGGCTTGCTGGACCTGGAGTTGAATCAACTGACCAAAGCCCTGTTTTTGGCTTTAGTTGCACTATCAGTTGTTATGGTAACCTTGCAAGGATTTGTAGGCCCATGGTATCGCAACCTTTTCCGGTTCCTCCTCCTGTTTTCCTATATCATCCCAATCAGGTATGTGTAAGAATGAAAGAAAAACACAACCTCTAATTTCACTGAATGTGTCTTTCTTGAAATTTATACTTGCTTCTCATTACGAAGGAAATTGATCTTATCAGGAAGGTGCCAACAAATCTGCTGATTCTTGAAGGATCACTGTACAGAAAACAATACTGTTGGGTTTTTTTGTATAATGTTTTTTGCTGGAGTAATCAGGATATCTAATCCTTTACTAGCATAAATGTATTAATAAGGATACAATCTTGGTATATTTGAGAATGTGGTTTTAGGAAATGTATTCGAATGAACTGTTAGGTATATTTTGGAACTTTATTTTTAATGCCTTAAGTACTGAAAATGTTCCATTTCTCGGGTTAAAATACAGACTTTTTACTACAACAATGGTTAATTTAAATTGAATGGCTGAATAATGTAGGTGCACTTTTGCGAGAGGACTTTTAACATGTGTAACCGAGTAGAGACTTGCCCTGAATTAATTAATTCATTAAGCATGAGTACTGTATATTCAAATTGCAGATAAACTGGAACAGGAGATAATATCCATGTGTGTAATCAAGTCTTCTGTGGACACAGAAGTGAGAACACTGACTCCAAAATGAGGTTTTTTCCTTGAACGGGTATTGCCTTTGCAAAATGGAAATCCTCTCTCCTGGTAAAATACCCAGTGTTTATGTTAAGGCGATTGTTAATTTTAGGTGCTCTCTAGAACTCTTCAGTTTGAGATACATCATTCACTAAGCCCGGTGGCTAGCCACAGAGTTAGCAGCAACTAAACGGTAGGTAGGTTTAAGACCTATCCTCTCAGGTTTGCATACAGTATTTAAATCCATGTAGTATAAGAAAAAAAGACCAGGAGGATTTCATTAAGTATTTTAATCTAAGCTTACATGACTTAGGTGTTACTGTGTTCACATTTTTTAAGTACGTGTCTATGTGAAGGGAACTATATCATATTTGACCAATTTGATACTCAGGAAGTATCTGTCTTAAGATTTATAACTTAAAGGACTTGTATTTTTATACTACTACTGTGTTGCAAGAGCAACTGATTCTGTTGGGAAATTGAAGGACAAGGTTCCAGGAAATCTGCTGGGGAGTTGAGGAGATCTCATTGTAGAAACTGGTCATCTTAGAATAGTTTCCACTATCTTTAACTCGCTCTTGTTTTTTATTTACACATTCGTGTTTCAGTTTTGTAGCATCTTTCTAAACACTGTCATTGTCATAACTCCCTTACTGCTTATGTGATGCTGCTGTTGAGGATGTGTCGTCATTTCCCCCCGTACACACACAGTTATCAAGCAACTTATCCATGTGAAGAGGCAAAAAGTGCTGCATTCAAGTGATAAGTAAAGTCTACATATTGCTGAAAGATGCACTTAATCATCAAAGGACATGTAGGGGATTGGAAAAATGAGCCAAGAGTATAAAGGATCACTTGTCGGTCACTGTGTTCTTCCATAATAAACATACTAAGCCAAAACTTATTGAAGTGGTTAAAAGACAGGTATATCTTTGTTACAGGATGCAAGAGGATTAAAAGCATATAGGAGGTGTAAGTAAATTTGACTCTATATTGACAGTTCAACATATGCCACTGAAAACATGTTGATTGAGCAGCTCATTTTCAACTTAGAGTTGTTTAGTGGACTTGTTTTCTTTTCCAAATAGTTCTTTTCCAAAAATAATTTCTAGGATACACCTAATCCCATTTTTCAGTTGCTTGTGGGAGATGATATGCAAAGCGGAAGTATTAGAGAATGTGATTGGTTTAGTTCTGAGATGGACCATGTAGTTACTCTATGGAAGGTCAGACAGGAACCTATCAGAGAATTCTTTTCTCTCTAGAGGTTTATCTATTTCGATATCAGCTTTTCTTCAACTCAGATCATTCGTATACAGGGTCACTTCCCACACTGTCAGCAAAATAAACAACTCCGGTCATGCTGGTGTTCAAATATAACCACACTTCTTTTCCTCTCTTCTGGAAGTTAAGCATGGAAATGACTTACTCTTTAGGCTGTATTTGGAGTGTAAACTCTTGGAGACAAAAATTACAAGACTAGTGATGTTGAAGCACCAGGTGTTGTGTCCTCTCATTATTTTTAAAATAGCTGTATGGGGGAAATAATGAACTTTTCACAGATAAAGGAAATGAACGTGGGAGATCAGGATTGACTGGTAGAGGCAAAGCATATCTGAACTCATGCGCGTGTGAAATGCGTTGATTGATGGTTTTAGAGAATCCAGGAAGTTTCTAAATACGGAGCTTTTTTGCAGTTATGTTTGGCTTTTGGTTTGCAGGGCAAGGGAAATTCAAGGTATGCAATAAAAATAATTTTCCATGGTCAGACATGTTTGGTGAAGATCACCAGGAGGAGGTAACCAACTGTTAGCAGATTTTGACTGATCTCTATGCAGTCTCTCCTATAACTAATAGGAAGAAGAACTTTTTTTTGCTCCAGGGAGCAGCTAGTTCCTTGTGATTCAGCTACATCCTAAATACTCCTCTAGATCAATGTTGCTTCACTGTGTGAAGGCTATTACTGTGGGGCGTGTAAGACTTCAGAAGTATAAACATAAAGCAACTGAAAAAAAAAAAAAAACAAACCCACAACCAAACAAAAAACACCCCAACAACGAACCTCCCCCCTCCTTCTCCCCACAAAAAAACCCAGCTCACAACATTGCACACATTCTGTAGTATACAGGGAATCAAGCAAAATGGAGAAAAAGTCGTAGTAAGCAAACATTGAAATCTTAGCTCAGCTCTTAATTGGTTGTAAATTAGAACCATTATGCACAAAATATTTTAAACAGCCCCACACCCCCAGAAACCCCTTAAAAATTACTCTTCTGTAATTGATGTTTCTTTTTCCCCTCTGGAGCCTCCATAGGCAATCTGCCTCCCTACAAAGTTAATCTATTTGAATTTCTTAAAATTTATTGGAAAAGGAGGATAGAAAGCAAGTCCTTGACAGGCTGTCCAAAACGAAATAAATCTCTCTAGGATTATGCTCACCCATTCTCTGAGTTTTTCCATGTTCCTTGGTATTCTTAGGCTTTTTTGGTAGTTGGCTGTAGCCAGTTTGAAGTGCATTAATGCCTATCCATAGGTTCCTCCAGTGTCACTGAGACCGTTTCATTACTTGTTTTAAATAAAATCATTGAGTGAAATACATTCGCCATTAGTTTACAAGATCTTGTCTGACTATATCACCTAGTGCAGTTATCACATAGCAGGCTGGGGCCAGCATGTGTCCTCAGGTATGTCCATGCTGCTGCTCTTTGTGATACCAGCGTGGAAGTTTTTAGGCCTGTGATGTTTCTTTTTTTTTTTTTTTAAATAGTAAGGTCGTTTTGTTGAACAACTTGTATTTTGGATTGTCTTTTCTGAATAACAAAGGGCAGAGGGCAAAACCAGTCATGCTAATGAAAAGTCAGTGCCTCAGATGGGGGAAGTTGAGGTAGAACTTTGTCATTGTTATGCCATCTTTTACCTGGTTACCCAGTTTAACTCTATTACTGTGGTTATAGATACATTCTTTTCAATTTTATATCTCTCTAAAATCAGGCTTACATTTTTATCAGGAGAGTTTAATTTCCCTGTTGTGTGGAACTGAAGACATTTACTGTACACATTTAAAATTCCTCAAGACTTACATGATTTGTATTGGAATTTTTCCTTCAATCTTTGCAGCTACTAATTTGATCAGTTGTTTCATTTTTAATTTTTTTTGAAAGAGCTGTCAGAGAGACAGTTACCAATATTTGTATTTTTAAGTACAAGAGAATAGAAGAGACTTCAATCAATGTGGGATGTGAGATACCCACTCTCAACTACTGAGCTGAAAATGCGGGTGTGTATACGGGCGCAAGAAAGGTGATCGGGCGGTTGGAGAGCCTTGCCACAATGCAATTCCGTCCTTTCACCTGGCATTTAGTTGTAGCATCTCTTCATCAGCTCACTTGAGCTGCCGTAGTAATCGGTTCAGAAATGACAGCCAAGGCCGAAGAAAAGGCTAGCCTTAATGATGGTGCTGCACCACCAGACGGGATCCCCTCCACCACCAAGTAGTGGGACTCGGTTTATTCATTGTCCGGTCTTCTTCAACACCTTGAAATGCAACGTGAGTTGTGCTTTGAGTCCTTTTGTTTGTTTGTTTTATTTTTCCCCCAAAAAATGTAGCCAGGAAAGTTTTTCAAGATAATTTAGGCTTAGCCAAGCAGTGTTTGGTGAAATTGCTGCCTTCCGTATACAGGCATGTGAATCCTATAGCCATACATGCTTCCACTTAGTTGTTAAGTAACGTAGAGGATTTACCATAAAATGATAAGGTATTGACTGGGGATCTGGTAAAAATGTGTATCATCTAGGCTCTATATTTAGTAGCAGTTTAAAACTGTATTGACAGGGGCTTAATCAGCCATCTTTTTAGGAGGATCCTTTAGTTTTGGTGTACAGAGAAGCTGAAATGTCTTTTGTCCTTTTCCTTGACACACCTGGGCACCTGGGCACTGAGCCATTCTGCCACAATAAGCTGTCCCAAACGTCTGGAAGGAACTGTCCTGCACTTTAGTAAAGTCTTGGGGCCCTACCTGGCTCCCGGCTGCTTTTTTCTGGGTCTTTAAGAGGAGCATTTAAAGAAAATCTTTCAAGTCATGTCAGTCTGTTTTCAGCAGGCAGTGAGGAAAACACTGCTAGGAAGTCTTGTACCTGAAATTCATTCCTATCCAACAAAATCCCAGATCATACGAATATGAAAAAGGAAGTTTTATTCAGTGTGCTTCTGCGTATTCCCGAGATCCAGGGAGCTCACACCTATGCGGGGCCGTAGTGCCCGTCTAAAGCAGCAAGCAGCGATGCTGCTCTCAGCCATATTGTAGTTTGTGCTGTCCGTGTGGGAGCTCTAATCTGTACAATGTATAGATGTGAGAGTATCAGTATATGTAGTCTCACATATACAGACAGAAGATATATTAGATCTACGATGCAAAGCTTTCAGTGTGGAAGAGCTGAAGAGCTACTCATAAAGTTGTTTAAGCAATGCTTATAAAGGTGTATAATGCCTCTATACCATACCATGATATATAACGCAATCTGTATAGAGACTGAAAAATATTATATGAAGCTTCTTGGTATTTTACAAACTAATTTTGACTTCTTCGTGCAACAGGAGCTATGGGGTGTGTGTCTCATGCTAAGAGTAAGTCTTGCCCTGCTCGGTATGTTGCTCAGCTAGCTCTGTGCTTTTCTTACAATGTCTGATATTCATGCTACCTAGAGAAAGCACGATCGGTTTTAAAAAAAGAAGTCATTTTTTAACTGATCTGTTGCAGTACATCTTTTTCCTTTCTAACCTTGCAACATTGCCTATTTGCTTTTAGTTGCTGTTCTGTTATTGATCTAATAGTATTATAGCAAGTAATGCCAAATTTGTCTGGAATACACTAAAAATATTCATGTTTTAAAAAATATTTGTATTAGATATCTAATGTTAATATTGTTGCCATTGTATAACAGGCGTAATGAAAGAAGGCATCTGACCTGGTAAATGTGAAAATAACAAAGAAACATTTTTAATAGGAAGTAATTACTGTTGTTCCGAGCTGCATATGCTACATACATCTCTTGTGCCAAGGCTCTCGTTCGACATGCGTTCTCTTTGTATTTTGCACTCTACTGTGTTTTCAGCCTATAAGAAATTCATAGATTAATTTTCTCATTAATTATTCCTCAGATTTCCTCCTGAGGTTTTAAGTTCTACCTATGTTACAACATCTAATTATCTGTGCCTAGGTTGCATGTGGCCCTTGAAAAACTACACGTGCCACAGTCGCTATAGCAATACAGGATTCACACGCATTTTTTTGCCACACATATTTAAGCATGAATGTGTGGGAATGAGTTCTCTTTTAAAGTTACATTTGTTGGCTGGGTTTTATGTAAAGTGCTGTGTGTACCTTCTTTCATTTCCTTTTATATGCTTACAGAATAGACAAAATTTAGAAAAATTAGTCCAAGAGAACTAGTGAGACCAATTATGAAGCAAACAAGAACATAGATCTGAGGCTTTTCTTGGGAATATCGGACAGAGAGCAGAGAATGCTAAATAAAAATATATATAGTGGGCTAAACACAAAAGGAATATTATATTCAAATTTCCTCTCCAAATAAAATATGGGAGAAGGGGAATTAGGGGAAATTAAAGGCATGAGCTGTGGCTTGATTTCCGTTTATTCAGATCTTGATAGAATACTGAGTTTAAAAGAAGTAACTTCTGTTTTGTTCTATTTTTATTTGTTTAGTGCAAGTTCATAGAAGTTGTCAGGCTGCAAAAATCACTTTCTGTGAAGATTTAACTTTCCAGGCATGTTGACGTTAAAACACTTTTGGTTGTTTCTTGACCAATAATTTTAAAATTATTCTGCGTTGTTTTCTGGATTGTAAATAATGTGTATATCTGTGCATAGTTTATGGCTGTTTCAAGCAGGCAGGGATATCGGAAGGTTAGGGATTGGGTACAGTTCTGGATACTGACATGACCCAAATATGGTCTTCAGTATTTCACTTAGAAGGAAGTCCTGAAAATAAAAAGACTACATCTCAATTACTTCATTTATTTTAAAAACTGGATACCACTATGGGTATTCGTACTGTGTATGGAGTTTTGGCAGGGCTTTGGTTTTTTCTATGAAACTTCTGCTTATATACAGAACTGCTCAGGAAGTTCTTCCTGCCTGCCAAAGCTCAAATAAAACCATCATAAGATTTTGGTTCAAATTCATACTTGAATTTTATTAGGCACAGTATCACTTTCTTCACAAAATTGTCTTTACTAACTTCATTAGGGCTTGATTGCTTTTCACTGGGTCGTGAAAGGCAGAATGTTTCTGCAGTTTCTAAATGTATTTGTCTGAAACTTTCTCAGTGAAGGCCCTTGCTTATTGGCAAACTTGCCCATTTTGACTAAAAAACAAAATCAGAAACCTTTACAAGGGGACCTAATGTCATTGCCATTTGTGAAAAAATGAAATTTAGAAGTCCTGTAAATATGAATTTGTTTAACCTAAAACACTACTGATGGTTTTGAAGGAATAAAAGCAAAAGTATCTGTTTTCAACTTGTAGTGAAAAGCAGAGTGGATTCTGAAATGTTGTGATATTGATTTGTTCTGAAGCTGAATTGCAGAGAAATGCCACCCTGGCTATTAGTGGAATAAATCCCCAAGTTGTCTCAAAGTTGCCTGAGGTTTGCCCCCTCTAGGATAACTAGTGCTGAGGTTGAGAGACAAGAAACTTCACACTATTATGTTCACTAAATATGCCCGTTCTCTGCAACACCCTTCAAATACCTCTATTAACATACTGTGTCTAAAAATTGCATGTTAATTGATTTGCTAAATATTAGTGTTACTGATACAACAGAGTGCTAATGCTACACGTGACGCTGTTCTGTGCATTTTCATTAATAACTGATATGTGTGGAGTCTTTTAAATTGGATGACATCGAGAAGGATTTAAAAACTGGTGAATTTAAAATGTTTTTGGTTATATAATGAGGTTTCTTAAAGTCCACAAAGGATTTATGAGAAATGATAGCTAATATTGTCAGGCAATGAAAGTAGCTTGGTGTTGAGTAAGCTTAGTATCTCCTTGGTTTATTGTGTAAAAATTCGTGGACTTTTCAGTTAAGTATTTCTGTCTGTTCTTGTGAATCGCTGTTGGAGAGATTTCTAGTCTCAAAAGCATACTCAGTATTAACAGGCCTCCATCATTTTCAGAGCTACAGCAGTGTCCGTAATGTGCTAGGGGATAGCTACAATGACTTCAAAGCCAAAAATTTCCTCTAAGACAACAAGGACCACGTGAAGGAAGTCAGAGCAGGATACAGTGTACAAATTTAAGAATTAATACTAAAAATGCATCTATAGCCCTCATTTTTTGTTTCTTTTTTTCCCTGTTAAATTCTTTATTCATCTGAACAATTCAAGCATGTACCCAAATCTCTCTGTCCCAGAAAGCCGTCTTGGACTGTACTAGTCACTGGGGAGACGTTATTTCTCTGGAGGCCAGTGGTGCCAGCTTTCTCTTAAGTCCATCAGCATAAAGGGAGTACACTCTGTTCCACTTCGCAGTGCGTGCTGGAAAGCCAGGGTAATTCCGAAAATGCCTCGGTGTTTTGAAATACAGATTTCTCCTCACCGCTCAGCAAGAGAAGCTGTCTTGGTTTCTCTTTTTTTTTTTTTTTTCATACCTTTATATTATATTTAAGTGAGATTATAATTAAATGCACATAGAGAGTGTTTAGAACATCAAACCCAGGTAACACACATGCTCATAAAAGATGCAAGTGAAGATACGAACTGCAGTTCAGCTTTGAGAGACTTTTTTGATTTAATCTTTCTGAAGTACAGTTTTTCCTGTCTGGATGACTTTGTAGGTCTCCATTGGTAGAGCAGCCATGTGGATTTCTCTCTTTGTGTGCCGTGTACCTGGGATTGCAGCTCTTAAATAGAGTTTTCATCACAGAATTCTTGTCTCAGTAGCCCAGGCAGGAAAAAAAAAATATTTATAGCCCAGATGGCTCTTTGAAGTGGGGTGATGAGCAGCTTTCATCCTTCACTTCATCTGCTTACTTCTGGCTAGAGCAAATGCCTAGCTGTTCTTAAAGTAAGCGTGCTCGTGGTTCTCTCCTCGAGCTAGACAGACTTGGCTGGCTAACTAGCAGGTTCTCAGCCCTAAGAGGAGTAAATCTTTTGCTGTTTCTTCTGGTGACTAATACATACCTCAGTGTGAAGAGCGTTACGTTGGTTCTTACATACTCTCTAACTCTGCCCGTTAACAGACACACATAATACAAATACTGGTTGCTCAGTACTGGCTCTGGATTGAGTAAGACAGGGTAAAACTGTAGTTAACCAGCGTGAGGCAAGTGACTTCCAGTGTTTTTCTCCTTGTTATAGTGTAGCATTTTCAATAAAAAGAATCTGGTTGTCTCCTTCTGTTGTCAGTCCTAATTTTTTTATATATTTGTGTGTCTGAAGACAGTTGAAGTTAGGTATGATATTGCAAAACTAATTGGGGTATATCACCAGGCAGAAGGATGGTTTCCTCCTGCTGCTGCTTTTAGTGGGAAAATAAGAGTTAGTTAAAAAACAAAATACCATCCTGAATGGTCAAGAATCTTGTTTCAAAAAGGCTTGGTTTTTCTGTGCTGGAACATGCATTGTTTTCTGCTGTACGAATTCAGGAAGGAGGGGATGTGGAATAAACTGAATTTTTTCAGTGTGTGTTGAAATTCCAGAGGTTCTCACAATTCCAGTTAAATGCATCTCTTCTTTATGGGATATTGCAGTTTGTGACTCACTGTTAGCTCAGGTAATTCGCAATCAATCTGTCGCTGTGATTGCAAGAGGACAGATGAAAACTGTTCGTGGCTGCTGTTTTGGTTATGCTGTACAGCAGCGCTTCAGGACCGTTAAAAAAGGTTTGAAGTGCATTAGCAGTATTTTGACCTTGAGATATACCTTTGAATAGTTTTAAGAGTCGTGTTACTGTAAATCTGTTACTAAACTTGGGACTCTGAGTCGGCAAATAAGCTACGAAGAGTTCACATAGCCACTGTCCTAGCTGTTTTTTCGGTATTTCTGTTAGAGCAGAGTCAACAGAAGTGAACATGTGCCTATTCCTTAGTCACTGTCCCTCTGACATGGTAGCAGGAATGTGGCGAATAGCTAAAGGAAAGTAGCATTATCAAGTTCTAGAACAAGGTGGTGTAGAGTTTTGAGTTGGAGCATTTGATTTTGGCAAAGAGCAATGTGATTAACGTTATCTCTGACCAGCATGAGTGAAGACTTTTTTATTATAATCTAAGAATACAAGATGCAAGGGCAATTGATTCTTGTATGGTGTAGACATGGAAATAGTAACAAATAACTGAGTGAACTGGAAAAAAATACTTCTGATTTTGCACTTCTATGTATAATCAGTAAAACTTGCTGCAAATTACAGTTTCTAGTACAGAGCTAGCCAAAAGTTTCTTATTGCTGCCGGCAGTAGCAACTCCAGCCCACAAGCTGTCACACAAAGGTGCATTTTGCTCCTTGGGCACTATTCTCTTTTTGCAATAGAGAGCCTCTGTAACTACATTTCGGGAAGGACAGCAGCATTTTTCATCGGTTGTGGGGGGGAAAGAGAAGTTGACAAATATAGTTGTATTTTCCTAAAGAAAAAATAGATTTTTAAAAAACAGTGACTTGCATAGGTACAAAAATACTTGTACTTTCACATCATAAAGAAAACATAGGTGGTGTTGGGTTTTTTAAACAGATAAAAACTGTGGCTTGAATAGCGATCTGGTCTTGTTGGTAAAGTGTATATAATACTCACCTGTATAAGAGTAGTAATGTTATTATGTCAAGAATCTCCACAAAGTGTTGCAATGAGTCTCATGCAGAAGGCATGGTATTGCATTTGTTTGTATCGCAGTAGCTTCTACAAGTCTGGGATGGAGCCTGAATTTCTAATGTGCTATGTACTCTACAAACACGTAACAAAAGCATTGTTCCAAAATTTTTGTTGCATATAGTTTTAAGATTTTTTTTTTTTCTTTCAGGTATCCTAAAAAGAGCTTCTAGTTTTATTTTGATGGTTATAACTTTCACTTTGCCTAATATTCACACTGATTATGGTATAAATTTCCTTTGCAGTTTACGTGTGAACTTGGACATGGGTAAGGCAGCCTATGGGTGGATGATTATGAAAGATGACAATATTCCTGGAACAGTTGTTCGAACTAGCACCATACCAGAAGAGTTGGGACGATTAGTTTATTTACTAACGGATAAAACAGGTATATCAGGTTACAATTCTGAAATGTGATGACTTTTATAAAATTTCTAAACTTTATTCTGTATTTGCATATGTTAATGTAAGAGAAGATTTCGACTACTGATTTGTATTTTTCAGTAAAATTTTAAACATGTGCTTGAGGACTTTGTACCTGTACCAGTAGGCTTAGGTAGGCCAGTACTTATTTGTGACAGTCAGTATTTGGTAGTAATCTGATTTATTCCAGTGGGAACACCCCTGCTATAGTAACGGGACACTGGATAGCATTAGTAAGAGTACCATATATCTTACTCTGAAAAGACCCTGGATTAGCACTCAGGATGCTGTTTTATTCTGCACCTCATTTCTACTGCAGCGTTGTATGGTAGCAACAGTTAAGAATGGCCTTCGAGGGAGCACGTCATTTCCAAAACAAGTCGTAAGATCAGCCTCCAAAACGATACCTGTTATCCCCATGAAGTTAGTTGCTCTTTATATTAGAAAGACCAGTTGTAGAGCTGCTGTATGATTTCATCTTCATAACTGTAACCTGTTACTAGACCTGACCTGGTATACTGGAAAACCCAGCCCTTACCAGGATCAGAAGGTAGGTAAGTGTGTGAAGAAGTAATAGCTTGCCTATGCTGCCATCTGCCATTATGACTGAAACTTGTTACAATCTTACCATGCGTTTAGTTCTAGATGTATTTAAGGAATCTTAAAGTTTATTTCAGAAAATGTCGTAATAAATAACAAGTTAAATTCTGTAGCAAATACTGTATTTCTTCTCCTTTGATGGTTCTTTCTGAGATTAAATAAATCCGTTCTGGTAGACATACTGTTTTTTAAAGAAGCTGAACTTTTGAACTGAGAAAGTTGTTTCCTCAAACAGCTGAAGAAATTTTTTAGTGGTTTTAAGTAAAATATAGTTCAAAATGGTGAAAGCATTTGGAGGGGAAGGGGTTGGCCTCTGTTATACTGTTCAGAAAGCATAATACACAGTTTACAACTCTTTCTGTTTGAAATAGTTCCACATTCCCTCCTATTCTGAACACTTCCATTACTGCGTATTTTGAAATTAAATGGAAATTTAATATACTGTCACATTTTCAAAATGCACTTTCAGTTTTTTCTATAGGTACATATGGTACCCTATACAATTCTGAATGCTGTTCACGTATTTTGTAAAAGATAGACAACTGCCACCTTCTTTCTTAGCATGTAGAAAAGTGTGTTGCTAATTATGGCGTGGTAATTCTTCAAAGCAAGTGAACAATTCTTCTTTTAACAAGTTTTATTTCAGTTAGCCAATGATTTGTATGCTGTTTGAAACTGCTTATTGATTTTAATTGCACCCTTCATCATGATAATTTATGTAACTTTAAGAGTGCTGTCTCATCGAAGGCTTGAGATATGTAATTTACAGCATACGTTTGGAAAAAGGGAAGCATGTTAAAAAATAATGCGTTTTCAAAACAACGCTCTGGAGTTCATTCACCCAAAGCACTACTTTGTAATCAGAAACAATGTATACTTCTTAAACTTTTCTGATAGAGAATCCAGTTCCCATACCAAACTGGAAATGCAGTGCCAGTGTTGAGGTATTCTGCTTACAGTTCGACTGCACTGAAAATTTTAAGAGGCTTTATAAATAAAATGCTAACAGTTCATTCACCCAACGCTAACAACGCAGGAATTATATTCTGACTCTGGTGACCAGCTTATATTCTGAGGCACAAGGATCAGTGTATTATCTTCTTTTCCTCAAGCTGTATGTACCTACTACCCTGTTTGGGAAATGGAAGATTGTTTGAAAAAGAAAAAAAAGAAAAAAAAAAAAAGCTGCTGCAGTTCTACTTCTAGAAGGACAATCACTACACTTAACCTAGTACAACGGTAATTAAAACCAAAGTTTTTCTCCTTAAAAAAATTTTTTTTTTTCTAGCAACATAAAATTTAGTGACACTGGGTTTTTCAAAGCAAAAATACTGTGTTACATCTATAAAGCTTTGAAAGGATACATTTTATTGACTTGCATATACAAAGAGAAACAACCCTGTTCAGCTTCTAATCTTTTTTTTTTTTCCCCAACCCACATCATGCCATGTGCAATCACAGTAGTTCTCTTTAATTTTAAGGGGAAGCACTTGTATTCTGGCCTTTCAGAGTGCGTACTTAAAAGGCGGCTAAATAGACAAATGTTGAAAGGCTTTTACCAGCAAATGTGTTTATGTATAGTTTGGAAGATAGCTAGCATTCAACCTCAAAGGCTGTTCAGAGCACTGAAGTATACTGAGTTCTGGAGGAAGGTCTGAATCTGTAAGTTAATGATGTAAAAAAGCAAATAAAAGCAGTATTCTAGGTCCAAAATGTTTGGGACTAACAGTCAGCAGTCTCACCCTGTGCGCTTTTATCCAAGTGTTAGCTGAAAGCTGATGTAAGTGAAAATACGGCTGGAGTCCAGCAGACGTCACCAGCTTCAGAACACTGACTGTGGCCTTGCAGACCACGCTGTTCTTCAGGTCACGATGGGAAACACTGCTCAATTTTATTAGTCTTAAATGCCCTGCAAATTTTAAACTATTTTTAATTCTGGACAAACATGTAGCCCATGTACCTTTTACCCAAGTATATCAGTAGCTGCTTCCAGTTTCCGTTCCTTAATGCATTTGGTCTTATTCTGCATTTTATCATAAATGTGAAACAAACTGTTAGGTAAAGAACAGAATCTGTACAGTTAATCCCTGATTGCCGTTGCATGATTATACGCTGTTCACGAGAGCTGGCTTCAGTACTTCCTCGCTTGCATTTTCAGTTCTAGTCACAAAAACCAGTTGATTCTGTTCTTCTGCCCACTTAAGCCTTGGCTGTCAGAGGAGAAAGACGACAGCCAGTTTTGTAGCCCTCTGTCCGAGTGGCTGCTACTAAAAACAAGGACTAAAAGGCTGGTCAAGTTAAATGTAAACAGGTGAAGTTTTTCTCAATATTGAAAATGAAAGGGAATCCAGAGAACCATCTGCAAAAATCTTATATTGTGGTCCGAGCTTCACTGGAAACAACTGAGAATTAGTTGTTGAGTCTAAGGAGCATTGCATTACTAACATAATTGCAAGGTAGTCCTTTGTATGATTGTAAATTGGGTTTGTGCTTCATCAATAAGCTTTTTGACAAGAAGCGTCCATCACAGTGGCTCTCTCATTTGCCACAGTAGAATAGAAAATGAAGTATCCCAATAATTGCATTATAGTTTCCTTATTGTGGGACAAGAAAGCAATGTGGTATAATTAGGTTTGATTGGAGTGCATGTTTCCGGTAAGATCTGAAATTAATGATGTTGCTATAGTGACACATCTGCGGCCACCAGTGCGTGAAACATAAAGTAATTCATTCGACAAGAGAAGACATCTGTTAACTGCAAGGATGCAGAGCATATTGACACTGACCAGAAATACTAGACGTTATGTGATAAATGAACAAATGATGCTGAAACAGGAGGACAGATAATTTGTACTTAATCTGCTGGGAGAACTTTAATCTTCTCACTGGTTGCATTTGACAATGCCATTGTTTAAAGAACAATGCTGCAGAGAACTCATAAATTTTAAAACTTAACTCAGGGTGCAGCCTATTAAAGCAATACATTAATTCCTTTGTTAGGGAGTTTTTATCTTCATGTAGAACAAAGCCATTACTAAAAACACCCACTAAAACAACAGGTTTTTTAGGACTCACATTTTAATTATAGCATCCATTACCCAAAATGCCATGTTGTTTGGACTTGAATCACATATAAGTTTGACAGAAAGGCGTCATCCATTGGCGGGGGGGGCCCGTTACAGGGGGGAGCGGTTCCAGCATTTTCCAAGGACAGCTGAGCATGATATCTCATCCTCTCCGGGGTACAAAAAATTCTAATCATGAAAGAAAAATGAAGATATTTGGCAATATTTATTGAACGTTTTTGTTGCTTAGGATGTGGGATGGCAAACCTTCTGCTGTTCATGACAACTACCAGAGTATTCACTTAAAACAAATGCGTACAGTCTTTCAAGCGTAGTTATTTGCTAATGCATACACTTGTATTTGAGTTCTGTAATTAACATTTTAGCGGGTGTTTGGACCAAATGAGATACTTAACAGATATAATAGTTGAACAGATGCATAAGGCAATGGGATTCTTGATTTTCTGGGAAAGCCTTGTGTTAGAGGTTGGTGTATATGGGCTTTTTCATTAAATGTGCCTCATATAATGTACTATGAGAATAGTGAATTGCAATAGTTGTTTCTGAAAATTAAGGTATACTTTTAAGGTATACTTTAATTGAGTCTTTATCTGTTCAACATAAGCTACCACAGAGAGAAAGTAATTAAAAAATGCCGATGGCATAACATCTCACTTCTCTTTGAAGGATATATATTCGTGCTATTGCCCTTGCACTTCCCCTGCCTCTATGATTTTTCATACCACTAAGGTTGCAGGGTGAGTAGAGCAGACTAGGAATGGAAAGTTTTGATGTGGAGATCCTGCAGCAAGCTTCCAGACACGCACTTAAAGTAGGTCAGTCAAAGGAATCCTTGCTTTGTGGCTTCTCTTGGACTGCCATCGACTGAAAGTACACCGAGTATCCAGGGAGAGGGATGCTGCTCTTGGATATTGCTGGGAGGCAGAAGGCACTACTGCTATTCCTAACGGCGTTAGCTCTTACCTCTACTGGTACCTTCTGCCCGGGAAAGACTAAACAGATCTCAGCTCTCTTTCTTTGCCCTCATTCTTAGTGGTTGTACTGGGGTTTCCTTGGTTTGAGGTTTTGTGGTGGTTATGTTTATGGCCTGCTCATAAGTGCAGCAGCTGAGTGACCAGACATATTCTATGTATGTGTTTACCGTGATTTTTTTCGTTTTCTTTTTACATTCTATACCAAGTTATGTTTTTTCCCAGGGTTCAGAGGAAGAATTTGCATCTCCAGGTTGTTGCCAGCAGTCTAATTATTAGGAGCATTGGGCCCGATCTCCCTTAAACTTTCCATAGAAATGTTCACATTTACACTGACTTTTTAGAAGCAAATAGCTCCAACAAAGTACTCATATTTTATGAAAAGTCACTCACCCTCTCAATTTCTCACAAAGTTATTAATTCTTCTGCTGTAAGTATTTTCTTGTTTTGTTTTAGCCTTTTTTGTTTTGGCCTTTTTAGATTTGTTTGCATTGGTCCAAATTACCATCTAGTAATATAGGAACAGAAAGATCTGCATCTGCTTCTCAAAAACAAAATAAAAAACCTCTGCTGCTCTGTTGTGAATCACATCTGTTGCCACCCAGGGAATGATGCCTTCAGGACTTTTTCCCTTAGAAATTAATTTCCTCTTTGCCTGCTTTACTCTGTGTTTAATGATACAATTGTACGGGGCGGGGGGGAAGCTTCATTAAAGAACATACTAAATTTTTCTTCAGCAATTGTATACTAACTTTTTGTCAGGATATTTTTCCTTGTGTGGCACTTGCATTCCAGAGCAAACTTTAAGAATGTATAATAGTAATAGTAGATCATATATCGACTAGCATAATTTCTGGAAGCTTTTCTAAAATAAACTTTTTTTTATCTAATAACGCTTCATATTAGCAATGTCTTGAAAGCATGGAATTGACAAGTAGGTCTTGAAAAAGCATTATTAAAAATAGAAAGCTCTTTCACTGTTCTTTAATACTTATCACCTTCAGCAGACTAGAGAGCTCAGTTTTGGGTTGCTTTTCATTCCTAAAGTGGGGTATATTAGAAAATCTACCCCTAGATACTTGAAGGGATTGCATTTTGGGGCATAAAGTAACAGATGTATTGTTTTGTCAGGGTGTATTAATATTCAACTAAGAGACTAAAATTTAGGACAGAACTTCTGCTAAAGTTATAACGTGACTGATAGGCACCATGTAGTGTTTGGAACAAGTTGTTGGTAAAGTTTCTGTCCCATTTTGGTGTTTCATTCATTAGGAGAATTTAGAAGTAAATTTGCACACGTGGTGAAACTTAACTTCCATGTGGGTGACTGAAAAAGGTGTGTTTTGTTTTATTTTTTTGCAGAAATTTTTGGGAGCACTTTCGTAAATGCAGCTACACGTTTGTCCAATAACATGTCAGGTTTATTGTGACTATTGTTGAAAACCTTACACTAGTCTTAAGAAGCCTGAGCAAGCTGTAATTTTTGTTTCTTTTCTTTCTTTGGTTTTTTTTTTATTCTCTTTTTTTTTTTTTTTTGCATTACAATTTTGCGTAGCAGGTACAGGTGTTTTTGCAGCCTCTTTTCTTATGTCGTAGATGTTTCCTATGACCGTAGCTGTTAAAAAGGATTGTATCAGTAATGTATCACTAATAAGATGCAACTATTGAATCAGGATTGCTGGAATGTTTATTTCCGTGTCTTTACAAGTTGATTCTTTTTCCTCGCCCATTTTTCCTATATCTCCTTCCCTGGCTCCTGACTGCAAGATAGGAAAATCCATACTATTCTGTTCAGAAGCTTTTCTTCTCTGCTTGCTGAGAAGAGGCGGGGGGCGGAGGGGGGGATATACAAATTTTCCACCTTGCCCTCACCAAGCATGATTTGGAGTTGAACTGATTTAATGGCGTCAGAAGAAATAATATTTCCATATAATAATCATAGGGGTAATTTTGTTTCCTGCTTGGTTTTCCCAAGCAGCAATTACAGAACTGGTGGGAAGCGGGTTTGACAGTTGCCTGCTGTCTCAAGTTTTGAGTAGCATTTAGTTTCACAACTCCTGGGGAGTGTTTAATTCAAAGGCTTGGCAAAGCTAAGGGCAGTGAGGAGATATTAGCACGCCTGGAAAGTAAGGAAGATGATTCCAATTACTTGGAAATTTCTTGCAATAAACTTTATTGAACAAAGTGGGTAGGTTTTGGGTTTGGTTTGGTTTTTGTTAGAAATGGAGATTTTAGTCTTTCATGCAAACTGAAGATTGGATTTTTCTAGTCTATAATTAAAGTAAATTTAATCAATAAATTTAACAAAAGGTCTCAATAATAAAGGCAGAAGAAGTAATTTCTCATGGTTTTATATGATTACTGTAAAAAGAAAATAATCTTCTTATCCCTTGTATAAAAGTAACCAAAAATTTCTGACTTGCTCATTCTAGAGATCAGGAACTTTGTCTTCCTGGGCTGTTTTCCAGCCTTGGGAATATTCTACTTCTCATGTGAATTTTTGATAATGTTATGTGTATTTTGTGGAGAATTTATGCATTTCACATAAACCTTATTTTAAATATTTTTTAAAAATTCAAATAATACGACTATAGAAAAAAAAAAACCCTCAACAACATCTAAGGAAAAGGAAGTGTCATTTTTTTAATGGTAGAGGGGGGAATTCGGAATGATCATCTAGTGCTGATAATACTGGAAGACATGGTTTAGTAGTGCGGTGTGATGGTACAATATTGGGGAAGAGTGGCTTGGGGAAGAGCGGCTGGAAAGTGCCCAGAGGAGAAGGGCCTGGGGGGGCTGGTCGACAGCGGCTGAACACGAGCCGGCAGCGTGCCCAGGTGGCCAAGAAGGCCAACGGCATCCTGGCCTGTATCAGCACTGGTGTGGCCAGCAGGAGCAGGGAGGGGATCGTGCCCCTGTACTGGGCACTGGGGAGGCCGCACCTCGAATCCTGGGTTCAGTTTTGGGCCCCTCACGACAAGAAGGACATGGAGGGGCTGGAGCGTGTCCAGAGAAGGGCAACGGAGCTGGGGAAGGGCCTGGAGCACAAGTCTGATGGGGAGCGGCTGAGGGAACTGGGGGTGTTCAGCCTGGAGAAGAGGAGGCTGAGGGGAGACCTCATCGCGCTCTGCAACTGCCTGAAGGGAGGTTGGAGCGAGGGGGGGTCGGTCTCTTCTCCCAAGTAACAGCGATAGGACGAGAGGAAACGGCCTCAAGTTGTGCCAGGGGAGGTTTAGGTTGGACATGAGGAGAAATTTCTTTCCTGAAAGAGTGGTCAGGCCTTGGCACAGGCTGCCCAGGGCAGTGGTGGAGTCCCCATCCCTGGAGGGATTTAAAAGACGTGTAGATGAGGCGCTTGGGGACATGGTTTAGTGGGCATGGGGGGGTTGGGTTGACGGTTGGACTCGATGACCTTAGAGGTCTTTTCCAACCTTAGTGATTCTGTGATTCTATGATTCTAATAATTGAGATGAAGTGTCACTGTACGGGTATTACGAGGAAGTAGGAGTGATAGACATCTCCAGTATAGCTGAGAAAGACATGAGACTTCTACAGCCCTGCCGAATCTTTGAAGATCACTAATGGTTCTAGCCCTCTTAGATGCATAAACTGGCTGCTAACTCTCCAAACAGTTCTGTTTTCCACATAGTAATTATAGCATATGTCATGCTCTTAGTCTTCTGTCTTCCTGTGGCTTACTGTGTATTTTGGCATACTGGCACAAAGACGTGATACAAAAATTGTCTAGATAAATAAAATTAATATGAAATATTTTATTCTGCAGTTTTTATTTATAGATAATTATCTTATCCTCCAAATTAAAAATATTGTAGAAGCTTCAAGAATGTAACTTTTGGTACCATTTTGTGTTGGTTTCTTTTTTGTCATCAGTTTTATATATTTTAATGATCCAAAATTGTGTGGTTAAATATAAGAATAGCTTTATACTATATTGATTTCACTTTGGCTGAGTAACTATAGAAAAAAGTTTTAGGAAGAGTCACTATCAAAATAATCTTTTGTGAGCTGACCGTGGGAAGCTAGGCAGTAGTGACCTCTTTTTGCTTGATGTGCCCCATCATGGAAGGCCGAAGCCCCCACCCCTCAATTAGAGCTTTTCCAAACCAGAGGATGTGACTAAGTTGGCAGAGGTGGACACCAAGTGTCAGTCTGTGACTGACACCCTGTGGTTTCTTACAAATGTGAAGTGAGCTCTGAAAACACTGATTTCGTTCATTCTGGCTTGTTCCGGTTGGAGGCTACATCTGACAAATTTGAAAGTGATGTTAGGTCTTAATGACTTACTCCAGATAACGTTGAATGTGCCTGTTTGCCAGAACGTCTGTCTCTGTACATGAAGTGCGGGATATCTGTATGAATTTTGGAGGTTTGGTGGTTGGGTGTTTTTTTTTTTTGCTTTAGATTTCCTGATCTGTGGTGCGAACTCTTGCATTGGCTTTTGAGAGTCAGTTCCATCCAGATACTGCATTTTCTATCTTTCACATGAAGTGAAAAGTTTTTGTCTTTTTTCGAGCTTGTTTATTGTACAATATTTAGTTGCGTTGGCAGAATCAGCTTGAAGGTGGAACCAGTGATTTCTTCCAGTATGACTAACCCTGATTTTTTCCACAAAATTCCTTTAATTAACTAAACTGATGCTAACTCATCATTCATTCCTTCTTTCCAAAAGAAGGATTTTGGGGGGGGGGGTTGTGGCCTTCTCGTGGTATTTTTTTGCTGCTTTGTGATGTACTTCTTCTTTATTACAGGAACACTTACACAGAATGAGATGATATTTAAGCGCCTCCACCTAGGTACTGTGTCCTACGGAACAGACACAATGGATGAAATTCAGAGTCATATTATAAACTCTTATTCACAGGTATCTCATTTTATAAATTATTTACCTTTAATATTTAGATTTTTTTTTTTTAGCAGCATTGAAGCATTGTTGTTACTCATTATGTTCAGAAATTTGAGATACTATGAAAGTTCTTTCATTTGTAGGTATCTCTTAACAGATATGATGAAAGGGACAAATGTGAGACAGTACATAGTTCTCTCCTGATTCTGAAGTTCCTCGTAATACCCACTTAAAGAAGTTTACTTTTCTATTCCCCACTAGCAGAAATCTGTGTTAACCTGTCTGTGCAGTGCAGTCTTTCTCCTGCCAAATCATCTAAGAGTAAGCTATTCATTATTGAGACTAGAAATTACAAGTAAGTGTCCAGAACAAGACGAACAGTGATTATATCTTTGAAGATATCAAGAATAGACATCGAAAAACCACATTAACTGGTATAACCAAAAAGTAAAAAAAAAAAAGTTGTCCAAGTAAAATTTATAAAGACATATCTAAAAAGTGTGTTTAAAAAAATTAAGATGACTGCAAACAGCATAAAACTGGGAGGGGGCAGGGGGGTGGGGGTGGCAGGTGGAGAAAATGGAAAACTCCATATTGCTTGAGAGCGAAGCGTTCCTGTGATACGTATGAGCGCGTGGTCTGGGAAGTGTACGAGAGGATTGTGGCTCCCTGTCTGTCTGTGGGTCAGTTGTGCCATGAAGGAGGAAGATGGAATTCTGCAAGCGTCGCTGGCATCTCCCATGTATGTGAACGATTTGGGTGCTTTCCCCAAACCTTTCTAAGCACCTGATTCCACTCAGATTAGGAAGGATTTTGTACTTTATTTTTTATTTCTATTCTTTGAAACAAAAAAAGAAAAAAATCGACAGAAGAGGAAATAAATGAGAGGTTAACTAATATTTCCATATGTTGCATGCAGTATGATAAAGTTCTTTTACACGGTTAACTTGGATACACAAACATGACTGGCTGACCCAGTTAAGTTTGTAGACTGACCTTCTTGTCTGTGTCCTCATTTTCTCTTGTAAAAGGATTGTAGGATCAACAATTGATTTGAATCTTTAGTTGTGCTGTGTTTTGAACTATGGCTCCCTTCTCATTTGCTTAAAATAAAAGTAAAAATCAAAAAGTCGCTGTACTCAGTTGGACTGGACACCACGGTGGACTCAGTTAATATTATGTAGCTTTTGGGAAGAGAGGCAGGAGGGAAAGCAGTGAATAAGCAATGTATGTTACAAGTTTTTAGTCTGCAAGTTCAATTTCGGTATTATTTCCCATTTTAAAAGATCCACAAATCCACTTCTTGAATTCCTTTTCCTTGGATAAATCTATTTCAGCTCAATTCTTAGTAGGTATAGCCATGAATAGTAACTGAGATGCAATAATATGCCTTGGAAATGAGATATGGAGCTCTTTTACCTAAAGATCAGCAGTCCAAATTTGGTTCAGAAAGGATTACTGAAACTAACTGCTGCCTGACTATGTTTATCAAAATCACCCAAACATCGTTTTGTTATAATGGGTTGTTTGGGTATTCACAAACAGTGAATAAATAAATAGTACAATAAATAGTAGCAATAAATAGTACAACTGACAGTCTTGAGCTGGCACACCTAGGTCTGATTGAGTTTGATGACGAAGCACCAGTCTTCTGGAGGAGGCATATTCATTAACCCTGTTTTCGTATTTTGCGGTTATATGTGCTGTCTGAAAAGAATTGTATGATTCCTGGATTTCTTACTTGCTTAAAGCTTTTACTAGTTTCCTGTAAAATTTAATGAGTGGTACCCATGGTTAATTAAGTTTTTAATAACTGTAACATATTTGGCACTCAAAATTTTAAAAAAAGTAAGAAATGTGAGGGAAGCTTTTTTTCCCCCTCAGCTGTGGGAAAAGATTTCCCAAATCTAGGTTTGCTGTTAGTAGATGATGAAAAAGAACTTTCCTGGAACTTCCTTTTTTATCAGCTTTATATAACACTATTTGATGTTTAAATAATGCTTTAATTATGTGTGTGTTGGTAGCAACTCTTTAAAACAGAAAAATGAAGGAGTCTTGGTAACAAAACAAGCAACTATTAAACAGTTGTTTCAATCTGAAAAAGTATGGTGAGGTTTTATTTAATCTATGGCAATAGAAGCTGCCAGTTAGCTAGGCAGTGGTTCGTGTGTGACATTGATTTTATCCCTTGTTTGTGTTCTGTTTTATTATTACAGTGGACCTACTAGACTATTGTCATCTTAATGTAACACACAAATCTATTATAACCTGATTATATTTCCCCACTGGAAGCATTTTGTGATAGAGGGCATAATCTTTAATGGAATTTGTGTGAAATTAAATTATACAAGCATCAATAAACATAACATAATTCAGAAGGAGTAAATCAGCTTAATTTATTTGCAGCTGTAATGGCATCAGCGTTAGCAGAATGCAAATGCAGAAGTTTAAAGCAGTAGCTGAAAATCAGTGCCAGATGAGCAGAAAGTTAAACCCTTTATTAGACAACACTGTAATTTGATGGGCAGAATGTTCACGGTTCAGCAGATTGCAGTCAGGAGGAAAAAAGCGTGGTTTCTGAAGAGGTTTTCTGAGTTACCCTGGAGTGAACAGAAGAGCCTTTGGTAGTCCTGCTGATATATTTAATGTGCTGACTTTAAAAAAAAAAAAAAAAAACAAAAAAAACCCCCCAAAAAACCCCCCCCCCCCAAAAAAAAACCAACAACAAACAAACAAAACCTAAACCAAAAAAACCCCACAACCCAAAAAACCAAAAAAACCCCACTTATATTCAACTAATTATAAACATATAGTACTTTGTCTTAAAAGATTAATTCAATCACATGCTTGAGCATTTCTGAAGGATAACTTAAAACAGTTTAGTAGTTATGCAACAGTAATGTGGTCTTCAAATATGTGTCAAACCATTATTTTGCATTATTATTTTTTAGATATTGCATTCTTGTAAGGACAAACAAATTTCAGCCTGTAGCACAAGCACACAAACTGCATTAGTTCACAAATAATACAGAAATTGTGTAGGTTACGAATTAAATCAGCAATATTTGTATTTTAATGACTACTAATATTTATACTTAACAATGATACTTGCTTTTGTTCTTTTGTTCCATACCAATGTGGTGATCTTTAAAATACAGAGATTTAGGTGAAGATTTAAAAGGAAAGGGTTTTTTTTCAATTTAATGGTGTTGGAGTTTCCAACCCCTGAACGAACGCAGGTGACAAAGAGGCTAAAGAAGAACAGCAGAACACCACCCTTGCAATTTTGTTTTGGTGTTTCTGAACTCATCCAATTCGTTGCTAGCTTAAATACCTTTTTAAAAACAATTCATAGAATGTAAAGGACATTAAAGGACTATTGTGACAGTTCACTGTAAAAGGTAAATTCTGAAGTGAGGAAGCAGGGTTTTCTGCAGAATCCAGTCAGCTTATTCACCCCTGTTACTGCATACTTCTTTTCATTTCCCATTTCTCAGTTGTCTGCAGGCTCTGTTACTGACACCTGACTACAAATGCAAGGTGATGAACCCACGGTTACGTATCGGTTCTACAGAAAAGTAGATGAGGGTTTTTATGAATCACAAACTGAATAACAGTAGGTTATGTAAAACAAATAAATAGTTACTATCCTTATCATTTATCAGCCTTTGTAAAGGGAACAATTGGATATATATATTAGTATTCATGGTTTGTTTCCATTATTGAACTTTGGTTTACTGTTCACTGTGTTGGGTCTTAAAGGTGCACTCTCAGAATAGTGGAAACGGTACGAGTTCAACACCATCTAGGAAACCTCAGTCATCCGCACCCAAAGTCCGCAAGAGTGTCAGCAGCCGGATACACGAAGCAGTGAAGGCCATTGCACTGTGCCACAACGTGACCCCGGTATATGAATCCCGGGCTGGTGTGTCTGGAGAAACAGAATACGCAGAGGTGGATCAGGACTTCAGCGATGAAAATCGAACTTACCAGGCTTCCAGCCCTGATGAGGTTAGTATGCAAGGGTGAAAAAATGAGTATCTCGTGAAGAACAGGATAAGCTAAGTTAAAAAGAGCAGAACTGTGAAAAAAGAGTGTTTTGGGCTGGGGTTTCTTTAAAATTAGCAGTAATCTGGTTTTATTTCCTCTACAGCTGTAGGAAGGATCTGGCATTTCTTTGTTACATAAAAGTGTTTTCGATTATTGGACTAAAAGGTCTGTGAAGTTAGTGCTTTGGGATCAATACTGTGTTGAGCATTGCAGTTAAAGTTATTAGGTGTATTCGTAAAACATTAATCCATGCATGAATCATAGCACATACATGCAAAAGGGAATACGAAACTGCTTTGAGTGATGGACAACCAGGTACATTAGCTAGAGACACTACCAGTTAGTAGAATGTATAGAATCTTAACAGGGAAAAAAACCCCAAACCTCAAATACTCCTGTAGAAAAGCTTTTGAGCTTCAAACCTTAGACAGCTTCATAATCTTCAGGGTTCAGTCAAAATTGCATCAAGTGTAGCACAAATTTAAAACCCCATTCAATAAAAACATGCATTTGACGTCCACTGAAATCCAGATTTTAAACAAATCCCACTGCTTTCAGTGGGTTCGAGTTATTGTCCTGAATAATCCTGTTTTGGGGCCTAAACTAATTGCCTAAAATTCAGTCTAAAAAGATATTAGAAGAGAGAGGCAAAGCTCAAGTTTCAAGGTACTGCAAAGTGAGCATAAAAATAATTATAGCCCATTCACATTATAAAAAGAAGTATGTATTTGATACAGTAAAAAAAAGAAACAGAGTATTTTGAAGTTTGTTTGCCTCTGAAAGTGAGCAGGTTGAGGGGCATCTTTGTTTTAAAGAAATTCTAGCAGTGTCTGAAGATTGGATGTACTGTTGGTGGTGTAGCCACCGTAGCTTAGTCCTAATCAAAACAAGGTTGTGGTAGGATGTGAAGAAGGGAGTGTGTATCTGAAAGCCTGTATATTTTTCTAGCTATGCAAGTTGATCTAATACAAGGTCAGATAAAGATACTTTTAGCTGTAATTGCTAAAAGTAAAAAGTCTATAACAAGTATTTTTAGGAATGCAAGAAATAAAATTGTCTGTCTTCATGTAGAAGGCATTACATGCGTTTCAGATGCTATAAACACAGTTCATAGTGTCAAAGGATTGTGGAATATAAAGAAGTGGCTGGTTCTCAGTGACTAAAAAGTGGCAGTCGGACCATTTTTAAAAATAACCTCTAGGCAGGACTTGAGACACTGCTCGTTGGCTAAAATCAATAATCCATACTACTATATACTTATATATACATACTACTATATGTGGTGTTGTATAGTGTGGGTTAATCTGCATTATGAATCGAGAATGTTGGAAGTGCATTTGTTTATGCCAGAGATGCACTGCAAATATAGTTTGTTAGTGTAGTTGTATAATGTTTGACTTGTATTATGCACGTATGTACAAATTTTCATATGCACATATATTCATATTGGCTGAACAAATCAGTGTAATGAGTCTGAGAGATATTACTAAATATAATGAAAGACCGCAAGAGCAAGTATCTCCCTATGAAGATATGAGACAGCTATGGATTAAGTAAACGTTCTGCTTTAACAGCTAAAGGTATTACTAAATCAGGTGAAGAGTTGTGCAATTGAGAGAGACGACGTGAGTATTTTCTCCCACTTGCTCTTCTCTCCCTGTGGGCTTTTGTATATTCATTCAGTTGTTTGGAACTTGAAAATATTACCATGAAGAGCAGTTCTGCTCCCGTATTTGCTAAAGGAAACTGCTGTAAGACTTGAGAATTATGCAAGTGGTGCCCTGGGAAGACAGTAAGGAATTTGACCTTGGAAAGAGGAAAGGAACATTGATAAAGTGCTAATATGACAGATCTGGGACTCGGGGTGGAAAGGGAAGTGGAAGAGGAAATCAGCACCAAAGAAACTTAGTGCTTCAAGGAAGGGGAAGCACAGGTATCCTTTTAATAATGATTTTTTTTTATTTAAATCATCTCGACTCATACATTCAAACTATATGACAATGAAATGAAGAACTTATATTTTAGAACAGACAGCATTAAATTTCCTTTTCGTTTCTCAAAGATAATGCTTGAAAAACTAGTAAAATTATCATATTGAACAAATATGCTTTAATATAATGAGATATTGATGCTAAATGGAGTCTTATAAAAAGATGAAGCTACAAAAGCATTTAAACAGCATAAAAATTGCAGCATGACAGCAAAAAGCCTAAGAGTTGAAAGACTAGCAGGTCTTTATCATAATTTTTTAAAGAGTTCTATTGATGCAATGTTTGCAAATCACTGGAGCCTAAGGAAAATAATGTAAATGGTTCATTATTTAGCTTATTGAACTTTCCTGCAGTTAGGTTGACGGATGATGCCAATGTTTCCCAATCACCAAAGTACCATTTTAAAAGCATTTTTTATTGAATAAAGTGCTTTGAATATTGCACCCTGGAGCTTTATTTAGGGAAATGGTTCAATTGATGTTTTCTGTTTAACCTCAGCACTGACCTATCACAACGTATATGGTTAATAAGCAACATTATCATTTAATAGACTTAACCAGTTTTATGCATTGTACTTTCTCAACATTACAACTCTGTTCTTCTAGATTTTGTTTATGGATCTGGCTCGATTGCAGTCTTTTGAAAGAAGATGTTATTTGCACAATGGTCTGTTGCATTATATAATATTGCATGATATCACCATAGCATATAAAGAACAGAGAACAGTAAGTGTAAACTATTCTTCCATGTAGGAAAGTATAAGAAGCAGTTTAAGTAATACGTTCACACACTATACACTTAACGAATTGACTTGAGGAATCATTTTGAAATTCTTCACATCTATGTGTGTATGCGTGCATTCATATACAAATAAAATATAACCATGACAAAGTATGCACATGTAGAAGTAGGTACATTCATCATAAAAGATGTATTTATCTATTGTTGGAGTAACCTGAGATAAGTAACTGATTTTGTATTCATAATGTGAACCCTACTTATGCCAGGCTCTTTGTTTCTTATGATAAGTGATCAATATTTCATTTTCTCTGAAAGAGTGGAAAGTTTCATTTGTCTGTCACTTGTCCTCTACAGCTGTAGCATAGCAAACAATAAACACGCGCTGAGAACTCACTGAAAAAAATGAAAACGGCTCCTACTTGGCCATCATAGGTGTGGGTTCAGCTCATCTGTAGAAAGCCAGCTACCTTAATGTAATGAACAATCATAAAAGGATATAAGCTAAGTAGGTAAAGCAGTGGAGTTCAAAGGTGACAGACCCAAGCTATTCAGGGGCATGCTATGAACAGGAGCCTTGGAAGACCTTTGCTCCCCTTGGTCAGAAAAGATTGATCAGTCACGATTTTTAATGACCGCTTACTCTCATAAACCAGCTATTTATTGGTTATGCTTTGTCCTGCACTGTTATATTCTCAAGCATTTCAAATTCCAGGATTTTGAATATTTAAATACTACTTTAAAGTGTGGTCAGTTATTTAATTCCAACGTTTCGGTCCAGAGACAACAGAGTTGCTAAAATTAATTACAAGGATACAAAGACAATCATTTAAAAACAGACAGGGAAATGATATGCCCTTAGTGAAGCAGCTTTTGTGTTTACAAAAGTGAAGCTGTAATGTATGAGACATGTTGTATTGTTTAATTCATTTTATTGTGTGTGCTTATTGAAGCAAGACTAATTGTGTTGTTTTGTCAATGTATTGTGAAAAGCAAATCACTCAGCATAAAACCATCACTTTCATGACCTTCGAGACCCACAAAGAATAACTACTCCACAGCTTGTCTTGAATATTGATCAGCAGTTTTTTCACATGATCAAGCTGTATTTTTAAGTTAATAATTTTATTTAAATTATGAAGTTTCTCCATGAAAAGTGATAGGCTGCAAATGTTAGTTATCAAATCATTGTTTATAAATATAAACAAACCAGTGCTGATTGGAAACATGTGTGAGTTGTTGTTGAACAATCCAAACAGAAACTATTGGGAACACTCAGGCAGTGGGAAAAGGAAATCTCACTATTTCTTCCCTGTTTCCAAACCAATAGCCTTAACTTCAAAGTGCCACACATATAACCTCTGTAATACCTTACGCAGCAACCTGTTTGTGAAAGTAGATCCTATTGTCTGAAGTGAAGATGCTCTTCAATACTCTGAAACAAATGAAGGTTGATTACATGAGAATTCTTCTAAGCAGCAAAACTAGCTTTCAAAATTTCCATCCCTATCTTTCTTTTTCACCCTACAAATTGTTCCCTCATATATGCCAAAACCTTCAAAGCTTTTATTTATATGGGTCATTTTTCAGTTTTAAGTGGTCAGGTCGGTAGCATGGCTCCAGAAAAGCTGTCAGCACAACTGTGGGGGAACTCCCAAACTGCTGGATGGGGTGAAGAGAACTGCCAACACCAGCCGCGAGGTGATGGGTCTTTTTCTTAAACCGATGTTAGCGCAAAAGGGAATATTGTATGTTGAAAGTGACAATTAGTCATAAACTGTTTTGCGCAACACTTTGTAAATATTGAGCGGTGAGATATTTCTGGTGGGGAGCAGCAATGGCAGGCTGGCCTACAAGGAAAGGGAAGCCAGGAGCTGAGTATGATCATAGAATCACTAAGGTTGGAAAAGACCTCTAAGATCATCGAGTCCAACCGTCAACCCAACCCCCCCATGCCCACTAAACCATGTCCCCAGGCGCCTCATCTCCACGTCTTTTAAATCCCTCCAGGGATGGGGACTCCACCACTGCCCTGGGCAGCCTGTGCCAAGGCCTGACCACTCTTGCAGGAAAGAAATTTCTCCTCATGTCCAACCTAAACCTCCCTTGGTGCAACTTGAGGCCGTTTCCTCTCGTCCTATCGCTGGTTACTTGGGAGAAGAGACCGACCCCCCCCTCGCTCCAACCTCCCTTCAGGCAGTTGTAGATGGCCAGGCTGCCTCAGCGATGAGGTGTACAGCCCCACAATATCCAAGCAAGGTGAAAAGAGCATGTCCCGTGATGGAAACCGGAGACAGTCAAAAGCATAGATCGTTGTACAGGTCTGTGGTGATGAGGCACGTCTGAATTCAAGCCAAGAAGGCAAATCATTAAGTCAGGATCAGGTCCGGAGGCAGTAACCAGTATTAGCCACAGTCTGGTGATTGCAAGGAAAGTTCATGGCATGAGGCAGGTCCAAAGCCAGGAGGTTTTGGCTGCCTGTCGGGGCCAGGTCAGCAGGGTATGTGCCCAAGTGTGGGCATAGCTGCAATGTGACTGCGATGTAGGACCAAGCGTGAGAGCCAAGCGAAAGGGGGAGGGAAGCCTCCATGGAGGCTTCTTTGAGCTGTTTCTTTATCACAGCTCTTAACAGTGAGCTGGCCTTGAATGCAGCTGGTTAAACTCCTGGGAAGGAGAGTGCACTAAGGCCTTGACAGTTTCACTCTAAATAGGGTTTTGAATATTTTTTCATAGAAATATATTGCTATTCTGTCTTGGTTGATAAAAGCTTATGTTTGAGTCAAGTAAGTATCCAATCTTTGTTTCAATTTACCCAAGCTAAGAGTGGGGTGGGTTGTTGTTTTTTTTTTCTTTCACTTCTGCTTTCTCTCTCAAAATATTCTATTATAAAAAACAAAATTAGTGGATTAGGTTCCTAAGACCAGCTAAATTCCAAAGAGCCCAGAATTCAAAGGGAGCGGTAGCAGTATGATGGTTTGTATGTTCCAGTCCTGATTGATGTAGTATCTAAAGCAAGCAAAAACAGCCTTAGGGCATTTTTTTGGTCTTCTGCCAAGCAGTAACAGCCTTTTAGGATTGATCCAGTAACTGAAGGTCTTCAGGATTCAGCAGGGTGCTTCAAATACCTCACTTTGTGGATTTATAACCCTATATGCTCAAAAGCAAGGCGAGTTTCATTTTTTCAAGTGACCATATCAGATTTTCTTTAACTGGAACTTCTTCATGCCATCATGCTCCCAAGATGACAAGTAACTAGAGGTAGTTACGTTTTCCACAGAGCAAAGGGACTCCATGTTGCAGTTCCCCAAACTGAAAATTAGTAAGACAGCTGGGTGATAAGTGATATTTCCTGTTGGTCCAGAGGAAGCTAAGGAAGATTATCATCTGAGGGGGAATGAGAGTGCCTTTGCTTGTGTAAGTTATTCACCCTCATGGGGAA
This sequence comes from Pelecanoides urinatrix, assembly GCA_013400755.1. NCBI lineage: Eukaryota > Metazoa > Chordata > Aves > Procellariiformes > Procellariidae > Pelecanoides > Pelecanoides urinatrix. Next base: position 141,511 of record VZTQ01004670.1, on the reverse strand, counting down.
AGGTCAGGAGAATTCAGAGGTGGGCTTTCAGTTGGGCTGTGTAAGGAACAGTCCTGTACATACTGGTTGAATGGCCTAAAGCCATCTCACACCACTCCAGAGAGAAGCAAACTCCTGTTATTTGGTAGCGCAGGGAGGTACTTAGCTCTTTCATCCTCAGCGTTGAAAGTAAATAAAGATATAGCTGTTCCTTTAAATGCTTTCTATGGAAAATCTGTTTCATCTTACGCATCAGCCTTAATTTTGACTATTGACTTACGTGCTTAGATATTTGTAGCATTATCTGCCGCATAATTATTTTCATTTGTGTTACTAAATGGGAGTCACAGGCTAATAGAACTTATTGTAGAAGATATTTTTTCCGTTAAAAAAAAAAAAGCTGACACCATGGTTGAAAAAAAATCATTTAGAATGTAATTGGTTTACAATAAAATTAAATATACCAAGGTTTTTGTGGCCTATGAGTTTACATGTTTTCTAAAGTTTTTTAAAAATTGTTGATTAGTGTTTATTTTAGGTTAAGACCAGTCTAATGTTGTAATTAAAGATGCAGTTCTGAATCCACAACAGAAATAATGGTTTTGGGTTTTTTAATGTGCTTCATATGGAGTTTATGAAGTCCTTAACTATTCATTTTCCTGACTCTAGTAGGCTTAGCTTTTGTGACTGATAAAATAGGCAACTGCATTATTGTCACTTAACAACCTTATGTACTTTATGGAACTTTCTAGAAACTACCTAAGATATTTATAAGCTGCTTGTTTTGATTTAGTTTAAACAAATGGGATGATTATGTCCCCAAGACATGGAACTAAGTATGCATGGTCTGTAACATGGTCTGTAACAACAGTCCTTCCGAAATGTCTCCTCTTCGTGCCCTCTCGAGATGCACACGTTCCTCAGGCAGCTGAGGTGGACACACCGTCCTGCTCGGAGACGCTGCTTCCCCATCCTGAGCTGGTACTTCTGTAGGTTACAGTGTGGGTCGCACAGTTACTGCTTGAGTTTAGTTTCTTTATGAAGTCTCTGAATTTGACTTCGAATGGATATCTGTGCTGTGGTAATTGAAGAGTTTGATATTTGGGGCTATGAACTGTGGAAGCTCTGAGGGTCGGGTGGCTTCTAGAGGAGAGACACTGCTGACAGAAGTCACCAGAGCTCAACAGTGGACATGTGGTAAATAGAAACATCTGAAAGATTTCGTTGAAGAAACACTAAACACGAGGTGTTTCTCAGTAGCTTTTGTCAGATCTGTTGCATTTCCGTTTCATAATGCAAACGGAATTGCTACCTTCATCCCTAATTTGGAAGTTGCTACTTTCACCTTGTCATGCAAGAGGTGGATAGCTGTCTTTACCCTCTGGATTGCTGCTGAGGAGGAAGACGCACCTCGAATCCTGGGTTCAGTTTTGGGCCCCTCACGACAAGAAGGACATGGAGGGGCTGGAGCGTGTCCAGAGAAGGGCAACGGAGCTGGGGAAGGGCCTGGAGCACAAGTCTGATGGGGAGCGGCTGAGGGAACTGGGGGTGTTCAGCCTGGAGAAGAGGAGGCTGAGGGGAGACCTCATCGCGCTCTGCAACTGCCTGAAGGGAGGTTGGAGCGAGGGGGGGTCGGTCTCTTCTCCCAAGTAACAGCGATAGGACGAGAGGAAACGGCCTCAAGTTGTGCCAGGGGAGGTTTAGGTTGGACATGAGGAGAAATTTCTTTCCTGACAGAGTGGTCAGGCCTTGGCACAGGCTGCCCAGGGCAGTGGTGGAGTCCCCATCCCTGGAGGGATTTAAAAGACGTGTAGATGAGGCGCTTGGGGACATGGTTTAGTGGGCATGGGGGGGTTGGGTTGACGGTTGGACTCGATGATCTTAGAGGTCTTTTCCAACCTTAGTGATTCTATGATTCTATGATTCTAAGACAACTAGCAAGTTAGAAAGCCCAGAAGCTCTCTTTGACTCCACTACATTACTTGTGCTGGGAACACTGGGGGGTTCAGGTGCACACCTGTGTCTCTGTGGTGGGAGGACCCTGTATCCACCAATGTACTTCTGTCTACCAGGCAGCCAGTTTCCGTAGAAGGGAAGCTTGGTGATAAGCCAGACAAGAGCCACAAAATATTCAAGGAAGTCCCTAACCTGGATTCAGGAATGTTGACACATTTCATCTGTGCGTGTTAGGAAATTAATGGTTATGGGCAAATAAGTATTATAATTAGAATAGATTTTTTTTTTTTTAAAGCAAAATGGTAGCATCAACAGCGAAGACTTTGGTGCTTGTCCAACCTTTGATTGCTTTATCTGACTCCATTCAATACATCAAGCTCTGTAGAGGCCACAGCTGCTCCGTTTACCTGGTGTTCTAGGGGTTCTTCATGTATGCACATTAGATCGCAAGACCATTTTAATGTGAGGTTTCAGAAACATATTCAAGAGAAGAAAATATACTTGTAGAGGGGAAACCTCAAGAAGAGAGACTTACCTAAGAATCCTTTTTCTGAACTCTGTATAGCCAGCCATTCAGTATATATTTATTCGTTAAGATTTATAATTTAGGTTTTCATACCATTTGTGACATACTTTTTTCTTTTTTTTTTCTTTTTTTTTTTTTAATTTGTATATTCTAAAAGCTTCAGATATTTAATGGTAAGGTCTGGCTGTGTTGCTCTATCTAGCTACTCTGATTCATTCTGAATGATGAAAGTCAAACTTAATGTCTTGTTCTTAAGTTTGTTCAGTTGCCTTTTAGGCATCTATTTGACTCTTGAGCCTTACTGACTATTTCTGCTCTGGTGTTTGCACTGATCAATTTAAAAGAAAAAAAAAAATGCAGTTGTGTGTAGGCCAGGTATAAGAATCCAAAATGACTGTGCTACAAAATGCTAATTCAAATGGTAGGTGAAGCCAAGCATAAACGAAATAATAAACAGATGTGAGTCACCAAATATAGAACACTTAAGTCCTAGCTGCAAAGGGACACAAATGAGATGATAGGGTGTTAGTAGAAAGATGCAATTTACAGGTCAGAATGTAATAGTAACCTTTCACTGTGAAAATTGAAAATTAACCTTGGGAGTATTGGATCATTTACAGCTTATATGGTACTTCTATTGAAGAAGAAAAATCTTTAAAAAGACTTCCTGTGATTTCCGAGATTTTAAAATGGTGCTTTTCAAAGTGTGTTCTATTCTCTTCCGTAACCGCATCTCTCTGTATTTTCATTTGGTGATGCAGACAGAGATGGCACTGCTAGGGTTTCTTAGGGGTTCACACGAATTTTTTTTTTCCTAATTTTAAATTTTCATAGAAGCTATGGTGATTTACTACTTTGGGTGAAATTCTCAGTGAGCATTAGTCATCATGTCGGTTGAACTTATCTAGGGATTTTACTGCTTCCATGTCTTTTATCAGACTGCTTAATTTTTATTTTTTTCATCTTGGCTGAGATTAATAGCAGAGGCAGGTTCCATAAAAATCACGTGAACTTCATTATAATTACCTTTCTAGTAATTTAAAAATCTGGTTTCCAATAATGATTAGCATTTGGAAAAATAAAAATAGAATTGAGGAGTAGAATATTTTTTTATCAGAAACTTCCCATTCAGATATGGAATATGGATTTTATATAAACTAACAGTGAAGCAGTTTTTCTGAAGTATTAATTTTTTGAAGGAATAAACCACACGGTGGCGGCGATAGAAAAATATCTCATGTGTTTTTTAAAGCGTAACGTAGAAGAAAGTAGAAGCTAGATGTCATGCACTTTAAAGCAGCAAAAGTAAAAAAAAAAAGCTAATCTCTAATGCATGCATTTCAGATGCCATGTAGTGGTAGCTAGCAGTGATTATTGTATAATGCAGCATTTCTGGGTTTGTAAAAGGGAATTTCACAAGCGTGTTTGTAGGATGCAGTATTGTGAGCTTGGTTTCCATCTCATTTGGTATGGTAAGAACTCAATTATATTATTGTTGAAACAAAGTAATAAAATGATGCAAGTGAACAAAGTCAGCTAAAAATAAGATCCTTTGCTTCTTTATTTACTATATATTACTGTGTCTCAACTTGCATGTAATTGTATATCTAATAAAATTTTTTATGTGGAAATACTCCCAAAATCTTTTACTTACATAGCTTTGTCGTTGGTACAGAAATTGTATTCTGGTTTTGCATAATTTCTACTGGATGTCCTTTAAGTATTGTTGAATATATATCTGTTGTGGTTTTTTTTTTTATTAGAACCATTATTTCTGAGCAATATATTCTAAATACCTCATTTGCAGGAATTAGTTCAAATAAGTTTTTATATTCTTCGTAAGAATTTTCGTAAGCTTTCTGAAGAGAATACTCATTTGATGTATTAAGATTTTGTACTCAGTCTACTGCGATTCACATTTTTTTTCCTAGATTCTTGGAAGAGTTTAGACTTCTACCCTAGCAACAGTTGTTTGGCTTTAGCCTAATTTATATAACAGTATAATAGACCTTTCACACTTAAACGTGCCTCTTTTTTCCCTTTTTTTTTTTTTTTTCCTTTCTTTAGGTGGCTCTGGTGCAGTGGACAGAGAGTGTGGGTCTCACTCTGGTTAGCAGGGATTTGACCTCCATGCAGCTGAAGACCCCTGGTGGACACATTCTGACGTACTATATTCTGCAGATCTTTCCCTTCACTTCTGAGAGCAAGCGCATGGGGATCATAGTTAGGGTAATTTTGGGGGTGTTCTGGGTCTTGGTGTTTATTTCTCGAAAAATGTTTTTACTGAATGTTTGTTTTTATAAAATGTAATAGAAACGTGATCCTTCGGAAATGCATTTCACAAGATTTTGAAATGGAGAGTGTACCTTTGACACAGGCACACATGAAATACTAGGCAAGAAATTGCCGAAAAATCAGGCTAACCTGATGTTGCAGAGAGCTTTGTAAAGGACAGACTCTTCTCTTACATGGGAACGTGTTCACGCTTAGCCTCTGATGCTGCAAATTGCCTTTAAGCCTTTGTTTGTAATTTTCCATTTATTTCTTTCATACAAAGTATGTTGCCTCTTCAAGGCATAAATTAACGGCTGAAATTTCTTACAGTAGTAGTTAGCATCTTTCGATACTACTAGTGCTGCTGCTTTTCTAGACCCAGTATTGATATCTAAACTCGTGTGCACACACAGCACAACCCAGGTCTCAGACTTACAGGATATGTGCTTAGTTGTCTCCTAGACGCCCAGTTGGGAGCATAGTAATAATCATTAAAACCTCAGATGAAAAGAAGCCAAACATCGTGCTAAAAGGAAGGTTTAAACCTCTGCGAATGTTAAGCCATCCACGCTACATACTTCTACCTTCTCCCTACCTAAAATCCGACACTGTGGCAGAACAGCATCAGACCACAGTGTTAGATGGTTAGATCAGTGCCAAGTCCCAGTTAAATAGGTGTCAAACTCATCCCGTGTTTTATTTGCCCGCGATGACAAGCCAGGCATGCCATCAGCCTTAGGCAAGGGTACTTCAGGCAGAATATGTGCGTGCTTAGATCTGGAGAGACCTTGGCAAGTCTGGTTTCATTAGGTGAGGTTGGCACTAAGAGCCTGTTTAACAGTGACATGTTCAGAGATGGGAAGCTTGCAGATCAGACTAATCCCTTCCTTCTGCAACAGACCGTACCTCAGAAACTCCTGATTTGCATTATATTTGCCTGCATGTGAATTCTCTGAATATGCAATGAATGTTTCATCATTAAAACATCTGTAACGAGCATTTACACTAAGTCATTTGTAAATTCTTAATTACTTAGGTATTTCAAAGATACAGAGCAAGCTTTCTGTTGTAGGTTAGATAGATTATGCCACCAAAGAAACAAAAGAGTAGTTAAAGGGGGGCATAAAAGTGATATTTTAAAATTTAGACAGGCAGTTTAGGGATGCTGAGAATCTGTTACTCAGGCTGACTTCACTTAGAACTGATCCTCTTGTATGAGAAAGTAGGGAATATGCATCTCGATGGAATCAAGAGATGTCATTCGAAGTAGTAACATCAAGTAATAAAACTTACCCACCTCTTGGCAAGGTACTTCACCTTTTATAAATGATAGTCCATTGGCTACTTCCAAAGACAATTAGGTTATTGGTAGGTAATTGTTTTGACTGAATAAACAAATATTTTTTCCCCTCTTTTTCTCTTGTAAAATTTTAGGATGAATCTTCAGGAGAAATTACATTTTACATGAAGGGTGCAGATGTTGCAATGTCCACTATTGTACAGTACAACGATTGGTTAGAAGAAGAGGTAAGAAACAAAATCAAAATTTATAAAAATTCAAATTTTGTAAAAACTAAAAATTTAAAATCAAAATATCAGGTATTATTGGAATGGGTTTAAAGGAGAACCTGAGCCAATGCAGTAGTGAGTTTTGAAGTTCAGTTACATATATCCTGAATGGGTTTTAAGGGATTAGAATTATTTCCAATTCTTGAATAACCCACAGGTTATACCAGCGAAGCTGGTAGTCATAGCAGAACACGTTCCTACTTAAAACAGGGAAATTTGTTTTTCATTGACTGACCTTTCACATAAAACCTAATTACTTCTGAGAAGTATTCTGCTATGAACCTATTTATCCTGAAATGCCCTTGTTTTATCAAATTCTGCAGTGAGGTATGATTATGAATTACAAAGATTAATAAGGGTTGCAGCTAAATTGAGTTTTTTGCCACATTTATTAAACTTAATATAAAATAGCTAGTGACTGAATTTCAAAACTGATTAATATTTTTCACTGTGTGGCTCTAATAGGTACCAGCAATCATCTTATTTTGACCCTACATACAGACAATATGTTAATACAATGATTACACCATGTATGTTCATAATGGTATTGGCAATATGAATCAATATCTGCTGCAGGGCAGTTTGATTTATTCAGGGACATGAATAAATTAAACTCCCTCAAGACCTAGCAAAATGTCATAAAAATTACTTTTGGCGATAATGATGCACAATTAATTGTAAAATACTTGTTTAATTTATTTAGCTTTATGAGGTCAAATCAATAAGTGTTTTGCACTGGACAGCCTTGTTTTTCATTAAGACATGCTATTCCATGGCTATTTTTAATGCGTAGATATTTTTCTGATAAGAGGTACGTTCAGCGTAAAAAGAAAATGTAGCCCTGTTACATGCCTCAAAAATAGTTTTAATTTATTTTAAAACTTCAACCTAAAAGGGATTTTCTTTACGCTAGGAGAGGAAATCTAATTGGCTTACCAATAGCATGCCACTTTATTTGGGAGACCTGAAGTATAATAGCTTTTTATTCTGTTTGTGCCTTCTCCAAAACAATCTAAGAGTCTAAAGAGATACCAAAAGTTATGGTACAGATGTCCCCTGTTAGCATATAGTATAAAACGTGTACATACGGTTGAATATTTGCGTAACTATACTGTGGTTTGGTCCATTTAGTGTGGTAATATGGCACGAGAAGGACTGCGTACGCTGGTTGTTGCCAAAAAATCACTGACTGAGGAACAGTATCAAGATTTTGAGGTATGAAGGGACAGAGTGATCTTGTGCTTCACCATATTTAGTTACTTCAAGGGGAACATTCCTCTTTTTTATTCTATTAAGGTGGCAAAAAAGATTCATACTTAAAAGATCGATAGTTGAGGTATGGCACACAGTCTGTTAGAGACTTTGTCATTTGTTAGTGATTGTTCTGCGGTCATACATAGGATACTGTTCTGCTTTATTATGTGGCTGGACAGTGTTTTCCCAGAAGCTAGCGTAATTTTAATTATGTAGCTTCAGCATGACCTAAAAAATCTACTTGTTCTCAAAGATAAGGGCAGTTCCTGCTTAGATGCTGTGATGCCTAATTCTTAATAGTTCTTCAAAAGGCGTTCCCTTGAGGTGATTTGTCAGAAAAAACACATATAACATTGGGTGTAAAGTAAAATTCGCTCTTTTAATCTTGATTGAAGATATTTAAAGACAAACATTTAGTTTAGTGAATCCATATTATAACTGATTGGTAGACTGAATGCATACTTTGAGTCATAGCAAATTCGTAAGTGGTTTTGTGTTTGTGCAAACAGAGTCGATATAACCAAGCAAAGTTAAGCATACATGATAGAAACCTGAAGGTTGCTGCTGTTGTAGAGAGTTTGGAGCGAGAAATGGAGTTGCTGTGTCTCACTGGAGTAGAAGATCAGCTGCAAGCAGATGTTAGACCAACTCTAGAGATGCTAAGAAATGCTGGAATAAAGGTATTAAACGCATACTGCTGACATAACAGGTTATCATTTCTTAACTTTTTTTTTATCAAGGCGTGAATTATCTTCGTCTATATTCAGGTTCATTCAAAGTAAGAAATATGCCAAGTCCTAAATACATTCTGGGCATGAGCTAGCGGAAACAAACAAGACACTGGGTGCGGAGTTCCCTTGACCACCACAGGTTTCGTTGCTCTTTAGCTTACTTCTGTAGGAAAACTACCGTGGATAAATGTATGTGACTCCCAGTCATTTATCCCCTGACTGTCTACAGTAAACTGTCCGAGCTGGCACTACGTGAGTTTGGCACGAGATTCATATGATAACAATATTTTCAGACTTCACGAGAAGTCTCAGCAAAGATCAAAAGGTGAATTGTTTGAACTAGAATTCAGAACTGCCCTTGGAGTTTGTTCAAGTCATGTTCAAGGGACAGTGTCAAAAGCTTTGCACAAGAGTTTGTGCTGTGTTTTGTTCATAGGCCGGCTATGCTTGACAGCTATCAATTGCACATATAGAAGTAACACATTTATTTGAGAGAGGGTTTGAAGTAAAGATATGAGCAGTATCTGAGGGGAGTGGGCAAGACTATATACATTTTGCTTGAAGCAGAGTCAAACTCTGCACAGCAAAGATGTGTTGACTTTGCATTGGTTAAACTGAATCAGATACAATGGGATTTTTTTAGCCTGAGAAAGAGAGTAAGTTATTTTGCTATGCAGCAAGCATGGGAAATCTCCCTTTACATGAGAGAGGAGCGGAATGATGAGTCAGCTGAGAATTTATGGGTTAGAATTAGTGGGCAGAGCAATGTGGACAACGTTATGGTGAGTGTCTACTACAGACTGCCTGATGAAGAATTGGTAGAAGAGGCCTTCTTCAGACAGTTGGAAGAAGCCTCACATTGGCATGTGCTGGTCCTTGTGCTGGACTTTAACCACCCCCATATTGGCTGGAAGGGCAACACAGGAGAGCACAAGCAAACCAGGAGAATTTTGGAATGCAATGACAATGATTTCCTGACACAGGTGATTAAGGAGTCAACAACAAGAGATGCTCATACTAACAAACACGGAGGAATTGGTCAGGGATGCGAAAGTTGGTTGAGGGGACGGCCTTGGCCACCCACAGCAGTTATCAGAGGGTGAAGTTCAGCAGGCTCAGGAAGATCTTACTAATGTCTAAATAAATACCTGAAGGGAGGCTGCAAAGAGGACAGAGCCAGGCTCTTCTCAGTGGTGCACAGTGGAAGCACAAGAGGCAGTGGATGCAAACTGACATAAAGGAAGTTCCACTTGAATATAAGAAGAAAATTTCTTACTGTGAGTGTGTTCTGGAGCAGGTCTCCCAGAGAGTTTGTGGCGTCTCCATCCTTGGAGATGTTCAGAACTGTCTTGACGTGGTCCTGAGCAGCCTGGTGTAGTTGACCCTGCTTTGAGCAGGGGAGTTGGACTAGCTAATCTCCAGAGGCCCCTTCCCGTGTCTGCTATTTTGTTATTCTGTTTTTAATTAATCCCTGTCCCCCAAAGGCTTTCAGGTGAATTAGCTGGTAATCCAGTGGTGTGTACAGTTAAAAAAATACATGTATGTATGATTACATCAAATTTCTTTTTAGTATGGTGTGACTACTGCAGAGTACTTATATATTAGTACTTCATGTATAGTATTTTCTTGTTTGCTCTTGATATTTCTTCTATATGTGCTCACTTCTGACTGTTAGGTATATCCTGCTACAAATAGATATAGAACAGTGTGACAATTTTTAGGTTATGTGGTTGGGTTTTTGTTTGGTTTTTTTTAATGATTAGTTCTAGGATTTCAGAGCATTAAAACTGTTCTGGCTTTAATTACAACCAACATTATAGTTGGCTGGAAACACAATAGTAGCTGTAGATAGGTCATAAAATTATAGATTACTCGCTTACTGATGAGAAAACGTGAGGTTTTTGTCCATTCATTGACCCACATGGGCACTAATGAAAAGGATCTTACCTGAGATGTACAGGAAGAAAGGGAGACAGAGGCTTACAGTTAATAAAATTGCAACTGTTAACTTAGTAACTATCCCGTAATAACTCCTGCAGCTTAAGTCATTCTGTCTATATGGTCTGTTCTGTTTGGTCTAGGGCTGATGGTCTTTCATCCAGATGTCCGTGAACTTTCTTGGTGTTGAGGGGCTGAGGGAGAGCGAGCTGTCTCACTTTAAGAACAGATGGATCCTCAATCTTGTTCCTTAAACTTTAATGCCTTCATCCCAGTTCTGCGTGGTCAGTGGGCAGGATCTTTTTGGAGCATTGGGACTGGTAGCTCTTCCTCCAGGATATGCTGTCTCATTGCTTGGCTGCTGCTTTCTGATAGATTCTCACTAGGGTGACAGACTGCTGCGTCGCATCATTTTGCTGACAAATGTTCTCTCTCTTGTACTTGTCTGCATCCTCGCTCTTTTGATCAAGGTAGTATCATGGCAATAGGGAAAGGCTTTTATGCTTTCCCTGCTGTTTAGCTTGTGCCAGTGGGTTTCCCCAGAGTTTCACCTTGTCTTCATGTAAATTGAGACATTGGCCCTTGTGAGAAGGGAAGGGGGATGGAGCTGCCTGAAGTAAAGACAGTTCCCTTCTGCTTTGTGTGTTATTGCAGTAAAAACTGCTCTAATTTTAGTTAAAAATGCACATATCAGTGTATTTTCTTTGGTAATCTAATTCCAAATCTACCAGAAAAAGGTTGGAGAGATGTCATTTAGATTTGGAGAACAGACACATTAATGTCCAGTGGAGTAAACTTTTACATTATTTTGCAGATATGGATGTTAACAGGAGACAAACTGGAGACAGCAACATGCATTGCGAAAAGTTCTCACTTAGTGTCTAGGACTCAAGATATTCACATTTTCAGACCTGTAAGTATAGTTCCAACTTTTTTGTTGGTTCATCAAAGGACAGCTAATAACAATGTTGCTTTATTTGATTAGTAGTTGGCTGCTTGGTGAAAATTCATGGGTTATTGTACTAAGTGTCATAATAATGGTCAAGAGAGTAGTACTTAGGTTGTTACTCAAGGATGTAGAATCACAAAGCATTGCTTCTGTTTAAGGGCGCTTGTTTCTAGATCTGTTGATATGCTATTGAAAGGTGTGTAGCCATGTTTGGGTGACCCAGGTTCAACATGGATTTTACACTTTTCGCTTACACAATGGGCATAGTAAGGTGCCTCTGAGTGATGATGGAGAGGGGTCCATGTGAGGTACTGAGCCAGTAGGAGAGAGTGGCCAGGAATTTAGTGGACATGTAGTTCTTGCTTGTTCTAGCATTTTCATTAATACAACTCTTCACACTCAAGCAGAATTAATCCCGAATTAAACTGTGATGCCAACATCTTCTGTATAGACGTAGTTCAAATCAGTATGAGAAAATTAGAATTTTTTTGTATATCATGATATATATTTGCATTTTATTAACAGACTGTTTAAGATAATTGTTAGAAAGGTAAACTGAATATCTTTTTCTATACACTTTGGTTATATTTGCATAACATCAACTCTATTGAAGCCAAACAAAAATAGATTTTCCAGGCGTTGATTGATGCTGTGTGATCAGACATAATATGTCTGTGTTTGTTCTAAACGAACCACTTGCACCTACAGAAATAATTATATGAATATAATTTACATGTAAATGTAGTTTCTTCTGAAGCATCAGAATGGCAAATTAGGCCCTGCAGACTACTATTTGCAATTAAATTATTAATGCTTCTGATAAAACTTCAGATCAATTTTTGTTGACCTTTCCATGTTGTAACACCACAAATTAAGTCTTCCTGAACAAAATCTATTTAGTTGAGTCAGATTTTTATTTTCATTACCTCGACTGGTAATAAGAGATCAGCATAAAACTGTGTTAACTTAGAGTACGCAAAGTTTTAAATTAGTTAGAAAATGGATTTATACAGATTTATTTCTGTGGCTGCATTTGTTGCAAAGAAATAACTACTGGATTAATGTAAGAAAATACCAAACATTCTAACACTTCTATTTTAGCTATGAATTAGTAAATAAAAAATGACGTACTACTTTGGCTTCCCAAAAAGATGTATTTTGTTTTTAACGCTCTTCCTTTTTATTCTTAGAAGTCTCAGCTTCTTCATTTTGTAATGAAATTAACTGATACATTGTTCTAGAGGTATTTACAAATTTAAAAAAAATACCTCTGTTAGGTGAAAGGCAGAACAGAGAGGGCAATTACTGCTCATCAGTGTGTGCCAAGTGCTGACATCTCTTAATCTCTGTAATGCAGAAAGATTATAATGGGCCAATGCAATCCGGGGTTCCTAATAGTTGGCAGACAAGGAGCTTTCTCTTTACATGTTTAACTGTGGAAAAGGAGAAAAAAATTCTGAATCGGGGCATGTGTATGTAACCCAACTTTTTAATGTAACTCAAATTTTATGAGTAGTAGAGCCCGTCTGGAGGGAGAAAGGTCTTTGGACTGCATCTGATTCTGGGTGGTGGTGGGCCAAAGACAAAACTTCACGTTCAGTGCAATTAAGACTCATATATTTTAAAAGTTATTTAATCAAAGTGCTGACAGAGCCAAAATTAGAAGTGTCATCAGAGTTTGTGTTTTATTCTGGGCTTGGAACTTTTATCTTAGATGATAACTCTAAAATACATTGATCTTTTATTGGAAAAAACCCAAAACTGCCAATCTCCTCAAAATCTGGTTATAACTGAAATTTTTCATGTTCTGTGTTCTAGCTCAAAACCTTCCAAAATCCATTTGGTAACCTTTGACCATTTTTTGCATTTCACAGCTGGGCCTTTCTGAAACAATAGTTATGTAAATTAAAAAATCTATGATGTAGTTCTTTTGTATTATGCCACTTGATCCTGCTTGCTTACTCATGCAAGATCCAAAAGGGTTAGTACTAGTAAGCATTTTTTGTGCCTTTTGAAATCTGTGTCTACTTACCCAAACTGAAGGAACTATTAATACGAACATTTTGCATTATTCTAAGAACATATTTTACTGGTTAATAAATAAAAGTTTTGGGGTTTGCTCGGTTAGTTGTCTATTTATTTCTCTAGCCCTGCCAAGATGGAAAGACTCAGATCAGCTTGAACTTAAGATATTTTAATATCATTAATTCGTTAATTTTGTAGCCCTGATCTACTTTGGTGAGGAACTAGATAAGCTGACTACGTAGATTTTCCTTGTTTGGAGGATTACTTTTTCACTCCATAAGATTCGAGGCTTGTAGTCACATCCCATGGGTATTGGGCTTGCACTGGGATAAAACACTTGTTGAAGAACCAAAGCCTTCTGGGCATGAGTTCTCAAATCCTGATTTATTTAGGCAGGTTTTTTTTAGGAATATAACAAAAATCTTTTAAGTGAGTGTTTTGTATTGAAGGTTACCACTCGAGGAGAGGCTCACTTAGAACTAAATGCCTTTAGGAGGAAGCATGACTGTGCCTTGGTGATATCTGGGGACTCGCTTGAGGTAAGAATTTGGTTTCTGTCAAATTACATTTATCTATATACTTACATTGAAAAAGTAAAGTATCAGTGTCTTCATGCTCTTAAATTTTTTTCCAATATTTGCCCATACTTTAAGTTGTCCTTAGAGATAGTTTTGTTTTTCACTGAGTGCTAATTAGAGGATGTATGTTCTAGATGGGCAAATGTTATTGGTTCTCTGTTCTCCTGTATGGTAACAGAATGGAATTTGTATGCAGCATGCTTTAATATTGTCTCTTCTCTTAACCTCAAAGCGTGTTGGCTCTCCAAATGAAAGAGAACGTCAGTTTAAAATAATAAAGCCACAGTCAGGAGAATGTGGCTTTTTTCTCCCAGATGGGTGTTGCGCAAGCAAAACTTCAGAAAAGAATTCTTTATACTGTGTTTTTGTGTTAGACTACATATAGTAGTATTTAATCGTAAGTAAATGCAAGTGTATTTTTTTTCCTTAGGTTTGTCTGAAGTATTATGAGCACGAATTTGTAGAGTTGGCTTGTCAGTGTCCTGCTGTAGTGTGCTGCCGATGTTCTCCCACCCAAAAAGCTCATATTGTGAAACTGTTACAGCAGCACACTGGAAAACGCACATGTGCAATAGGTAACTTGGCACGATCTTCATTTGCAGTAGCTAAAATCTGTAATAAACTTAAGCAGTAGATGGCACCATTGAGAAATAGTTGAAATAAAACCAAAGAGACCTCTTTATCAACAGTCAGGTGTTACGTAGCTGTAGCAGAAAATGCCATTCCATGGGAAAGGTGTGGTTATCTTCTTTATTCCACAGTAAAAAGTCTTGATTGCTGAAGTAATTAATCATAATCCATAGGTTAATTGTAAGAATTTAAAGGTATATAAGAGGTTTCTAAAATACTGGTAAGGCCAGGAGGGTAAAACCTCTGAAGAGCTGAATATTGCAGTGACATTTTCCAGGTGATGGAGGAAATGATGTCAGCATGATCCAAGCAGCAGACTGTGGAATTGGAATTGAAGGCAAGGTAATGTTAGCAGTTTCGTTGTCAAATACGTGCCACATAGTAGTATAGTAACATGGGATTACAATGGATCGTTTCTAGTTAAAGATGCTGTAAGATGATAAAAATGCTTAGTCTTTGAACTAATATTTTCTTTGCTGCTATGTCCTCTGCTTTTTTTTTTTAAATGTAAAAAGCAAGAAAATCAGAAAACACTATAGTTACTTCTGGGTAGCATCTACCTGAAAGAAGCAGGATAGGCAATTAAACTTACTTGTTACGGCCACCGCATCTTAGAATATGCACAAAAAATTGTCCTTTGTGTCTCGTTGCGGGGTTGATTTCTGAAGCAGGAGCTAACTTGACTTTTAAAATTAATTATCACTTAGAATTTTGAAATTTGAAACACATCTTTTACACTGGATTTTGTATTTGGAATATTTTTGTTTTGTTCTAGGAGGGAAAACAAGCTTCCCTAGCAGCTGATTTTTCTATCACACAGTTTAAACACATAGGTAGGCTGCTGATGGTACATGGTCGAAACAGTTACAAAAGATCAGCAGCGCTTGGTCAATTTGTCATGCACCGAGGCCTTATTATTTCAACTATGCAGGTATTTAAAACTTTGTTTTCTAAATAGTTAAAAACACTATGTCTGTCTTTGAAATGCCACAAAATCTTAATCAACCAGTATTGTTATTTTTTTCTTTATTGTAATGTTTTGTATATAGAATTATACTAAATATATATATAATTATCTGCTTTTTGTAGGCTGTATTTTCATCAGTCTTCTATTTTGCATCTGTTCCCTTGTACCAAGGATTCCTAATGGTAGGGTAAGTCAAAACCAACAGTTACAATACCTGGTAATAAATATAGCAAACTAACTTGTTAAATAATATCCTGTAGTTGGTGTCTGCCACGTTTTTCATACATTTATCATTGGTATGCTACCAAAACCTGGAATTAGTCTGCAAAGAAAAGTCAAACTAGGTTGAACGTGCGCTATATGAGGGGGGAAGCCTCGGTATCAGCTCTCTGAAGAGAAGGACCTGCATAGCCTTAGAAGAAGATACCATATCACCTTTTTCACATACAGGGTGAAAACAATAGAGGAGATCTCCCAGACCCGTTTCAGCTGTTACACAGATTGCCATACAAGCCTCAGGGAGAATCACAGATTTTTCTCTTAAAAATGGAGCTGAAGCTACTGACTATGAAATTTCCTCTGAGAGTGCACTACCTAAGTCTGCCACATAGATTTCCGTTCAGGTGAACGTATACAGGATTAGGAGCACCCTGCTCTTGTTGCAGAAGCCGCTTTAGTAATACGGTTCCCCAAGTCATACAGCTGAGGGAATGCATATATTCGTGTTTGGCCCTGCTCTCTGCCCCTTCTTTCCCAAGACCTTCTTTTTATACTTCTTGTGAACAACAACAACTTAAATCAATAGTAACTGAAATCATAGTCAAATCAAGGTCTGATTACACCAGACTCTGCAGAGGCAAGCAGTAGACCTCTCCAAAACGTTTGTAAATAGTTGTGCTAAGGTCTAGGAAAGTACGTAACTAAAGTATACATCTGGCATGTGCGTACTAAAATCCACAGCCACTTACAGAGCTCTTAAGACTTTTGTTCATCCACCTGCCTATACTATGACATCTGGAACATAGTGCTTGTTTTTTCCTCAGTTTTCGTGCCATCATCTGTGGATGAATTTATATGTCAGGTCTTTGAACTGGTTGTCCCAAGTGCAAGTGTACAGGGAGGCAATAAGCTTGGGTGAGATATATATATAGAAGAAAGAAATGTATTTACTGTTTTTGAATGCATAAAAGTTCTGTAACTTCTCATGACTAACTTCTTTTAGAAACACAAGAGCAGGTTGCACGTGTAAAGCTGTATTGGTAAGCTGCCTCAGTACTGGGTAGAAGAACCAGTTTAATGCCACTTACGTAAAAAGAATAATTGAACTCCGTAATCAGTTTAAAATCGTATCATACAAAAGTGTCAATTTATGTGCTTTCCTTTCACCTAGGTATGCAACCATATACACTATGTTTCCAGTCTTCTCTCTAGTGTTGGATCAGGATGTGAAGCCAGAAATGGCACTGCTATATCCAGAACTTTATAAGGATCTCACAAAGGTATGATGTCCTCGGTGCTCAGGTATGAACAAATGCTGAAATCTCTGGTGTGCCAAACTGGGAATTCTTACAATCATTTTCTTAAGGTATTCCATGCAAGACAGATGCACAACTAACGTAATGCTGACTTCTGTACTATAAAAATAATCCATGGTAGCAAATGTCCCACTCAGTTTTAATAATGCATTTGTTAAGTCGCCAATGGTTGGACTGAAATGATTCAAACACGAAGGTGTGTTGATGTAAAAGTTCCTTTCAGTCTGGCCCCAGGATCTCTCATCTGGAGTTATTTATGCTTACTTTTTCACAGCTTCTTTCTCCTTTTGAACTGGTAGATTAATTTATAGATTTTTTTTTTTTTTCTCCCCCCTAGCCCCTAGAAATTACTACTGACCTCTCCAAAAGCTGACTTTCTTTAAATAACAGATATGGATAATTGATATATCTAAGTGAATCATCTGTAGATACTGCTTTTTGTGTGTTTGCACATACCGGCAAACAATGAAAGTGTATAATTTCTTTACCCTTAAAAGTGAAACAAATCTCAAGATTCTGTTTTCATAAATTTTGTGAAAAGTACTTCTGCTCCGTCTTAAACTGTCAGTTAGAAAAGTTATGATCCAAGGCAGAAGCAGATAGTCTTTTTAGGGATAGTAGATTCTTTGAAGATGTGCCTAAAAGTGCATATCCTTTCAACTCTGAAAGCAGACTGTAGTCAAAGAGGGTTCAAACTTTTCAGAGCCTTTGTCTTTTTAATTGTACTAAATCAGCTATTAGCTATGTTAGTCTGGGAGAATTTTTCCTCATCTCTTGGGGATCTTGATTCTCTCTTTCTTCTCTTAAGAATCTTTAAAGTTTCTTTGTGAGATTTCAGCCTATGATTCATCTCAAAAAAGCATGGTCTTACACCTGCTGAGGGCAGTTGTAAGCTTGACTGTGGAAACCTGTTGATGGAACTTGGAAGCATCTTATTTCCAAAGATAGAAGTTAACCTGTACTGGCAAACTGCCCAGGATGGCTTGATGAATACAGGCTAAGTTTTTTGTTTGGGCTTAAATGACAGTTCTTGGAGATGCTGAATCACTGGCTTTTCCAGCTTATGTTGCACCTCTATGAAGATTAAATAAGTAGAATCCAAATAATTCTCTTCAGAAGAAAAACAACAAAAAAAGAGAATGTGGAGAAACTGGAGAGTACAGTTCAGTCCATTGTGTGGGGCAGATGATGATCAGTGAATCGTTATGGATGAGTAGTACAAAAAGTTATTTATGTGCTACATTTGACTTCACTATTACAAGGTAATCCTATTGTGAGTGTTTATTACCACGATTTATGATTATGCTGCCTTAGCCATGACACACGTATTTCTGCACATCGTTTTTCAAATTAGGGACCCTAAATAAAAATCTCTACCAATGCTATTCAGCTAGTGTTATTCAGACATGTGTTGACGTGGACTATAATTGTATTCCTAGGAATTGGTTTCTTTTCTGGGATATGCTAGTGATGAAAATGCTTTTTAGATTTTTAAAAGAAGAAGATATATTGGCAGAAGTCATTGACAGTCTCTTGCTCCGGTGCAAGAAGAGGAGAAAATGAGCAAGGTTCAGAGAGACAGGTGTGGCCCCATACCCTGGAGGACACACTGATTCAGTATTGCTGTTACTGTGGCTCCTACAGAGTTATAGCTAGAAAAGCTGACGAAAATTTGAAAGGAAGTACAAGTAAGAGGGTTCCCTGCTTTCATCTGAAAATGATTGACGGCCTGTTGTGGATTTACGGCATTCCCTAGAGGCTCAGGAGTGACTTACCCCTTCTAGTTCCATAAAGGTGAACCAAAACTCAAGCTCATTCTTATTTCACAAATCTCGCTGATTGGGAGCTGTGTTTGAAGGTGGAAGCAGTGTCCAGTACTCAAATGAAAATGAGTAGGCTCTCGGAGGAGAAAAAAAATTTAATGTTTCTTTGTGCTCATACGAGAATTTTTTCCCATATGCTCAGCCTGTCACCAACATTCTAGACTATATATGGAATTACGAAAATGTCTTTAGCACCTTGCCATGAACTCTGTCTATCCAAGAAAATGTTTTAGCCTATACTGAAGTAATAGAAAGAGTTAATTCATCACTTTCTACGGCAGTGAAGCACATTTCTTTATCAAGTGCTGATTATTCCCTGTTCCAGAGTGATCACTACTTTTGTGCCCAAATGGCTGCTTTGTTGGCCGTTTTATCCTTTTAAATGCATATCCTTTCAACTCTGCAATTCTAACATATTGAAATATGTCATCTGCACATGTACAGCGTCTATTCTTTGATTTATGCATATGTTTCAATTTATAACACTCACAATCACGAGAAGATTTAAAATGTATCTGGTAACAGTTACTTGCTGAAACTTATAGTAGTCATATGTTTAGTCTATGAATGCAAATAGACAGTTTATCCAACATTTAGAAGTGACATTTAGTAGTGACAGTTTTGCTTGACATTTAGGTCAGTATGTACACAATGCTATTTTTCTTGAAGGCTACATTTTACAAAACAGGCATAAAAACGTTTTAAATAAAAAATAAACTAATTTTACTGTAATTATCCCTCTGAAAACCAGGCAGAGCATTGCAAGGTAAAGTATCTTTGCTGTTTAAGACCTTAACTGTCCTACCCCCAAATTTAGACTTTGATTTCTATACAAGTTTGCAATGAAGAATCGTAAAAACAAGTGGAAGCTTTTTAGCCTGTATCACTTCGAAGACTGCTTATTTTACTTGTAAAATGTCTCTCTAGTGATTAACTATCAAAAATATATGAACTAAGTAGATTTTTTTTTTTTTTTAAAGTTGTGTTTAACTCTTCTCTCACTTGTTTCCCTTAGGGAAGATCTTTGTCATTTAAGACCTTCCTCATCTGGGTTTTAATCAGTATTTACCAAGGTAGGAGAGAGTCCTAATTTTAGTGAACTGAGCATTTTGTGTCTACTATTAGCAATATTGCTTTTCAGCTGCAGGTTGAATTCACAAAGCTTCACATTTCATCAGCAGTTACATATATTGCTTCCTGTTTATCTTGTAAATTGATATTCCTATAGTGTGCCAGGCCTATTCAAAACATGGCATGGGTTGGTATTTTTATTGATGCGTGTCGCCTGAAAAAGAACATGTTTTTAATTAAATGCTAATCCAGAGAAAAATTAATGAGTGCTTATCACATTGCATATATTTACACAGCAGTTTTCTTTCATGGAATGACAGAAGTACTGTGGAAGAAATCTGAGTTATGTAATCAGTTAAAAGTAATTACACTTTCAACAATATCATTTATTTGTAGCACTTGACAAAATGAGGTTAATTAACAGTTCATCAAATATATTGCACTAAAAGGTGTTTAATTTTCTAAGAGTTTTATTTCTTTACTTAGTACCTTTCAGTACTTAAAGGGGGCTTATAAGAAAGATGGCGACAAACTTTTTAGCAGGGCCTGTTGCGACAGAACAAGGGGGAATGGTTTTAAACTAAAAGAGGGCAGATTTGGACTAGTTGTAAGGAAGAAATTTTTTACAATGAGGGTGGTGAATCATAGAATCATAGAATCACTAAGGTTGGAAAAGACCTCTAAGGTCATCGAGTCCAACCGTCAACCCAACCCCCNTGTCCCTGCCCACAGATGACCCTCAAAGGTCCCTTCCAATCCAAACTATTCTATAATTCTGTGATTTACAGCTTTACTTTGGTTGTTTTATTTCACATGCACAAAGTACAGTAAATATAATTTCTGTTATTTTAAAAAGATCAATGTTGTTGCCTTATAAAAAAAAATTACTGGGCGAGTTTTCATAATAAGCAATCAAATGTTCAGTGTGCAGTTGTAAAAACCGGTACGCTGAAATTTCATTGCTCAGTGTATTGTTAACTTTGTGTGCCTTTCCTAGGTGGTATTCTGATGTATGGAGCCCTGCTGCTTTTTGAATCTGAATTTGTACATGTCGTTGCCATTTCCTTCACTGCCCTTATCTTGACTGAGCTCTTGATGGTTGCACTGACCATACGAACATGGCACTGGTTAATGGTGGTGGCTGAATTCCTCAGTCTTGGCTGCTATGTGGCCTCTCTTGCATTTCTAAATGAATACTTTGGTGAGTAATAGTAAAAGTATTTTAGCAAAGAACTGTGCTTTATGTTTTTGATATTTTTTTCTCTTTTTTTTAATGAAGAATAGGTGATGTTATGCTTTGTGAAATACAGCTCTCTCCATAAGAAATATGACTGAGTTGAAATTAGGCTTAATTAATGTTGGGTTAAAATATTCTCTTATCCTTTTCTCCTAGAGTTTGACAATCTTTATTCTTGTTAGTATGATTTATCTAGATGATGAACTTCACTCAAAGCACGCGTGCTTTTCCCATCCTTTATCTGATCTTGATAGTCCAAACTGCATAACTTAAACTGGCTTTGAGATTTGCACTATTGAAATGGATATGATTTTAAAAAATCGGGATCTTTCACTGAGTTGGTGAATTATTTTGTATGCCAGACCAAGTGGCCCTCATTAGATCTAACCCACAAGCTTAAAAGAGCTGAAGTATTGCTAGAGAGTGAGGCAGAAGGCTATTAGGACAGATACTTTATATAAGAATCATTGTTTCATAAGTATAAGTTTCATAAGCTGATATTAAGCTTGCTTTGCTTTAAATTGCAGTGTACCATACTGCATCTTGAGGTTCTGCTTGTTCATAGTTCACAAGATGAAGGAACAAAATCTTAGCAAATCCTAGCAGTCAAAGGATCTGAGCATCAAAATAATACATTTTTCTTTTTATATCCAATTATCCTTCAGTAAAAACAACTATCTCAGTGTGAATTTACAAATGTAACTTTTACAGAAATATATATATATAAATTTTGATTATACCTCACAAGGAGTAGAATCCAGCTCCTTCTCTGTGTTTTCCAGAAGCTGATGAGTAAGGAGTTGCCCTTCATCAGTTGCCACTTCTCACAGCAGAATTAAACGTTACATGGTAGTTTCTAGGAGTCTCATAGTTCTGCTTTCACACTCTCACGTCCCAAGTTTTCAACACTAGTGTAGTGTATTTACATTATATATATTTTTTTTTTTAATCAGTGAATGCTTCACTGCCTGTCCCAGGTGTTCTGGGATTTCTCAGGATTCAAATTTTAATGAAGAAACAACCCTACTGGGCATGGTACCTGTATTGTACATTATTTCAGGTTTGCCAGAGTACCTTTTTCTTTTCTCTGACACTGATGCACAGACTCTTTAATAGAGATTATTGGCTTGATTGCTGAATCTCCACAGCCAGGTTACAAGTGAAAGGAACAAGGAAGAACAGATAGAGGTACTGGCTCTTCAGCCCAAATTTCCAGGAACTTCATAAAGCAGAACTTGCTGCTTCACCTTTGTAAGTCTTTAGTATTGGTGACAGCCAGTCCTTCCATCCTTTGTCGGTGTTGTTCAGTGAGAAACACCTTTAGGTGGTGTTCACAGATGTATAAAAACTGCAGGGACTTTGTTTCTTGCAAACCTTTCTGTAAAGGGGAGTGCTTTACTATCCTCATGTATTTGCTGGACAAGTCCAAGCAACTGAGTAAGTAAATGGTTGCATTGCTTCTTGCAGCCTGGGGACTTAACTTCTATATTTTTCATCATGAAGGGTACTGAAAAGGCTGCAATTTTATGGGCTTTTGTAAAGATGTATTTTACTGTGTGTTATTAATCAGTTAATCTGAGAAAATGCATTTCAGTCTGGCTTCTGCTTAATGCTTTACTCTTATTTAATCTATCACATTATAACTGGAGGGAGGGAGCCTTTTTTTGTGCATGTAATGTAGTATGTGGTTTACAGCTCAAGGTGCAGAACAACTTCCATGTATCAGGGAAAACAATCCAGTCCAGTAGTGCTTGACTTCATTGGCAAATAAACTGTTTCTTTCAATGATGTTACTTATAAGCATCATCTCCTCCCAAAGAAATTATATCGTAAGTACGATAGGGCACTCAACTTAGACAGACAATAATATTTGATACTGCTGTACAGCTCTGACTCATGGAAGTAAATCAGTTTTCAGGTTTCAGAATTAATTGCACGTAATGGCCTTATTAGGCATGTCTCTATGATGCGTTACATAGGCTTTTGGTATGTCTAAGCAGGCTTAGGCTAAAACTGTATAACAAGTTTATACATTGAAATCTAATATTCAAAGTATTTTTAATGAGTAAAGTTGGAGCAGTAAAGCATTTCTTTACTGCATTTTCTGAAGTGAATTTTCATGCACATTAGAACAGTTCTATCGAGTTGTTTATGCAGTAAATTATACCTTGAAGTGAAATGTAAGAGAACTGCCTACCTATTACAACCTTAAAACATGACCAAATACAAAATCTCTATATTTTCAAAATGTTTTGGTTTAATTGCTGTTTAAAATATTCTGATTGTCATGTGAAAGGCAATAATATTCCAGTTAATGCTACTAATATCTTTTTCATTTCTTTTTTGTGTAGCTAACCTGTTTGGGGTTTTTTCACATAACTTTCATATTTTCTGTAAATCTATCCTTTCATTTTCATTCTCCCTCTTTGTGAAACAGGTATAGGCAGAGTGTCTTTTGGAGCTTTCTTAGGTAGGTGAAGTTTAACTTTCTTGACGTTTTTTTTTAAGTCTTGAAAAATTCATTAAATAGTAATAAATTATTTAATATACACACTTGTAAATAATGGAAAAAAGCGAAGGAAAAAAAAACCAAAACAATTATTCTGGTTACCTGGGTTCTGGGATCTTTCCATGGTAATTATGTATGACCTGACCATTGCAAATATGGTCAAAAAATTTTTCAGTAGCAAGTGTAGAGTGTCACCGTTCTTGTTAATGTTTGTCACAAAAAAAAAGCTTTTCACTGTGGCAATATCACTACATTGTTTTCCCTTTAAATTTTTGGGCTCTAATTTAATCTCTAAGGTTTTAAGAATCATTCAGTCTAGTTGTTGTGACTGTTACAGAGAAAAATAATCTGGATATGGAATAAAGGATCCAAAATGGCAGCAGAATTTCTGGTTGGGAACTTCTATTATAGTGGGTAAAAATTGTTCTTACTAGGAGACAAATACGCTGGCTTAACTTTTTATTATGGGAAAGGCCTTGCTTTTAAACTGAGATTCTGTTCCCCCTAAAATTATTTTGTGCCGCAAAAACCGTAAGGACCACAAAGGAACTCTTAAGTTCCTGTCCAAAGGGAATAGCTGACAAAAACAAAATGTTGAGGTTAACTTTCTCTTTCTGTTGTTTTGTTGCCTTTTTTTTTTTTTCATTTTGCATGGTCTGGAACGATAGCACAAGCAAACAATTAAGAGTGTTTTATTGACTTTGCACTGTGGAAGTTCCAGTTTCCATGTTATCAGCTGGCGTTACTTATTTTCCCCTTTTGTTTCTGCAGATGTTGCCTTTATCACAACTGTGACCTTCCTGTGGAAAGTGTCAGCAATCACTGTTGTAAGCTGTCTTCCACTTTACATTCTCAAGTACTTGAAGCGCAAATTTTCTCCTCCAAGTTACTCCAAGCTTACCTCGTAAAAGTTATTACATTCCTATGGTTTTCCACTCACGCCGGTCTGCAAATTGCACATTCACTGTGCTTTAGTGTCTATGGATTTATGTTGGACTAAAGAAATTATTAAAAAAAAAAAAAATCAAAAGCGATAGAGTGAATAGAGCACAAAAAGAGGAGGAAACATCTGACAGGTACAATAACACAGAAGTATACTAACAAGACTATCAGAGATAAACTAAATTTTCTTCACGTTGATTTTTTTTTTTTACTTTCATTTGCTACGATTATAAAATAAAACTTAATTATCTTTGATTTGACAATGCTTCTGAATGGTTTCATTGCTACTGTAAAGGATTTTTTGCTACTGTACTAATCTTCTGTAAGTTGAATTGAAAGTTTCGTTATTTATTACATAACTTCGCTTCTTTAATTATTACATAACTTCCTAATTCAAGTCCTTTCCTTTAATGTTTATATATGGAAAAGTTCATTTGTCCATACTTACTCTAACAAACCTAATACCTGTAAATGCCCGTGTCTGTATTAGCAGCTAACTATTACTCCTCATCAGACATTGAGTAATATGCACTATTTGAATTATGTACAGATGTCTGCATAGCACAGTATTCTTTTAGGAGCTGTTGTCCTATTCTGTGCTCTCCATTTCTGGCACCAGTAAATATTACAGATCTGTGATGTTGACAGCAGTTCTCCAAATGCACATTACGGCCAGGTTGCACAAAAGCTGTTTAAAAATTAAATGATAAATTCTGTACATAATTCCACTGCACCTATTGATCTGTACAGGTATCAAAGACATGGCTGCTCAGTAAATATGTTTTAAAATTCTTATTCATTTTGTATTTGTAAAACTGCAAATAGTGTCAAAGTACATTTCTATATATGAGAAGTCCAGTAAACCTTGTATTAGCTAATATGTTTAAATTGCCTTGTAATCTGTTTACTTAGGTTACTCAGGTAAAAGAAAATAAGACGAACACATGAACATTATGGTAGGAAAATCTATCATCTTCCAAGTTGTAAATGTTATGTTTTTATAAGTTAGTTTGGGTGCAAACTTGTTTTAAAAAAAAAAAAACCAAGACATTTTTGCTTGTTGTAAACTGTCAGAGTTGAGTATCTTGGCTGAGTTTATGACACTCTAGAGTGGTTGAAGATTTGTTCCAGAAACTCATATACTCTGATACAATCTGAAAGGTCCAAATCTTGCATACTGTATTGGAAAGCAGGATATATTGTTTTCCATTGTGATATAACTTTGCTTTCTCAAGAAGTACGTATAACGAATTTGGCATAGTCTATCAACCAGTGGAAAGGAACAGCATAATTATCCATGCTTTGTTTATTAAATATTTATGTGTGCGTTTTTAAAAAACACTTAATATGGATGTCATTTGTATGTTTGACTGTATGCCTTTACAACATAATTCCTTGTTTGGTCTCTCACAACTTCGCCCTTATGCCATTATTATATTGGATGAGTAACACTTAAGTGATAAATATAACTACTTCCTGGGAGAGCAGAGGAAACTGTTGCAGAGCTATTTGGACTCCACGCCACTCCATTCATTTTTGTTTTGAAAGTTTTTCTTAGTAGCTATTTATCTGTTTGGTTTTCGTTTTGGTTTTGGGGTTGGTTTTCGGGTTTTTTTGTTTGTTTTTTTGTTTTTTTTTTTTTTTTCAATTTTCATTCCTCATTATAAAAGCAATAAAGCCTAATTTCTACTAAATATTATTAATGGCATATGTATTAAATGAACTACTGAAGTAGTGTTTCTTTTAATTACACAACATCGGAGACTAGTTTGCTCTGTCCCTCTGTAAACTCACTTCTGTAAAACCCCCACAAGATGTCACTGTTCTTGCGTACTAGCAGAAGCCTTTCTTCATTTTATGTGGTTTTGGCAAGATACTCTTGGTTTATATTTTCGGTTTAGTCCTGTGATATTTTTGTTGCTGATGTGCTTTAATTTTCTATTTTTCCCCAATAAGTGGTAATTACTTGAAGAAAAGTCACCAGTGTGCAGTTGTTCTGAAACATCGATGATGTTTTCTTTGGACCTTTTTGTCTTATACATTGTAAGCTCACAACCATACACATAAGATTCAGTAGATAAGCAAAAGCTTAGAGTTGGTCATCCTTCATCTATACATCACATCTTTGACATTGATTTTTTCCCATTTTCTGCCCAGAAATTACACTAGCAGTATGAAAGTGATAGTGTTACCGTAATACAGCTGTATGAGGTACAATCGTATCCATGTGTACAGAATTTAATTTACGTATATTAATCCTCAGCATTAAGACTGTGAGGTTAGTGGGGTGGCAAACGTATAGATCCTACCCACAGATACAAGCCTTTCAAAAGTGGAGTCAATTCTCTAGCGTGCCTGCTTTCTTACAGTGTTTTCAATATACAGCAAAGGTCTAGTTTCAGCTAGAACTTTATTTTGAAGACTGCGGAAGTCTGATTCAGGTGACTTACCTTGCTTTTGAGTTTCAGTCACTTCAAAACGATGAATAACAGGAAAGTCTGCTTTCTATTCATTCATGTCACTCAGCCCTGTAAAGGGGTAGCACTACCAAATCACAGTGGTTTGCAGGTAACAATATCAATACAGATTTTAAGTATTGTAATGTGACATCTTCCCGTAGAAAGCTTTAATGTATTGTGGATTTCAGTACAAAGTAAGCTAAGCACCATGACAATCCCCGGCTCTTAAAACAGACTAGAATGGTAACCTGTCTGGTGTGCAGGTGAATAAATTATATTGTAAGAATCTCATTCTGTTGTCATTTCACGTCAGTATACGTCAGGAATAAGTCTGGAGTACCAGCTCAGCTTACATAAACACAGGTTTAGGCCTTGGATCTGCAAGTTACACCCAGAAGGAGCTTAGTTTTATTTGGTATTAAATAAATGTTTATTTTTGTGAGCTGCTATGTCAGATACGTATTTCTGAAATGGTAATCGTGTCTCTTTGAAAACATATTTGGAAAACAGTTTCAGAATTGGGATAGGATGGAGGAGCAAGATGTGAACAGGCAACATGTTGTCACCAAAGTAACATATGTAACAACACTGACCTATTTGGACCATGTTTAATAAGCATACAAGCCAAACATCATCTAGATTTCCTATGTTGTTTGATGGAAGAACACAGGGAAAAGGAGAGATCCTGCAAAAAAGGAGTTCTGGTAATTATTATACTGGTTTCTTCTGCTGCTATTCTAAACTTCTGTGTTCATGTAACTGCTGGAAAACATTTTACTACACAAGGTATTAATTTGCAAATGGAAGCCAAAATTAAATCCTTGCATACTTAACATTAAATCTGTAGCACTCTTCCATGAATGTGAGTGTTTACAACAGTGTTTTTAATTTCAAACTGAGCTTGCTGACACATACCATCAGAATTCAGCTGTGTGGTATCTCCTGTTTCTTCCTAAAATTTCTGAGTGGTTATCCAAAAACATGCCATTGCTTTTGTATGTACACAGGAAGCGTGGATTTTCTTGATGAGCAGCATCCCCTTGAGCCAACCTGTATTATAAATGTCCTCCTACCATGTATCCACAAGAGAGTGTGGGCCTAAACATTTTTCAGTCTCCTTTTCAAACATGTCTGCATAAGGGAACTCTGCAGTCGGGAACCTTTTCAGACCGGACACCAGTTCTGCAGGTATTTAAGTAAGAATTTTAATATTCACGTAGGTAGTTAAACAGCTGTTAGTCATGGGGGTCAACTTCTGTAGACAGAGGAGATGATTTCCCTACATACTGCTCTCACCTATGCCCATTTGTGCGTGGTAGAGAGTAGGCCTAAGCTGTATAGTCTCCATACTCTTCTGCAACCTTATTGCTGTCTCAAGGCCTTCAGATTACGTTGAGGAAGATCTGCTGGTGAGCTGGGCAGTGCATTCCTGGGATCGTCCTCCATCCCTACGCTGATGTGCACCCCCGCCTTGCTCTGCAGGGTGCACTGCAGGGTTCCTTATCGCTGGAGGCTGGGGCTGTTCGCACCTGAACCACCTTTCTTTGCATATTTACCACATGGTGAGTCAGACCCGGGGAAGGGCTTACTGTTTAAATGACAGTATAGAGTTCTGTAGAGGCTTTGGAGATGCGCTGTTAACAAAGATGCTCTGTCGTGACCTCTTTTCCCACTTCTGCAGAGCTCCGTACCCCTGGGTTTTGTACTGGGGAGAAAACTTGGGAGAGGCTTGCATGGGTTTCACACTTACATCCCTTCACGTGTCCCAAAGTATTAATGTGGTTCCAACAGCCCCTGCAGGGCAAAGGAATTTAGCGTGGAGTACGTGGAGTAGACAGTAGTTTGGGCGGACAGCGCTCCTTAAAAAGTGATAGCCACAGGAGGAGAGGTGGTGGTTCTGCTCCCACTACTGGTGCAGAAGCTATTCTTGTAGGTCCTGCTTACTCTGACATCCATTTGAATTTTAGCTTCCATGGAGTTTCTCCTCATTTTTGTTGGCTAGAAAGGAAAGAATTGGGCCAGCAGTCTCTTATAACACTTCATTTAATAACCTTTTTGTATCTAGGCTGTTGTTATTATAACTCAATTGAAACTTGAAGGCAATCAAAAAAGCCCTTCCATATGTTAGCCCTCCTGTAGGGAGGAAAATCAGTACAAGTGAACAAATACAGCATGGATCAAACATTATATGTAAACAAACAGAAGGTGCAATATCTTTAACACTGTGTTAAAAAGCGTAGGAATTCCTTTTGTAAACAAAACACACTTAAAGCGAGATACTTCCCGACAAGTATTAACTACCCAGCAGATGCCCTCAGCAGGGTTCACAGCTGTTACTGTGAGTGGGAATTTGCTCAGCCAATTGCTAACAAAATCCTTCTCAAATAGGGAATTGCACCGAAAGACCTATTCGCTATTTCATTGACCAAAAGCATAGTTTTGATCAAAATGTTTTACAGCAGAGGTTGTGAAAACCAGATGCCTCGAACAGAATAACGAGAGAGCACTCCACAGTTGAGTTGACAAATTTTACTTTATTCTCCCATTCCTGACCAGGTTTTAGCAAAACTGCAGCCGACATTTCTCCTTATTGTAGTCTCCTCCTGTCCTCCACCACGCTTTCAACTTGAGATTGTAACTGGCGAGGGTAAACCTCCAAATTGCTCAGAAAAAAGCAGGTTTGAGGTATACTTAGCCTTTTTGCATTACTAAGCTATACGAATCATCCTCTGCTCGAAGAAGAGGAGATACTATTTTCTGCAACTATGATGCATGGTAAGTATTTATGGCCCTGCCTTTATTCTTCTAGCAGTAAACCATGTTTACCTCCTCTTCTCTTGACAAAAGTAGTAAGAATAAAAAGGGCTTTGGTTACAATGTTCATGTAGCTTTAAGCAAGCCGTACACAAAATAAACTATTGTAATTCTTATTTGTAGAACTACTTTCCATTTGTTTCTCCATAATGTACACATCTAGTTTTTTCCATGCGCCCTCGGTGTTTTACTGTGTTTTGCTCAGGGTTCTAAGCATGAATTTGATTTTGCAAAGTAAACACACGTTGTGTGGAAGCAAATTATAGATAACTACTTCAAAAGTCTGTTGAAAATTAATTCCTGGCCATTTGGGCTGGAAGGCTGGGGGATATTAATGGATGAGCAGACCTGTAAGGGTCTTGTAAGTGCATGTACGTACGTTTTGTATTTATTGCAATCAACTATTGTCTATTTGAAGGACAGATCTGGGAATTCTCAGTCAAGATGCTCCCTTGGGGAAAACCTCTGTGCCACGTGTGCTCAGTAGAGGAAGATGAGCTGTTGTCTCCCCTGCACGTAATGGCTGGTTGCTGCCTTCTCTTGCCATTGAATTCCAAACTCATCTGCAGGAACACAGCTACATACGCGCTTCCCCCCACAGCTTCTGGTTCCCGGAGCACCTCCTCCCTTTATCAGGCTACTGACTTTTCCATGACAGTCCTTTAGGACGAGCGGTAACGGCCTCAAATTGCGCCAAGGGAGGTTTAGGTTGGACATGAGGAGAAATTTCTTTCCTGACAGAGTGGTCAGGCCTTGGCACAGGCTGCCCAGGGCAGTGGAGGAGTCCCCATCCCTGGAGGGATTTAAAAGACGTGTAGATGAGGCGCTTGGGGATATGGTTTGGTGGGCATGGGGGCGTTGGGTTGATGGTTGGACTGGATGACCTTGGAGGTCTTTTCCAACCTTAGTGATGCTGTGATTCTATGATTCTATGAATACAAGTCTGTTACTTCTCTTGATCCCAGCTGAACGGAGTTTATCCCAGCTGTAGGAGATAATTTTTCCATTTCAGTGTCATGAGCGAGATGGTTGACACAGACATGGTCTAGTACATATTTATCCTTATCCAAATGCAACTAAAGCAATTGTAGGCAATCTGCAATTAAAAAACAAAACAAAACAAAAAAACCCAAACAACCAGACAACCATGTACAATTCTATCAAGTTCTAGGAAAGAGCTGAAAGAAAACAAGATTTATTGGCTTTGAGACTTCTACCCTCTGGCTGTAGTGGTTTTGCCTTGCTTATAGGTACCTTTCAGGTTTTGGCGTACACTTCTTCACTGTGAGAAAATAGTAAAATATTTCAAGTTACTAAAAAAAAAAAGTAATTTTTAAAAATATCCTGGCTGGAGGCTTTCACATTACCTTCCTACCTGTGCATGGGTAGTTGTAATTCTGCTAAGCCCTTTTACATTGTTTTTGGTATTAGAATAGATGGAGGGTTGAGAGTTGAAAGCAACACATGGGGATATCGGTGCATTTGTTACGAATTGGATGTTGTAGTGAAGGATGCCAAAATTTAAGAAATAAGTATCTTGAAGTGTTTTAAGCTTATGTATATTGTAGGAGCTTAGAAATAAAGGACGGGGGGTGGGGGGAAATCTGCTGCTCACAGTAACTTAACGTGTGCAGACTTCAGAGCAAAAACCCCCACATGGAAACCTTACTTAAAAAAAAAAAAACCATTCAATAACATTTTTAGAAAATCAGCCTTTTAAGATGACCCACACCTGAATGCCTGGAACTATTGAGGGAAATCCCATTTTAACAACCCATCTCAGGAACACAAACCTGAAAGAAACCATTTCAGACAGTCAGAATGCATTTCTGCCCAGCTCTGCTATCCCGTCTGGCCCCGCGTGCGTTAGAAGAGCTTTTTCCTGACCAGGACGGGCTCTGCCAGCAACATCAAGCAGGATCTCCGCGCGTTTGCCTGTTGTTGCATGGCAGACGCCTCGTCGCGTTATCCTGAGAACAGCGACAGTACGAAGGTGCCTCTGTGCTCTGGTCCAGCTGTGCCCCCTCGCATGTCACGGGACAGAGGTGTAAGTTCCCCAGTTGTTGAAGCAATTAGCTTCTGTGTAAACTGGTTTGTAGTGCTGGAAGGGAAGCAGGGCAGAGAAAAATAAGCTCTCTCTGTATAACCTGAAGCAGATTTCTTTTGGGGGAGGGGGGAGTGGGAAGAAAGCCGAGCTGCTAGTCACATAACCAGGCTACTAGCTTATCATCTGTCCAAAAGCAATTACTTGGAAATGGCAGGTGAGGTGGGAGAACGAGGTCATAGCTCAGCTGTAACGCAGAGCCAGTCCCAGTCACTGATCTAGTACTCGGCAGCCGGAGAGTCTCTCTTCTTGACAGGCAGGTAACTCACTCTGCCAGTTCAGACGCACCAGCACAGTGAGTGAGTGGAGTTTGCCGCTGGAGAACTGGGGAAAGGCTTCTTAAAGCAAGGCAGCTGCCTCGGGCCACGGGAGCGGGGATGTCTAGAACTGCCGAACTCTGCATGTTCTGGTCAGCCCCAGGAAATGCCTTCAGAGGCAGAAGGCTGGGGGAGAAAATGAAAGCGTGTGGGGAAACTGAATTTTGCCTGAGACCCAGCAAAAACGTTCTCTCTCCCTTCGCCCCCCCCCCCGCTGCTGTACGGCATTGCCCAGTGGGGTGGGAAACGCAGGCTGGGCCGTGCTGCGGGGTCCGCGGCTTCCACCCCGGTGTGGAAGGAAAGGGTGTGCTCTTTGAAGGTGTGGAATTCCTGCTTCTTTTTGGTTTATCCTGCACCCGTCTCCTTTGCTGCCGGCCGTGGTTAGCAGAGCGAGCTAACCAGTCCATCGGGGGGAAAACCAGAAGGCTGCTTGCAGTTTCTCTTGAAGGAGCCCTAAGCCAAGTCTGTGGGTCCTGCGCTACCCGACGCTCAGCGTGGAGGTGCATCCCCTACGCACGACGTGCTGCTTTGGCACAGGTTGAAGCCGGACCCCGCACTCGTAGCGAGCCACCCTGGGACATCAGGAGGTCCCCCTCATCAGCTGGTCTTCCTGCAAGCCATCTTGTAGGTCATTTCATCGCCCCAGCCATCCCTTAGCACCTTCCTGCTTGTGTTCTCCGCTGAGTAACCTGGGTGTCTAGGACCTCGTTGAAACTGCAGCCCGCTGATCTTGTAGCTGTTGACTCAAGCACAGTCATGTCTGCGTGTGGGTCAGGGTTGGTGACTATCGGCAAGACTTCATTTATTTGTGTGATATTTATTTTTAAAGATGGGACACAAATTCCATGAGAGACAAGACTCATCCGGTGATCATGTGAAGAGGGTGACTGAGCAGCTGCTTGTGGCCGAGCTACTTTTGGGCAAGCTGAATTCAGCACATGTGCTGCCAGTTCAGCTAAAGGAGAAATTCTGGAGGGAAGACACCAGATAAAGAGCCCTCTGGCAACCCAAGGAAAACATGAAAAACAAAGGCCTCTCTATAGTCTTTCCTGTTACCTGCCAGTCCTGTTTTGAGTCCCAGACATCTCCCAGCTCTTTCACTTTGCATCCCTCCTTTTCTGGTTTGATACTTTTCCAAGGCATATAAAATGTGGGAACTTTATCTCCTTAAAAGAAAGAAAAAATGGGAGCTGCTTGTGAGTCTGGAATACAGCAGAGTTAATCAGCTTCATATTACACAAATTTCAATGAGAATATCAAAACTCAAGGCAGGACCTAAGAACTTGAGAGACATCAGCGGGTGAAGGGGGAAGACTTAATAATTTCCACGGTTTTGCCCATACAACAATTTCTGTTCCCAGTTGGAGGGAGTCTCCACCAGAACTGACTGGTGATGTTAAATGCTACGGTTTTTAAGATGTTTGCTTTGTGAGTAGGAGCCTGGTTTCCAAAAAATGCTGAGTACTCCCTGTACAAGCCTTCGGTCTCTTGATAGATGGGCAACCAAAATGATCAGTCAGAAGGGAATAAAAAGAAGAGTATAGGAGCAACAAAGAGCTAATCGTTATTGGTATCACATTATGGGCCCTGAGCAGGATGCTGGAGAAGAAGATACAGGTTATTCAAGAGAGGGAAAGAGCCCCTTTACCCATTAATTAAGAGACTGACAAGGGAAAAGGTTTTGCCGTCACTGAGAATGGATGGAAGTGAGGAGAGATGACAAGAATAGTGAGACGGGGCTAAAGCCCGTGTGTAAGGAGGAAGGTCCTAGGACCTTCCCAAAGTGACTTGGGAGGAAAGAAATGGTACCTTTTTCTTACAAGGAGGAAGAACTTTCATCGAGGTGGTAAGCCTGCTAACTTAAAATCTTGGGTATGTGGGGGCTGGATGGTGTCATTTACACAAAGCACGAAGGAAGGATTTCACTTCTAACCTGAGACTTGATCATCCCACTTCTGTTTGAGTGGCACTTCACCTTAGGGATTGCTTCACTTGTGTTTGAATTTTTTTCAGGAAAATACAGCGTGATTTTTTGCTCTATTCAGGAGTGGTCACTAGAAGTCAGTTGGTTAACTTCGGTGTCATTCCATACCCGTCACTCAATTTTCTTCTCACCTTCTCGATTACTGCAATCTTACGCAAATATGTGCACTTCGGAGTATAGGAAATACATCTACAGGGGCTTCTCTCCTGCTCAAAGCCCTCTTGGTACTGGTTTGAACAGGTCCCACCTCCTGCTGTAGCCCTTTACATTGCCCCAGGAGTTGCCCTGCCAGAGCCTGGCCATCAGTTCTTCGCTTCGCCTGTCTTCCAGCGCGTCAACTGCTTGAATCCTTGTCGTTAAGCCTGTCGAGGGAAAGCGCGGTCACACTGTCGGAGGTGATTAGCGTGGAACTTAATCGATAGAAGTTTCCTAGCACAGCTTTATGACTGAAACAGCTCTAAACTAGTGCTAGGGAGACAAAGGCGGAGAGAAAGAACAACTGTACAACTCTCCGCGCAGCTTCACACACCGCCCGCTCTTCTAACCCAACCAGGAGCAGCACCTGCATCCCTTCCCTTCCAATTCTGCATCCGCGATTTCCAAAAACGGTCTCGGGTTCTACTTGAGTGACTGATGCGTTCAAGTAGGTCAGAGTCAACATCAATAAAATTACTATTTTATTTCTAAAGGAATTGCAGGAAGTTTCTTGTGAAAACTGCTATTTTTACACAAGCCAGAAGGGGGCGGTGGAAGCTAACAAATAAGTAAAATCCCGCATCCAGTCATAACAACCAACCAAAAAAATCCCCTCTTTCAAGGTACGCAGTGCCCATTTTCTAAAATTGTGTTTCAGTAGTTTGGGAAATAAAAGTTTCCTTAATGACTTAGTCTTAAATCTTCCAGACGAGACAGAAATCACTGTCATGGAAAGGATTTATTTGCGGCGCAGTCATTGTCACACACCATCATCCCAACCTCCGCCACGGGGGATGCCATCTCCACCTGACAGGCTAATTCATCCATGCGGGTGTTGGAAGGTGGAGGGGGCTTCTGACAGCAGTCCATCTAGGCTGGCTTCAAACAAATGGCTTGGGCGTTCGGAGCCTTCGCCCTCTGAAGAGAATTTGTGGTTTCTATTGAACTTTTAACTGGGTGAAGGGAGGAGAAAAAGCCCTTAAGAGAAAAACTACCCCAGGTAGCATTTACTGTGATAACCTATGGACAGCATTTCAATAGCTGTGGAGACGGCTGAGTCAGTACAGACTTCATGTCAAGGCCCTCAATAACCACTTTTTGCCAGATTTGCCAGCCAGTAGTGCCGACCGTCAGAAGCAACACGTTCCCGTGCTCCTAGCAGGACAGGACATTNATCAGCAAGACGTTCCCCTCCTCGCCACTTCTGAATCACCCAAGTCCACGGGACTGCTGTACCAGACCCAGCGTTGTGGCTGGGTCCGTGAACCAAGAGCCCTTCCCCTGCCTACTGCCCCACTCCAGACATTCGCACCAACGTTCCTGAAAAACCCTCATCACTGAGCTGGGAGCTCATGCTTTGGCCTCTCCATGCTTATCCCAAGCTGATCTCCTGCTACCCTGCCTTTTCCCTCCTCTGAGCTACCACTGATACCAGCCTTAAACCCCAACTTGTCTGTTCATAGAATCACGAAGGTTGGAAAAGACCTCCAAGGTCATCGAATCCAACCGTCTGCCCAACCCCCCCATGGCCACTAAACCATGTCCCCAAGCGCCTCATCTACACGTCTTTTAAATCCCTCCAGGGATGGGGACTCCACCACTGCCCTGGGCAACCTTCATCCAAGCCAATCCCAGGATATAAGAGGAGTTTTTTACTGGGCTTTGTACCCAGGCAGCAGTCACCCTGAACCACCTTCAGATGCCTCCTCAAGACAAATTTTTACCCCCAGGTCACCAAGTTTAGCCAACCATGAACTCCAAATGGAGGAGATAGTTATGTGGGTGTGTGTGTGTATGTGCCTGTGCGTGCACAATTTCTGGGGCCTCTTTCTGTCTAATCCCTTGGGTCATTCTATACCTGTTGGCATTCAGAAAGCAGTGACCGGAGACAGGAGCCTCCGGACGAGGTGCTCCAGACCTCCCTGCAGCACTGGACCTCTGCAGCCCAGCAACAAGAGGAGGAGCTTTCCACGGGTGGGAGCAGAGGCTCTGTGTGGGTGGGAATGGCCTTTCTTTCTCCTGCTAGAGGTTGTTGGCCGCTTCTGTAAAATCGGTCTGCATCCACTTATTGGAGTGCAGCCAGCAAAACTTGGAGCCAAACCCCAGACCTCCAAACTTGACAGTTTTGACTCATGTAACTTGAGAAACACCAAGAAAAGTATTTCGTTGTGGCACAGCTCTTACGGACTGCTCAATGCATCAGCGCCGGGCAGCAAGCAAGCAGCAGCCCTTCCGCAGTCAATGCAAGGGACTTCAACCTCAAAGACTCACCTCTACCGATGGATTCTTCAGCAGAAGTACCGAAGCGTCCCGTGAACCAGTTTTCAGCCCTAGTCTTTGGTCTGTCTTTTCACATCCTCCTTCTCCAGAATAAGCTTGGCGGATAGATCCAGCCGGCATCGGCAGGTCGGGGAGGTTGTCCTGCCATTGCTCTGCCTCTCGGCTTAACAAAGGCATTACTGTCGGCGTGTATCTGCGCAGTTTGTTTTCCCTCGCACCGCACACACGTCTGTGGGGAGCCTCCTGCTCGCACACCACAGCTGAGAGGCTCCTGTAATTTTGTAATTTACTTAGTGTGTTTAAAAAGCAACCTGAAAATAAATTTAATTGGACTCTTGGGAGGAAGGGAGTAGGTAGAGGAAGCAAAAAAAAAAAGAGGAAAAGATTAATTTGTATCATCTTCATCGTTTTCTTTAACTGTTCCAGGCTTGCATTTGATATATCTGCATGAACTTGAGGTGGAACAGATGAGACCTGAGCCACAGAGCAGACCCCGAGCCTGGTGTCGGGAGGTTGTGTGGTTTCACAACGCTTGTAGTTTCACTGTTGCGCTGGAACACAGTTTAGAGCAGAGGAATCGTGAGGTGCTTTCTGGCATTTTTCATAAGGACAAGGAAAAGGATTCTCTGGCTTTGCAGAGCTGAGAGTCTCATGTTTGAACGGCTGGGGCTGAGGAGTTCATCCTGAAAAACTTTTGCATGGCCTTGGAAAAGTGCTGCTCTGCAACGTGTGCCAAGCAACTGCAATGACTTAACATTTGGTTTTCAGAGACTTGACTGAGGGATCCTGGATAGAAGTTTGACCCTACTAACGTTTGCAAATGTGTCTTGTTCTAGTTGCTAGTGAATTTGTGCTCTCACATACAGCAACAGATGCAAGAGAAGAGATGGGGTTCTTCCTGAGACTTTCTGGTTCTGCATACTCATTTGGAAACCAATTTAAGGCATTTTAATTGCCTATTTTTCTCCTTGGTTTTCTCTTTACAGCTACACACCAGCAAAAAATAATAAGGTAGAGTCTAGCCAGGCAGGCTGCTAATGAGGAAGCTTGACTCAAGAAGATTTTAATTTTCAGCATTTGTTCTTCAAGATAGCTATTTCAGCATGCAGGGGTGTCACAAAACAGGAATGCTGCCACTAGCTAATGGAACAAAGGCATCGGGCTCGTATGTCATTTTGTTGCATGAAGAACCAAACACCTACATCCTTGACCAAACTATAGAGTCTGGCAATCTGTTTCAGGACGCTAGTTCCCTCAGCCAAATCATCCCTGCAAAGAAAACACCCATTGTGCGTGAAATATGGTGTGAAAAGAATGAGGGAGATACAATTCAAGCGGCGAAGAAGAACGGGTATATGTTAAAAGCCATCGCCAGCCTTTCACGATCCCCCTGGTAAAGAGAAG
The DNA here is from genome assembly GCA_013400755.1 of Pelecanoides urinatrix. Taxonomy (NCBI): domain Eukaryota; kingdom Metazoa; phylum Chordata; class Aves; order Procellariiformes; family Procellariidae; genus Pelecanoides; species Pelecanoides urinatrix. Next base: position 103,461 of record VZTQ01004670.1, on the reverse strand, counting down.
CGCCTGGCTCTGCCGAGCTGATTGAAGGGCTTCTCCGAAACACCTCATGCGTGGGGCATTTCTGTGAGAAACAGGATTTGGCCGAGGTCGGTGGCATCTGGAGCAAGCAGGGTTGCACAAAGTTGGACTGGGAGTGAGGATCAAAGCCAGCCCACCCCTGAGGTGCCCCCGACCCCGCAGCTGGTGCTGTTCAGCCACGACCTGGGCACCACCGAATAGTGTAGCTGAAACTCGCCATCGCCACTGGAGTGGTGCACGGCCGGCAGCTGGAGACACCTGCCTTCAGCATCTCCATCGTAACCCGTCATTTCCCATCGCACGCTGTTCCCTGTCATTTCATCTTTTAGGCTGAAAAGCTCCAAGTTTCATCCCTGTCCAAGGCGACTGTCTTTGGAAAGACTGAGCAGCTCAATGTTTGGTGAAAATAAGAGGGGAGGAGAGCATGTTGCTTTACACCATCGAGCTGTAGTTCATAATTACCGACTTTACATGAAATGTAAAGGATGCTCCTCAATAGTGCATAGCCAGGAGTGAACAAAACCTTGGCACCTCATTTCATCACCTGGAAAATATTTCCTTTCTCCCTCCACACCTCTCATCCCCTGGGTTGTCCTATCGTGCTGAAAGTACGGGGGAAAGGGCGAGCGGGGACTGGTGTTTGCAAGCATCTGGCACGAGGGGCCGTAGTCAAAATTGCTGCTAGAGTAGTCCAAATCCTATCCATAAAGTTTGTGAAGGTGAGCCCGGAGAAGTTGAAAGCCATGATTTTGTATTTGCTGGAGTTTAACAAGGTTACTGACTCTGCCTCAGAAAATGAGGTCAGTAAAAAGTGTACAAGTATTGGAGTATCGATATTAGAAGGATAAACTTGGGTTAGAGAAGAGGGAAGTGCAATAAATAGGCCCGTGCGCATGAAGAGAGCTAACAGGCCAGATCTCCCGGGGCTCGGTGCCGGGACTTGTTCTGTTTAAGAGTTTTGTACAAATGAGCCCGAGGTTGGCGCGGTAAGCGGGGTGTCCAGATGCGGATGACATCATGATAGGAGGGAGGGGAGGCTGCTGATAAATTTGAGGAATGCACCAGACTACAGGAGGATTTGGAGACGCTGGGGGAACAGGCTAATACAAAGGAATTCAATATTACACAATGGAAGGTTATTCGTTTAGGGAGAACCAACAGCACATTGAAACGCAAGATTAATGAACTAGAGCAGGAGGAAACTAATGAAGGAAAAGACTCGGGCTGGTGCTGAGGAGCGGTAGGGATAGCAGCAGCCCCACAAGTAAATAAGAGCGCAGCTGAGATTTTGGAAAAGAGGGCTCACGCTGCAGCCAGGACTTCACACAGGGGTCACTTGTTTCACGTGGCAACCAGGGTGCTCTCGGCACTGAACTGGGACTGCGAAACAGGCCGGTCCCTGATCGCAGAGGGGGAGGCTGCACAGGGTGCTTCGCTGCTGCCAGACCTGCTCCGTGCGGCGGGACACGGAGCCCTGGATCCAAGAGGAGATGCTACCGCAGCTGGCGGAGACAGCTCAGGACACGTTTGGGCCCCCAAGGGCGCTTGGTTGTGACCACAGCGCAGCAACACGTGCCGCCTTTGGTGTAAATCGCATCGGTCTAGGTCTCCGGCTGCGGGGGTAGACGCACTCAGGGACCAACTACCGGCAAAGGGGAGAGGACGAGAAGGAGTTACAGAGGCCTGTCGCTAAGAGCAGACTTTCCAGGGGATGTAGAGCATCCACAAAGCCTCCTGCAGCAACCCCGCTCCTACAGACGAAACGTAGACATCTGGAAAAAACTGGTTTGCGCTGCCTGAAAATGAAGGTGCGATCCCGCGCCTCGGAGGATGGATGAGGTGAAAGCTGCCATCCCCGCAGCGTGTAGGAACCGATACCTACCGCGGGTCCCAGTCTCCTGCGGACATCGTAAATCTGACGTTTCCCTTCCCCTTCCCCCAGAGAAGGGTCTGCTCTGCTGCCAGCTTGAGTCCCTGTGTACCCAACCAGCCTTTCCTTCATGAAGCGCTTTTGAGTGAGGCAAAAAACTTGTTACCACCTTCTGTACCAGCAACGGGGGGAAGTCTGAAACACGTGAAATATTTCCAGAGCTGAAATATGTTGTCTGGTAGAAAAGTTAGTGTCCTGGTTCCGGCTGGGACAGGGTTAACTTTCCTCCCCATAGCTCGGGGCTGGGCTGTGCTGTGTTGCGGTTGGGTGTGAAAGGAGCGTTAATGGCCCATTGATGCTTTGGCTGTTGCCGCACCAGGGCGGGGGGAGCACGCAGCTGGCCAATGGGGTTTCTATACCATGTGACATCATGCTCAGTATAAAAACCAGGTGTGGGGGGGCTCGCCCCGGTTCGGGACACGTGGTCAGCGGTCAGTGAGCAGTTGCACTGTGCATCATCTGCTTTGTATATTCTGTTATTGTTGTTGTTCCCATTTGCTATTATTGCTGTTCTACTTCTGGTTTATTTCAATTATTAAACTGTTCTTATCTCAACCCGGGAGCTTTCCTACTTGTACCCTCCCGATTCTCTCCCTCATCCCACCGGTGGGGGGGGGGAGCGGCTGCATGGCATTTATTTTCTGCTGGCTGGGGTTAAACCGCGACACTTTGTCGCTGCTCCTTTGCAAGTCTCTCTATACTGCACAAGTATAAAAATTTGCCAATTCTTTGGTACTGTTTTACAAACAAAGCGTTATACATGCTCATATTTTTTAACCACTCACTGTGTGGCACATTTCGTTGGTAGTGTCCAGGCAGAAATGCAGAGCATCAGTGTTTTCGCTTTTGATGGTTGTTTTGTCGTGGGAAGGGAGTACCCGGATCACCGTGGTCACGCAACAGAGCCGGGATTCGGCTCATCGCCAGCACCCACCTCAGTCCGGACCAGCCGCGGAGAGGAGGTGCTGCCCCTTGAGCCCCGCCAGCAGCAGGGGGTCTGCCCGGAGCACCAGGCACGTACTTGCCCACGATTCGGGTTTGTAGAAGGGGCAAACCCAAAAGGAAACAAGGCGGCACCGACGCAGCGTGTATCATTATGAAATTATTTCTCTGAACTAACGCCTCAGTTTAATTCAGTCGCAGCTTTCTGTATGTTGCTCTGGTGTGGCTGTCTGATGTCTGTCTTGATTTTAAAAAGTCGGTGTCTGAACGGGTGACTGTAGCTCCGAAAAGGTTTAAGGTCCTTCGCCTGCAGTCCCTTGGCTGCGTTCCTAAAGAGTCGTTTAAAAAGAGTCCACTAAATCAAAAGCCAGGTAAATCAACAGAGCGCTCAATGTCGTAATGAGACCTGTTAGAAGGTAAATTACAACATTATTCAAGCACACAAAATTCCTCCTCTGGCATTTGTCCTGCTAAGTGCAATGCACCTTAAAAGTGGTGAAATGATTTCTGGCAGCCTGTGAAAGAGGCCGTGTCTGGGGGATGGGAGGCTGAGCCCAGCCCTTTCCATCAACTCCTAACTTTGGGGGGCTTCGGGCAGCAGCCGGCCGCCGCTCAGGTGTGCCCCGTGCCTTGTGTGAAAGGTTCATGGATGCGCTTTCAAAACGGTGCGGTACCGGCCAGAAACGCTGGCCGTGTGCTCTCTCCCTTTCCAGCAAATCTTGTTACAATTTTCAAAGCAGGGGATTAGAAAGACTTTAATTAGGGACTTGGTTAGGGAGGCTTGAGACTTATAAATCTTTTGTTACAATGAATGAAATTCTGAACAGATGTTGATGCTTTTGAAGCTGCCAAGACCCAAAAGATGCACACAGACCCTAGGGAGATGGCCACGATTATATATGTCAGATATAAAAGGCTATAAAGCCCAAAACAGAACAAAATTTCTGTGCAGAGCATGGGTGGCTTTTTTCCGATCTGTACCTTGGATTATGGGATTCTGTGCATTTATTGTAAGAAAATATTTGATATCAGTAAACATTAGAGAGAGAGGTCCCCCCCGCCCTGCTTTCAAAACACTTTTGTGCAGATAAAGCCGAAAGATTCTCATTTTACAGGACACGATGTGGAGAAACAACTTGTCCCAAGTCTTGCAAGCAGGTCAGGGTGCGAGTCAGGAACAGCGGTTGGGCCGTGCTGCTAACCTCTATCCTCTGGTGAAGCGATAACTAAGGCGTTTTGGTTGAATTAGAGGTTCCCCGAGAAATACTGTAGCTACTGTGGACAAAGCTCCAAGCAAACCATCCCTCCCCGTCTGCTGAGGCCTAAAGACAAGGAGAGAAAAGCAAAATGCAGGAGGGAATACACACACTCGCACAACTTAATATAATGTGAAACTAATCGAGCAAGCATGAATCAGACTCTTTGGTGATTAAAACATCCTGTATAAATACTCCGCAGGTTTTGGGGTGGTTTTTTAAAGGATGGCACTACCTTTACATGCAAGAGCTGAGGACAGAGGGTAAATTTAAGGCTTTTCTTACAAACATGAACAGAAGGGGTAAAAAGTGATCAAAAAGCGCCCATTCAAGCCTGTGGCGTTTGGCTCCTTCCCGCAGCAAATGGTTCGGACGGCCGAGCTGCGCAGGGAAAGCCAACGCGGGCTGCGGGGCCGCAGGCGGCTCCAGCACCGGAGGGTGCAGCCCAGCGGCGGTGCCGGGCGGTGGGAAGCACCGCGGGGCTGCGGCAGCCCTCCTCACCCACCCCGCGGCCGGGTGGGAAGAGGGAGGGAAGGCTCCTTTCCTACTCCTCGCCCTCTTTCCTTCTACCATGCACAGATTTTGTTTTTCTTCTTGTGATTTCTCCAGTACAAACGGATTGCTGTGGCCGCGGTGGAAAATCGGTGGGAACCCAAAAAGACTAAGCCCTGAGACAGAGGCCTGCTCTGTTCCCTGCTGCACTACAACCCCTTCTTCCCAAACTCTCGCCCCAGCCCGGCCGCACCGCCTCCCACGAGCATCGCCTCGGCGCGCAGCCACACGGACGAGTTTCTCAGCCCGAGCCGGGCCACGCAGGCCGCCGCGCGCTCCGTCTCAGCCAAGGCAGAAAGGTAGAGCATGGCAGCCGAACTCTCCCTGGCAATTAACCTAATTACTGGCTGAAAGCAGCAGGCGCTTTGTTTCCAAGCAGAGCTGCCTCTGCCGCAGCACGAGGGAAGGGGAGCACCAGCTCGCCCCCTCCTCCTTGCTGCGGGAGGGAGAGGGACGGCCCAGGGAGCCCGTACAACTCTGCGGCGGTGCTAAAAGAGGGGATCCCACCAGCTCTGCTGTGATTTACCCACGAGGGATTAGGGCCAGACGGCGAGGGAACGGCCTGGGACGTGGGGAGCCCCGTCTCTGGTCTTATTGCCCGAGCTGCCGTGGGGCGATTCCCACACGGGGAGAAGAGGGGTGATGGGGAGCGAGGCAGCGGGCGCAGCCGCATCTCCCCGCCGCGCACTGCCAGCCTCTCCCTGCTCGTCGGCTGCGGTGGGCAGCGTCGTCACCCTGCGGCCCTGCTGGAGATGGAGCGGTGCCCCTCTCGTCTTGCGCAGGCGAGGAAGCCCTACGGAAGAGCTCGCCCTGCCTCAAGAGGCAAGGGGGATCCCGTTTCAGGTCCCTGCTGACCCAGCGCTTGGAGGTCACCGTAAATTGCTCCAAATACTCCAAGACATTTGTTTTTCCTTTTTTTTTTAAATTTTTTTTTATTTCCTTCTTTCTTCTGTGGAAAGAGTTGTGTGTCGGAAAGTCCAAATTAATTAAGACCAATTGTAGCCATAGCAATTACGGGTAGGGTTTAGCCAGCAGATGTAGGAAAGCGAAGCGAACCTCGCAGGCGTGCATGCCTCGGCGGCAGCGCCGAAGAAAGGGCTTTGGCATCTGGGAAGTGGCTTTTAGAAACGGCCAGGGTGCATTTGCTACAATAATCCACTGAAACAACAGCCGTCTAAAAATAAGGTTGTTTTCTGTACTAAGCTCCTTTTAACTTCGTTAGTCATCACCAGCTCCCAAAATAAGCTCCGTCTAACAGTCTCTCCTAGTAGCGGCTGTAAACAAACTGGGGGAGGCGGGAGGGAGGCGCAGGGGAAAGGGAAGAGGAGCAGCGGGCGGAGGCGGGGCNCTTCTTTTTTTTCCCATTCGGTTTTCCTTGAAAGAAAAGAGTCGCCCTGTTTGGGTTGGGTTTGGGTTTTCCCCACGCGAGGGGACGGCTGGGGCCGGGGGGGGGAGGGGGCCGTGCCCCTCGCCGGGCGCGCTCGCTGGTGGGAACCGTCCTCCACCATAATTTAGTGGAGGAGCTCGCCCCGAAGAATCAGCCGCGGCCTTCTGTTCCCCGGGAGCAGACAGGATTTCGTTTATATTGGGTTTATTTTCAACCACATATGGGTGTCATGCACTAGATTTATGATTTTTTTTTTTTTTTTTTCCCCTTCATACACCAGATACGCTCAAAACCACCCCAACTCTCCGCACGCCGCCGTCCAATTCCAACAGGAAAGTATGGTCCCCTCCTGCCAGCTGTGGGGGCAGAGGGAGGACGAAGGGGGAGCGCGGGGCGAGGGGAACCGGGCTCGAAGCGGCGGAGGCCGGGGCGGCGCGGCCCCTCTCGGCAGCCCCCGCCCGGGCGGCTGCTGCCTGGGCTGGGGTGTCACGGCCGCGCCGGGGGCCGGGACGGGGCATCCCGGAGGTGGGAGGAGGAGTCGCTGTGGGTTGGAAACCTCTCCTTCCCCCCCGCTACGAAGTGATGAGATACAACCGTGTTGCTGAGATATTTACAGAATAATAATAAATAAAATAATAATAATAAATCTGGAGCGACTGAAACCGAGTCCACCGGGTCTGTTAGTAATTTAGCAGAATGGGATTTTCCTTTCTCTCGCCTGCCAGTTGATGCTCTTTTCCAAATTTCCACAGCGGGGGAAGCCTGCGATTTTTTACATAATGATTTCAGCATGCGAGGCTGCCTCGCTTTTTTTTTTTTCCCCCCTCCCTGCCTGCCTCCCTCTCTCCCCCGTCTCCCCTCCCTCCCCGCCTTCACTTCGCGACCCCGGCGCGCCGCCCACTCCCCCGAGGAGGGCACCCGGCTCCCGCAGG
>VZTQ01004670.1:77365-91135 GCA_013400755.1 Pelecanoides urinatrix | reverse complement strand
GGGGTCGGCCCGGCCCCGGGCGGCGCTTGTCGCCTCCGCCGCGCCGGGAAGCGGCGAGCGGGGCCGCGGCGGCCGGGGGTGAAATGCCGGCCCGGCGCTCTCCGTCGCGGTGCCCGGGCGAGCCTGCACGGGGAGAGGGCTCGGGAGGCAGCCGGTGCCTGATGTTTGAAACTTGGGGCTTGTTTGAGCTCTTCAAACCCCCGCGGTGCCCGCTCGCACGGCTGCCCCCGTCTGCCGGCAGCCTCTGGCCGCCGGCCCGGCCGTCCTCGCAGGCTGCCCGGCGCTGGCGGGGGGCGACCCCCTCGCAACAGCCCTCGCCACCCCCAAAGCCCCCGGGGGGTGCAAGCGGGGCTCTGGGTCTTGCGCCTTACCGAGATGGGCCAGTTCACAAACCGCCTCTGCGCCCCTTGCCCTTCCCCCCGTGAGCTGGAGCTAGTTAGGCTCAGGGTTTAGCTTGAAGGTCATCCGTAAATAAAAATAACGGGCCTGAATTTGTCACGGGTCACACCGTTCCCAACTCTGGTGTCTCGGTCCGGCTGTCTTTTTCTATGACTTTTAACAATACTTGAGGGGGAAATGAGGCAAACAAGTCTGGAATTGACACAGAGGGGGAGAGAGTTGTCGTTTCCTGGTACGAGGTTGGCTGCTACAGCGCCGGTGATAGCTGGTCACCGTAAAAAGCTCTCATACGAGTAGATGATTTAAGGCAGCCTCAGAGTCAGGCTGTCTCTCTGCCTGTGCTTCATCTTTTGCCTTTAAATTGAAGCAGGTTCCCAAATCCTTGCTCCCCTTCCTGATGCTCCCCACTTGCCCAGCTCTCTGGCACGTTGTCAGCGTCCAAATAGTTGTTAGGAGCTTCTCAGTTTTTAGAAAAATGCGGTTTTAAGAGTTTCACACCAAGCGTTTCAGATGAGTGTCCTAGTAATTAGACATCTGGAAAGTGGAGGGGCCTAAGCAAATTAAGTGTCAAAAGTCCTAGTGAGAAAAGTACCTAACTCCATTAGGCAATTTTGAAAGCATGAATTTAAACACAGGCCTAGCCGTGGCTTCATCTTTAGAAATGTAAAATAGCCCTCACCTTCACTGAAGCCCCTCTGAGCTGCAGGTGTTCAGCATTCCTATTTAACGAATGTAAATAAAAACTGATGCTGCCCTGCCTTGCAGGAACAGCCCATTAATGATAGAAAGGAGTAAGACCTTTGCTCTCTGAAATTAGCTAGAGAAAAAAAAAATCTGCATTTTTTATGTTGTCACAAAGTGAAATGTAACATGCGAAGATGTGCTCAGAAATCAAGGGGTCCAATTTCTTGTCCTAGTTATACTTAAGTGTGGATTTGTTGGAATAGAACTGTGGCAGACCTGCGCTGGTCTATCTGATACTGGGGTTTGGCTCAAGATATTAAAACACACTATTGAAAGTGTCTTGGTAGTAAGTGAGCTGGTCCTGGGGGCCTCCGTGGATCACGGTGGTGACAGTGACTCCCTGTTAAAGCGTTACCTTCCTTTCATCCCTATCAGCACTGTCAAAATACCCTCCACAGCTGCATTATGTGATGCAGTTTCATGCCGTTGTAGCCACCTCCGTCTCCCGTCCCTCAAGACGGGCGTTTTATTTCTACGTGTCTAATTCACCCTGGTGAGGAAAACGCCAGCATGTTACGAATGCTGACTATGTACGTGCATTTGATGAATTTTGTAAATGCGGAAGTTGTGGAGAAGATTGTGCTTTTTCAGAAATTGTAGCTGGTGGTTTTTAGCTCGCAAACCAAGGACTCGGTCCTGTTCCTAGTTCTGGCTTTGGGGGTTTTATATTTGGTGGGCGTACTTTCTACGCGCTGCCTGAAACTTGGAAGGCTTTGGATCTTGCTTCTTTCATTTTTGAGTACTATTGTGTGAGAAGTTGTATGACACGTTATTTTTCTTGGCCCTTTGAAAGTTGACTTTTTAAAAATATGCATAATAGTTCTAAAAGAGGCTATTCCTTGCTGTGTGCATTAGGGGAACTTGTTGCTTGGAGCACTTGAGGCTGTCTTTTAATTTTTTTTTAATTTTTTTTTTTAAAACTGGATTCCAAAGACTGGTCTGAGCCTTCATATTGCCTGTTCAGCCTGGGCTGCGGATCTCCAGCAGCCTTCAGTGTTTGAATTTCACCCTAGTCATGCATTAGATTTTAAGAGAACTGCTGGGTTCGCGGTACTTTTCACGCGGGTAATAATTATCCCAGCTATTTTGTTTGTTTACCTGTTTACTTTTAATCATAGAATCACAGAATCATTAAGGTTGGAAAAGACCTCTAAGGTCATCAAGTCCACCCGTCAACCCAACCCCCCCATGCCCACTAACCCATGTCCCCAAGCGCCTCATCTACACGTCTTTTAAATCCCTCCAGGGATGGGGCCTCCACCACTGCCCTGGGCAGCCTGTGCCAAGGCCTGGCCACGCTGTCAGGAAAGAATTTTTTCCCAACGTCCAGCCTAAACCTCCCTTGGCGCAGTGGAAGATCTGAAGGCGCTGGTTCTGCAGTCAGCAGACGCTGCTGTTGCACCCTGTCTGCAAAGCCCACCGGGGCGTCCGGCTGCGCGGTGGGGACCGGCTGGAGGCTGTGCCGTGTCACCCGTGCCGTCATCTACCTGCCGTGCCGAGGGGCCGTGGAAGGGCCCGTGGGGCGTGCGTGGACGAAGAGCCCAGCCCGTGTCCCGGCAGCGGTGCGGTGCCAGGGCCATCGCCTTCCTCTGGAGCGGGAGGAAGCAGTGAAGGGCTTGAGGCTGCCTTGGAGGCGCTGCCTGGACCCTTTCTCTGAGCCGATTTCTGAAACGGAGGTGGTCTTGCCGCTCTTGTACCGCTTTGGGTTTGTTTTCCCGTGAAGAGCGAGAGGGAAGGGGTGGTGGCTGCGGTGACTATGAGCGGTGCTGCCGTGTAGCAGGGCAGCAACAAAAAGGGACTAATTTTGGAAGGAGGGGACTCCTGATTCCCCAGGCAGATCTGCGCCTCGCTGTAACCACTGCAGTCGGATTATCCTTGTCACAGTAGCATCTCTTGCTCCATAGTTCCTCCCTGCCTTGTTTGAATAGCGTGTGAAGCTGCAGCACGTTTTGAATAATCCAGTTTTATTTGTGGCACACTCCCGTGTAATTTAATGACCCTTCCTCAGTAAATGGCTGGTCTCTGAAGGCAGACTAGAGAGCGAGTTCAAAAGGTGGTGTTGCTCATCGTTCCTGACCGTTACCTGACATGACATACATCAGCTGGAACATCGCAGAGTTGCTGTGAAATTGCAACAGCACATTAATTTTTCCTGAGTACCGTTTGCCTTGGAGTCGTTGCCAGCGAGAAAGGCGAGCACGGGATCGCCGGAGGATGACACCAGAGAGGGCTGAGCTGATAAACAAAAGAAAGAGAATAGCCCCTGCGCTGGCGTTACCAGCTTGGAGGCTCGTTTGCATCTGCCGTGCTCCCGGGGAGCAGGTCCTGTTGGGAATAACAGCTGCAGTAATTAGCAAAGCTTTTCCACATCTCCCAAGGGAAGGTGGGCAAGGGTGACCACCCAGGGAGCTTGCCTCCTGGGAGGGAGGGGGACGAGCTCCCATCATGGACCAGCTGTGGCCAGAGGAGATGCACGAGTTTCCCTCTGTCCTGCAGGAAAGCGCCGCTGCTGTCACAAACCTCGGGGCAGGCGGGTGAGCTGCGAGCACAGCTGGGGGCTGGCGCTGGGTGCATTTCCAGCCTGCTGAGAGGAACCCGTAGGAAAGCATCACTCCCAAGTTCAGCGGCTGCTGTCCCCGATAGGAAGGTTTTGCTGTCTTTTTACAGTACGGCAAGAGACACTGGCGTTAGGGATCCTGGCCCGCGTGTTCTGGTGATGCAGAGCTTCCCTACTTCAGAAGGCACCGGATCAATGACTCCTGGTCCCGTTGCCCTCAGTTGAGGGCTGTCCATCTCCCTGTCTGCAGCCCACCAGTGTCTGCGGGTGGCAAAGAAGGACCCGCACGTGGCCCTGGGACGGGGGAGCAGAGCTGAAGGGGTCCCTTCATCAGGCCGACGGTGGGGTGAGGCAGGGACGCTCTCCTGCGGACTGGCTTTGGGGTGCTGGCTCCCCGTAGCCCAGCAGGGACGGAGGCGTGCAAAGGGCGGGCTGTTGCCCTTCGCTGGGTCAGGGAGCCCATCAGTGCAAGTCTGTGATGTCATCTGTCACCTTCCAGATTTTTCACGCTGGCTGTTTAGCTCTGCTGTTGCTTTCGTACACCCGGAGCTGTTAAATCCGTTGGCCAAGAGCGCGCTGCTGGCAGCGCTCGACGTGGCGCGCGTAATAACCAGCAATTTCAGTGGAATTTCAGCTGTCGCAGAGTAGTGAGACATCCATGTTTATCCTTCACCTGGCCTCTGCCAGTTGGGCTGGAGGATAAGTGGTCCCAGAAACCAGAGCAGGTCAATAGATCCGTCTTGTTCCAAAATCCTCGTTAACTGGAACCAGTTGGAAACTTGCTGTAATGGAAATTTCGGTTGTGTATAATTTTTTTAACAGAACGCAGTTAATCATGTTCTTCGCTTTAGCCTGCCTCCACTTTTGTTTTTTGTCCTGTGTTTTTTGCGTATTCCAACTTTTCAAGGAGGGAATCAGGCTCACTTACGTAAAACCACACGTCTCTTTGAGCAGCACTGCGGTCTCTGAATGCTGAAGGTTGGTTGAAGACGCAATTTTTTGCTCTGCAGGTTTGCATAAGAAGAGTGTCTTTGAGACAAACTCGGTCCATGTACATCCCCCTCCCAAGATAGCTTGTCTTGTGCTGCTCAGTTAGTAACATTTCCAAGGATGCTAGGCTGCAGCTTCTCCCCTAGCGAGGCTTGTCTGTGGGCTGTTAAGGAGTGCTGTGCTTTTGTGTGTTGTGCCGTGTCCCTCCACTCCAGCTCGGTATGTTACTACGTGAGTATATTTGTGCAGCGCTTCATATCATTCTTTTTTGTTTGTTTGTTTGTTTTCCAGAACACTATAATTATACATCTTCAAACGTAAATGCTGGCTTGCCTCTAAATGTGGCACATTCCTCATTGTCAACTCCATGTCATGGCCTTCAGACATCAAATCCCGTCATTTCAGTTGTCCCATCAACAAACCATCCCTCTGGATACGGAGGACACATCGACAGCGGGGCCTCCGAGTATTACCTGCCGCCAAACATCAGGCCTAATGGAGCTCCGGCGCTGGAGAGCCCTAGAATTGAGATCACTTCTTACATGGGACTTCATCATAACAACAACCAGTTTTTCCACGATGAGGTTGAGGAGGCCATCCCAAATACCAAACGGTCGCCTTCCACTGCCACTTTGAACTTACCGAACATTGAGGCGTACAGAGACCCGTCCTGCCTGAGTCCAGCGAGTAGCTTGTCTTCCAGAAGCTGCAACTCCGAAGCGTCTTCCTACGAGTCCAACTACTCGTATCCGTACACTTCACCCCAGACCTCTCCGTGGCAGTCCCCGTGCGTCTCTCCGAAGACCACCGACACGGAGGAAGGCTACCAACGCAGCATGGTGGCCTGCACTTTGCTCAACTCTCCGAGGCACTCTCCGTCGACGTCTCCCAGGACGAGCATCACGGAGGAGAACTGGCTGGGGGCTCGCAACTCCAGGCCTCCGTCTCCCTGTAACAAGAGAAAGTACAACCTCAACGGCCGGCAGACCTCCTACTCCCCGCACCACTCCCCCACGCCTTCTCCGCAAAACTCGCCGCGGGTGAGCGTCACGGATGAGACGTGGCTGGGCAACACCAACCAGTACACCAGCTCCGCCATCGTCGCCGCCATCAACGCCCTCACCACCGACAGCACCATAGATATGAACGACGGGATTCCCATCAAGTCGAGGAAGACCGCCATCGACCACACCCCGTCCATGACTCTCAAAACTGAACCGGCTGGCGAGGATCACGGGACCATATCGCCAACTGCCGATTTGTCACCGGAAGACTTCTCCAGCTTTCAGCACATCAGGAAAGGAAACTTCTGCGAGCAGTACCTGTCCGTGCCACAGCATCCCTACCAGTGGGCCAAACCAAAGTCTCTGTCTCCAACGTCCTACATGAGGTAAGGGACCCCGACTTAGAGGGCAAGCCTGTTAATATCTTTATTGCGTGCTTTTTTTCCCCCCCTCCCTCCCCTTCCCGTCTCTGCTTCCCACCAAATCTGCCCATCCGCTCATTCCACTTAGCCCTTTCTTGCGACGCCGCTTCCGTCGTTTGTGTGGGGCGACCACGAGTAAAGCCTTGAAGGGTTAAAATGTCCGTCCTAGGAGTCATCCACGCGTGGGTTGTAACTAGTTATCCACTTCCCGGGGATGAGCCCCAGCCTGGGCAGTCTGGAAATGGGGTATTCAGAAGCTCGTCAGGCAGCGGGACAATTTGGTACCATCAAACCTTTGACTTTACTTAAATAGCTCATCCTGTCTTAATATGTTTTTGTTGTAGAACTAAGAGATGTTCCCATAATTGTGGCTGTTACAGGGCCTTTCACATTTACGCTTCGTAGACAGTGAATATAAAGAGAATAAGAATACGGTTCTTTTGTGCGTTATTTCAGCTTTTACTTTGCTTCATCTGAAAGCTTCTTACCAATCTTCTTTTCTTATCTGCGCTGGACAGTGATTTTCTTCTTTCCCCTTTCCCCACCATTTTTATGTTTAAAGAAGAAAACCTTATTTGTCAGATGATAATATACTGGTCACATTTATTTATCACAAGAGGACTCCGGGTAGGAAGCGCCACAGAATAACCAGAATTTGAGTTGCATCCATTGCTTTCTCTTTCGGTCTCGGTTATGGTCTTTATTTTGAAGTCTTCTAAAGGCTGTATATACAGTGGCACGTGGTGCAGGAAAAGAGTTTGGCTTTCCAAAAGTTTGCAGGCTGGTTGCGATGGCCGCCCCCCTCCTCTTCTTCCCCAAGCACTTCTGGCTTCTTGCTTTTGACAGCAAAGCTGTCTGTCTCAAAATGAAAGATGTGGACACGCAGCTGAAATGTTTTATTTAGCGATACCTTCCCTGGTCTCATTTTTCTCCAGCCAGCACCTCTCTGCCACGTGCTGTCTCCCAAAACTGAGATTGGGTGGTCCGTGGCCCTTTGTGTTACAGCATGTCGTGCTGTGGTCCCCTTCCCCTTCCTCTTCTTCTTCCTCTTCTTCTTCCTCTTCTTCTTCCTCTTCTTCTTCCTCTTCTTCTTCCTCTTCTTCTTCCTCGTCCTCCTCCTCCTCCTCGTCCTCCTTCTCCTCCTCGTCCTCGTCCTTCTCCTCCTCCTCCTCCTCCTCCTCCTCCTCTCCGCCTTGCCCAAGCTTCTTGCAGGACCCCGGCTCAGTTCAGCGCTGGGAGGTGCAGCAACCCCTTTGGGTCTGGCTGAGCCACCCAGAGGTAAGCGCTCGCTGCCTTTCGGAGCTGGGATGGCGACTTTTAACACCGGGCAAATCCTTCAGAGCCTTCCTGCCTACTTAAAAAAAAGCCTTTTATGTTCTCCCATTGAAGTGCCAAGCAGCCCGCGTTCAGCAGAGAGGCTTTTGCGTCGGGGGGGCTGCTTTTTGCCGAAGACTTCCAGGGCAGTAATAGGACAGTTTGACCAAAGAGGCTTTTACCTTTCCGTCGCAGCGAGCGGCCCGTAGGCGCTTTGCTGCAGTCCGTCAGGAGGCACCCGGCATGCCTGTGCGCTAACACAAACAAGAAAGGTGAAGCGTACAGAACGGAGCCCCGCTACGTTGTGTGTTTAACATTTTTTTCCACTGTTTTGGTCTTGTATAAAATATGTTTCCTGGTTCGCAATATGTTTCCATGTGATCTCATTAACTCGTGCTCTAGGGCAGTTGGAAGTTACTGTCGAAATGTGATTTTAAGTTATTTTACCAATCAGATAGACTGACCGTGCTTCCTTCCACCGAAAATACCTCTCGTTTTATGTATATGAAAGCGCTGGGCAACTGAGCACGGACGTCAACAGGATCACAGCCTACGCAACAGAAACTATGTTATTTTAAATCTTTCCAAAAAAATTGGTTAAGAATTTGTCACAACAGAGCTGGATTTTTTTCCTGTTATGTTACACATCTGTTCTATTTCAAACGCAAGGGCTGGAGGGGTGGGTTCCAACAAACAACTCGGGCTCCAAAATCTACCCGGTCATAATGATTGCGAGATAACCAGATTTGATTACCTCCTCTGTCTCTTCCTGAATACGCGGTACAATTTTCATCAAAAGCCAGCGTGCCTTGGAAAATCACTGATGCCTTTCCCTCCCTCTCTTGCACTCCCATCTCTTTGGGGGCAGGAGGGAGCAGGCAGACCGTCGGTTGGGTGCTGTCTCCTTTCCTGGGGTTTTATAGCGGGCATCCGTCTAAAAGGGAAACTGCTTTTTTGTATTGTTGCTAAAATTGATGTTGTTTTAATTTGTCATAATTAAAGCTCAATCTGCTTTAGGCTTTTCAAGTCCTGGAGCAAGGGAATAATAAGAGTATATAATAGGAGTGTAATAATGCCTGCCTTAACAGAAACACAGCCGTTCCGTGCCTCATGCTTCTCTTGGTGGCTTAAGAGGACCGGGAGCTCGGAGCTCAGCCCGGTCCCTGGCTGTGGGCTCTTTGGAGCGGGTTTGGGCTCCCGCAGCCCCCTCAGGGGCTATGGACGGGCAACTCTGTTCCTGCCCGGGACTCGGCAGGAGGGTGCTGAGCATCGCAAGACGGGGTGGGAGGGCAGAGCCCGGCCCCGCAGCCGCAGCTGAAGCTGCACGGGGTAACCCGGGTCTGCTGGGGATTTGTCTGTGGCGCTTGGGTTGCAGCCCAAGGGCCTCATGCCAAATCTTTGGATGTAGAAAATATTTAGAGACCAAGCAGAGATTTTCAGGGGAAGCTTTGGAACAAAC
The DNA here is from genome assembly GCA_013400755.1 of Pelecanoides urinatrix. Classification (NCBI taxonomy): domain Eukaryota; kingdom Metazoa; phylum Chordata; class Aves; order Procellariiformes; family Procellariidae; genus Pelecanoides; species Pelecanoides urinatrix. The sequence continues at coordinate 82,246 of VZTQ01004670.1, read as the reverse complement.
CTTGAGGTAGCGATGGGAATCGTACCTTTTCCAGACCAAGATGGGTTACCTAAATGTACCAGTCTGCCTCAAAAACTACTGGAGGTAAATCGTTACGTGGAGAGTCAAGAGGTGGTCTTTGTGAAATTCTGCTTGAGCTTTTAGCTCCAAGTCTCAAATAGTTTAAAAAGAAGCACTCTACCAGGCAGTTATTGATGCTCTGTGTTTCTCAAGCCCTTGCTGTCTCAGTTGTGCTCCTTTCTGTGACATTTCTCCATCGCCCCTCAATGCTGTGTAATGCAGAATCTCTCATGGGCAAAAATGTCAAAGCCAAGATGGAAGTACAGGACTGGACTTCTGCCTTTGGGTATGGCGGCAGTGTTAGTGACTATTTCCAAAACTAAAATCCCATTTTTATTTTTTACCCACTCATTAGCATGTCCCACATCATCCTGTATTACAAAAAAAAGCATAGGCACTTATGGAAGTGCTGGAATTCTGACTATCTTACCCGTTTTTTATGACTTCCCCTTTAGCCGCTGTATTTGACTAAACACAACCTGAAATTTCCTGGAGACAGTTTCTTACTCATTGAAAAGTAATGCATTGTAGTTATTTCAAGTGTCATCAGTTTAAATCCAAGAAGTGTGTTGGCCTGGAACACTTGAGTTTTCATTAAATGTAGTGTTTTTTCAGGGGAGGGGGTAGAGAAATGGTTGGGTTTGTTGGTTGGGCATATGGCATGTATGAGGTCTACCACACCAAAAGGAGTTTCCAGGAATAGACACCCAGTTCCAGGTGGCTTTATAAAAGCTCCCTCTTGTACAGTTTAGTTTTTTTAACCGTTAAAAGCCACATTTTCTTTAGCTGCAGTCTCTTTTTCCGCCTTAAAAATACACATGTATGTTCTTGACCTCACGGACACGGGGTCATGTAGTTTTACATATGGAGGCTGTAGTCTGCACCCAGAGAACGTATGGCTGGATACCTGTCTACCAGTTGCAAAAGCGCATTTGGTAAAAGCCAGAAGTCTGCATCAATGGGCTTGTTTATTTTTTGTATATTTTCTGGATTCCACTTTTGTGACTGTGACAGTATTAAACTCAAGCATGCAAAAATCATTCATTGAGGCCCCAAACCGTATGATTAGGAAAAAATTCTTTCCTGAAAGAGTGGTCAGGCCTTGGCACAGGCTGCCCAGGGCAGTGGTGGAGTCCCCATCCCTGGAGGGATTTAAAAGACGTGTAGATGAGGCGCTTGGGGACATGGTTTAGAGGGCATGGGGGGGATGGGTTGACGGTTGGACTCGATGATCTTAGAGGTCTTTTCCAACCTTAGGGATTCTCTGATTCTATGATTTCCTTAAAAATTGTCATTTTAGAATGTTGCATATTTTTTTCCTTCTTTCTTTTGATTTGTGGACCTTTCAGATGCTCTTGATGCTTTTTTTTTTTTTAAAAAAATAGATGTTTTGGTCCAGATCACGAGATAGAGGACAACCTTACTTGGGAGAAGTTGAGTTTCTCAAGAAGTTGGGGTTTTCTGAAGGTGGAAAAGGGCACCAGCTGTCTGTGCAGCACCACTGGATTTGCTGACCTGTGCGTTCATGGCAAACTTGTGTGTTTGTGGTGAGCGAGGGGAAGTTCCTCAGACAAGCGAAGGCAGGGCTGTCTGGGCAAGACCCAGTGCGATGGGGACCTGGGACTGCGTGTCGGTGACCAGCTCCTGGGACTCACTGGTGTTAACTGGAGGGCGGGGGGGAATGGACAGGGAAGAGCCCAGAATGCCTCTAACATTCTTCTCTCTCCTGCTGTATTCGTGCTGGATGGGGATATTTAGATGCTTCGACAAGTCTGGTTTGCTACCACGTAGCAGCGGCTTTTGATTACGTTAGGTTGCTGTACCATAAGGCTGAAGACTGCTTGGAAGCCTGTCTCAGTAAACGGATTTTTGTTTGTTTGTTTGTTTGATTTAATCCTCCCCACGCTTTCTGCTGACTGTTTTTCAGTTAATTCAAATGCCCTTGTGAGCATCTTATTAATGGCCTTCCTTCACCAGCTCGTTTTAGCACCACGTGATTCTACATTGAGAAGGAGCAGAGATGCGATGCCAGCCACTTGTTATCTCCATTCCCACGGCAATAATTTCTTGTTCTTTCTCGAAGCCAACAAATGCAAAATTTCCCATGCAAATCGATCTCTGAATGTGAAATTTCAGGACGGTAGCGTTAAGTATTATCTGGGAGTATGACGACGACTCGTGTTTTCAGACTTCAGCGTGAGGAATTCCAGTGCACCGCATGCACTCCATGGAGGAGCTACTTGCTCCGCATGCCAGCAAAATACAGCCAAGTCTGGGGTGGGACACAGCATCTATTTTAAGAGCTCGCAGCCAGATTGCTCAATTGTCAGACGGGAAATTTAAAAAAAAAAAAAAAAAAAGAGAGAAAAATCTGCCCACGTTAACTCATAGGTGAAGTATAAAGCAGGTACATTTTTCTGACCACAACCAAGTTGGTGGACACATAGGCATCATCGTTGTTTTCTTACTCTTCGAAAAAACACACAGGGATCTTTAACAGGCATCTGCTTTGATGTGAGACAAGGGTAATGAATAATAAATTGTAACCATATTTGCATTTGGTGCACAGTTGGAGCAGGGGCAAGCTAGCAGCCTGGTAAAAGTTTCAGCAGCCCTGTGGTTTGTCTAGTTGATGTTTTTGTTTCTAAAGGAGCACTCCCTGTTAGAAAAAATAAGTTCAGTGCAGGGCACCCAGTCTCAGCCACCCTCCTTCTAAGTCACTGGCTTGACTTTAGGCGCTGAAACGCACTGACCGTCCTGCTCTTCCAGGCAGCGGCTTACGCTGGGGTAGGCGACTCCGTGCCGTGGTACTTGGCCAGCGAGCAGGGTTAGTCCTTCTGCGAGACCGGCAGCTGTTCTGACACCTTTTGCACAGCAGAAGGACAAAAATGTTTGCAAACCTCTTTTTCAAGTGGCCTTGGGCATCTAGTAGCTTAGAAAGTGTAATGGTAATTGAATTCCCAAATGCATAGCAGTCATGTGAAAATGGGGCTTAAACACCTTCACAAAGTTTAGTAGAAGTTTTTGGCTTCGTTTCCTCCCTGTCTATACTCCAGTGTGCTGCTTAGTATCTTTCTTTTTTTTTTTTTTTGGTAACTTGATAAATCTTTCTGCTAAAGGCAGAAGTCAGCCAGACTGGATAATCTGTTTTTGATTTAATCATATTGTGTATCTGGTGTATGCAAAATAAATCACTATTCATCTGTTTTGTAATCTGATTTATGTAGGACAGAGTTACATTGAGCGAGTTTTCTACAGCCTAACACCAGGTTTTTGAACCCGCCTTGAAACAACCATCCCTCATTAGAGCATTTAGGAGGACTACAGTTAGATTTATTATGGCGAGGAAAGGAATGGGACAGGTTTTCAGTTGGTGGAAAATTCGATCTGAGGGACGTACACCGATGTGTGTTTGATAGGAAGACTGCGTGAAGAACTTCTCTTTCTTTTCCTGACCCCTGCGGAGGGGCTCTTCTCCCCTCCGCGTGATGCTGGCTCGAGGAGGTGGTTCGGGCCTTTTCGAATTGATAAGGTTTATTTGCGGCGACCAGATTTGGTTTTACCACTACACCGTTTGCTTGGTGACTTTTTCCTTTAACCACGTTTAGCCGCAGGAAATTAAGTGCATGATGAAGATAACCTAACATAGGAAATAGCTCTGACAGCCCCAGCCCATGACACTGTTAAATGCATCACTCTGCTTCCTTTATCAGGAAAACTGCCATTAGTTGTCAATTTATAATTGGCAGGTGGTATTTTGGAATTTCAGTCATAGATTGCAGGCAAACACCAAACTGTGCTTTTATTTTCAGGCTTTATTTGAGAACATGAATTTTACAACTTAATTATATTGACATTTTCAGGTGCCAATTTGAAGGGGGGGGGGTTTCTTTGTTTTTTAAAGAGATGTGATTAGTTATGGAACTATTACCTACTTCCATGTATCTTAAAAAAATCCCTCTTCAGTTGAAGGCTACATGATGCGGATCAGAGTTGTCCTTTTTAATTAAGTGTTAAAAATTTCTAACCTGATAGATGTTGTGTCCTCAGAAAAAAAAAAGATCCATCAAATGAGAATTTACTTAAAACAAGAAACATCTGTTTAAAAATGTGTGCTGATCATCACCAGGAGAGACACAGCTGTTTTGCTCTGCTCTTTGTCATTTATCATTAGTCAAATATGGTTTATCCAGATTTTTTTTTTTTTGAGACTTTTTCAGACTAAAGTATGTGTACCTAATGTGCTAGGCAAAGAATAGTGCCTATATACAGCACCCAGTTGCCTGTAATTTTTTGCCATCTCTTCGCTCTTTTTATGAGTATCTAGTAGCAGAAGAGCTTCTCCTCGCCCCCAAGGTGGGCCCTGGCCATTTTGGGGGAAAGGCTTGCTCAGGAGCTCAGAAGACGTAGCATCCTGCCTCTAGCCAAGGCTGGGGCTCCCATGCTTGGGCGGGCGGTAGCCAAATTCGGGATTTGTCCCTGGCATGGTCTTGTCTCTGCAGAGGGTTTCCAGCTGGCTCCTGCTGGCTCCAGATGTTCATGGGCGCTGGGAGCCCTCACAGAGGCATCTTTCTTTTGGATGAGCTCCCATTTGGGCTGAGCTGGGAGCTGTATGGCTACTTTCTTCTCTCCCCTCCTGTTATTTTTGAAGATGCTCCGTGTCCTGAGGGCTGGAGAGCAGAGTAGCTGGAAGATTGGAGCCTGCGACTCACCAGCGAGCCGTGCTGGGGTAGCAGGGGGTGCCAGGGAGTGAGGGTGGTCCTGGTCCTCGCCCAGGGCTGGGACTTAGTGGCTCCATCGATGGAGCCACGATAGGCTGGA
>VZTQ01004670.1:0-72112 GCA_013400755.1 Pelecanoides urinatrix | reverse complement strand
TCAGGCCTTGGCACAGGCTGCCCAGGGCAGTGGTGGAGTCCCCATCCCTGGAGGGATTTAAAAGACGTGTAGATGAGGCGCTTGGGGACATGGTTTAGTGGGCATGGGGGGGTTGGGTTGACGGTTGGACTCGATGACCTTAGAGGTCTTTTCCAACCTTAGTGATTCTGTGATTCTATGATTCCTCTCCCAAACCTGAGCCCGGGAAAGGGCATGCGGTGCTGAGCGTGGCAGGCGGCCGTGGGGGTTTACGCTGACCGGAGGAAGGGGCAAGCCTGGCGGGTGCTGGCAGCTGCCCGCGGCAGCAGAGTCTTGCCCCGACCGGCTGCTGGAAGGTGCCACTCGCTCCTTATCACCTCTCCATCACCTGCCTGGGGCTTGCTCACTGCGGGCTGTCTCCCGGGCGTATTTCATGCCAGCAGGATTTCCTTCTGTGGGATGGCTGCATTCTTCCTTCTGCACTTAGGAACAGTGCGGGTTTTGAGCGCTTCAGGTTGCTTGTGAGGGCTAATGAACCCGGTAACGCAATATTCCTCTCTCTCACATTTCGCCTTCGCCAGTTTGGGTGTTTGGCTGCCGTGGCAGCCCCAAGCTATTGCTGTTCTCGATTGCTAAAAGTTTTGAGAGTGGGCGCACCCAGCGAGTTAAAATGCTGCAGAAGATTGGCAAGCGAGCGGTGCCGGGGAGTGGTGCTGGTGAGCTCACGGCTGGCACCGGCTCGTACCCCTTGGCTCGGGGAAGTATTTTGTGAGTTGCAGTTGCCTTCGGTGATTTTAGGCCAGGGTGCTCCCCTCTCTGAGTCAGAACGGGGCCGGTGCCCCCGCTGGCATCGGGCGCTGTGAAGCTGCACGCCGTGCCAGGTGAGGGTGAAGCCTGTGACCACTTTGGGGAGCAAAATCACATCCTGCTGGCACCTCCGCATTTGCAGGAGTTCATGACTTAGAGTGAGGATTTCTCTGCATGGAGCAAGATGAAATGAATGGGGATTTCAGGAAACCCACAGAGTTAGATAGCTACAGCCGTATTTTAAGCGAGGTGAATTTAATCCAAGGGGTTTACATCCAGAACGTCTTAAAAACGTCCTCCATTTGGACCTATCTCCCATTCTTCTTCTTAAAAGTGGTGGTGAGGAGTTGCACAAGATGGGGGTTACATTCCAGCCAGCCATGGCTCTGTTTCAGCTGCAGGTAAGTAATCTGGCAGATAAAAATTTGGGATCCCCAGGGAGGGATGGCACCAGATTATAAATATATGGTCTATAGATATTCTAATTAATAACTCACCTTTGGAGTAAGTCAAGCACTTTGGCTGCCTGAGATGGAATTTTTACAAGCAGGGCGCGGTGTATCTCTGAGATAAAATCCAAATACTCAAGAATGTTTAATTAAAGGGTATGATTTACTCCCATAGAAGACTGGACTAAAGGGTGAAAGAAAATGCTCAAATGCACAGAATAGTCTAGTAAGCACTTTCAAAAGTCATGATTATTATTCAGTTTTTTGACACAAAATATGCCAGGAATTTTCTTCACGATCGCTCTTGACATGAGGTAGATAAATCAGTTAGAAAAAGGGAAGAAAAGGAGTTGTAGGGTTTTTCCTTTTTTATCTAGGTAACCGGTACTAGCCAGAATTTGTTTTCCTCTTGGAAAAATAAGTTACTATTGAAGATGCAGTGAATGCTGCCTTGCCTTTCACTGTATCGCTCAGCAGTGAGATGGTTGTGTGTGGCTTGTGTGCTCCAATACAGAATTTGATGGGAGCCTGTGAACAGATGAATGGTCTGAACTGCCTCATTTTCCAGGCAAAACACAATGATTTGTCTGCTGGTTTACATAGTCAACATGTTGTCTGTGCCAGGAGACTTGCTCACAAGAGTTGGCTTGTGTCGTTTCTCAACGAGATCTCAAGTAGGCACTTTGGGTGTGATTTTCAAAGGCCTTGAGGCGTATGTTGGGATTTTTAAATCCCCTTTTGACTAACAAGTGTCAGACTCTTCTGTAAAGCAATTGCTGTCTCAGTATTTTTGTACATCTCCACATCACCGTAATTAGGCACCAACATGCCTCTGAGCTATTTGTGCACCCCGGTAACACGTGGAGCGTGTTATCATTTGCTTCCCATGGATCAGTTGGTTTTGTTGCTTTCGGATAACGAGCTCAAGTACTCCAGGTCCAGGTGCTGGCCACCGCAGGTATCTGTCAGAGTCCTTTCATCTTCCAGACCCAAAAGCTATGAATACCTTTTGCAAACCCCTCAGGGAATAGAAAGCCTTGGTGATCAAACTCTTGTAAGTTCAGGGACATGGTTTAGTGGGCATGGGGGGGTTGGGTTGACGGTTGGACTTGATGATCTTAGAAGTCTTTTCCAGCCTTAGTGATTCTATGATTCTATGATTCAGGGGGCAGCAATCAGTCCAGCAAGCTGCAAATGCATTCAGGTTGGGGCTTTTGTGTTTTAACATCACAGTCTTATATAGCACTTCTCATGCACCCGGCTTCACAAATAGTTACCCGCGTGAGGCAATAGGGTTGTGCAGTTACACAGAAGGCAAGATGGGAAGAAGAGAGAAATGAAGAGCTAAAGGAAAAGATTGAAAAAAGGTGTTCATCACTGATGACAGGAAGGAGATGAAGGGATAAAGAAGCCGAGAGGAAGGCTCTTCCAGACATAGCGGGGCACGTCCTTTACAACGATGCTCAGATGCTGCACAGCAGGAGTGAGGCCGTGGTTAATTTTTAAGTACATAGTGTGGGACTTCTCATATACCTGCAGCGCGTGTGTAAGTCCATTTCTTGGTAGGGGTCCGCCAGTTTGCGAGTTTGTTTTAAACAACAGGGCTGCCACCATTGCTGGGTGAGTCAATGGAATTGGAACGAAAACAGTCCTTGGTGGGTCCAGCTCATGGCCATCTGACACCTGACCAAGAGGAGTGGATGTGGAAAAAATCGTGTTAGCCGCTTTCCCCTTCCCTCTCTGGGTCTGTCGGAGCAGAGAAGAGGGCATATTCTCGTTAGTAAGCAGTGATTCAACTTGTCATGCTACAGTGGACTTCCTCTCTGTGCTGCTCTTAACTTCTTTTTAGAAGACAACATCACCCCTTTATCCAGATGGAAATATAATCCTTTCTTACGGTGAGGATATAAAGATATTGGCAAGCACCTGTTGGCCAGGTTGCAATTAATAGCACAAAGCCATGCAACCATACAACAAACCAGACAGGGAGCCTACATTTTATAGCCTTGTTTTAGACAGCCGGTACTTCTTAAGAATAAATCTAAGCTGAATGGCTTTCTCACTTCTTGCATCTGTATAGTTAAAGCTAACCTCAGACTAGAAGACAGATAATCAAAACTGAAAAGTAGAATGATTTGGCAGATGTTTTAAAGCTGCTATTGCTTCTATAAATCCAACAAATGGAAGAAAGCCCATTGAGAGCTTTTTATCACGGTTTTTCATCGTTAGAAGACTGTGTTTTGGGAAGGGGGGAAGTTTCTCTTTTTTGGTATTTCACATGAAGTTGGTCCCACAGGGTAGCTCCACAAGCACAGCCGTATAGGTAGCTTATGGCCTCCCTGAGAAGAGCCAAGTCCAGAAGGGAGCCGTTCTGGAAAGCGTGCTGCTGTCAGCCGGTGAAGATTTCACGACCCTGAAAATGCAACTTCAGCTCTGATTTACGAGCAGTCCTGGGGACAGGCCTCTGCTGTTTGGCGCAACAGCCCTTTCCAAATGAAAAACGAAATTTCCACCAGCCAGCGCTCGGGGGATGCACTCTGCTCTCCTTTAAAAACGACACCTCGCCCCCGCTCGGCCTGACGGACGCCGCAGTACATATCCCGGCTGTTGGGACACCGGGATAATTCATTCTGGCTTTCCAGCCGGAAGGATTTAGCCCAACATCCTCGGTTTACCTTCAGTTTGGACTCGCTGGCTGCTGGCAAAGCAGAAGTTAGTGGTGACCTTGAGGGAGGAGGGGATGGAAAGCGTTCCCACTCCTCCGCCGTTGCTGTCTCCGTTCCCTCGGGGAAGGGGATGATGATATCAGCTCCCGGCTTTCCTCTTCCTTGGCGTCTCCCGATTTCCTTTCTGCCTCGTCCTTTGCGACAAGGGAGTTGGTGGCATTGCTCTTGCTGTGTGGGGTATCTTCTGGCTGTCCTCAGGTGGTGGTCGATAAGGCAAAGACCTTCTAGGTTAGACCTAGGAAGGAAGCAGAGGAGTCATCTTTATCTCCGCCACTGCTCACAGAGCCATCCTTTCTTCTTCCCGTGTCGGGCTGGTTTTGGTGACCAGCCGCACACGCACCTTGAGTGTCTAGAAACAAATGTGATGGAAGTCTCTGCAAAACCAGGAAAGACGGAACATGAATGTAGTAGTCTGTCTTCTCTTATTCCTCATTTACTTGGTCCTCAGGTCTCATGCTGCAAGCTTTCACTCAGTGAATTGTTTGCAGTGTGGACAGAGTTTTTTCTGCACGCTGTCTGAAAGGGCGATTCATCATCATTTTGGAAGCATACCTCAAAAATGTGTATCACTGCTCTCCAGGGAGGAATCGGGACTCATCCTTGACTGTTTGAGTGCTATGCTTTTTTTGTCCTTTCCATCCCTTTTGCCCCCTGCTTAATATTGCATCACTCCTGCTAAAAGTTGCAGACGCCGTGTCTCTTGCTGTCTCTGAATTTTCTTTCTAGAAGTTGCCATTCCCCTTTCCTGCAAGCGGTCGGGTCCCAAGCAAGATAAGAAAAATCCCCCTTGCCTTGTTTTTTCTACATAACTAAATAAAGTGCAAGCGTGTCTGTGGGCCTGGGGAGTATCTGTCAGTGGGTGGTGTTCAATGAAGATGGAAACAAAAAAATTAATATAATAAGCAATTGAAATAGGTGATTTCTTTGCAGCGGTGTGCTAGGAAAATACCTGCACAAGCCGCAGCAGCCCGGCAAAGGTGTTTGTGGTACTGCTAATGAGGCTGCTGCAAATGTGCTTACGGAGCTAAATGTTCCCAGTTCCTTCCTTCGTACTCTTTGTCAAGATCTGCTAGAGCTCAGGAGCCCGTAGTGGGACCTTTTCTCTCTTATATTTCATTTTAAAAAAAGTATTAGAAAGAAATCGTTCAGCTTAAGTGATACAAGAAGAGAAAAACAACAGCCAGTGAGATTCCTGAGGGTTTTGGCACATTTGAACGCTTGAAAAATGGACCTAATGTAAAAACAAAAATTGGCGATTGCTTAATTCATGCTCTAATAGATCTTTGTCTTTTGGGAATGTTATTCGAATGCCTGAGCTATTCACGTTAAAAAATGGCCCTTGCATCTGCACAGTGATTGCTCTCTCACAAGGACAGTTGGTGGTGGTGGGTTTTTTTCCTGGTAAATTTGTGATAGAAGCACCCTTCCACTGAAAATGCATGCGTTGGGGGGAACACCTGGAAGTGATGAGCGTCGGGGAATGAGAAGGCTGCAGTTCTGCAGACCTCCCTGAGCTTTCGCAGCTCTTCTTCTGCCCTCCCCGCGTCTGAGACGGAGCTGCAGATGCTCCTGGTTAGCCAAAAGAGGCTATCGGTAGCGCTACAAGTGGGCACCCGCTTTTCTAAGGAGAAATACAACACGGGTAGACCTTTTGCGTGCCTCAAATTACCAGACCTCAGTTACAAAAGAAAAAAAAAACCCAAACCAAAGCACATTCAAAGCAGTATTGGAGCACTTCTGAAGTCAGTCAGCTTAGCTTGCTTAATTCAAGCACATGCTTAGGAGTTTGCTGACTCGTAGTCAATTTAGCTGGTTTTAAGAAAATAAGACTGTAGATGTGTAAGATGTTGAGGACTGGGTTTAAAATGGCTTTACAGGGAGGTTCAGGTGATATGTGAGGCTGTGGTCTGGGCGTGAATCACAGTTGTTACTTTGGTTGCAGTTGAGAAGACCTACACCAAAGTTACCAATCAGCAAATCTGCTCCAGACTTGTCAGATTATTGCACGTTGACATACGCCCAAAAGCTGAAATGAAACACAGTTAAAATTAAAATGCAGCTTTACCAAAAGCCAGATGCTTCATTATGAGCTGAGCTAACCTACCTGCCAAATACTGCTAACCTGCATGAGGCAGGTGATTAATTTTTTACAAGTCTGCTTTGGCAACTAGACATCTGTCCTCTATTCCTAAAAGTAATATCTCAGGGCAAATGATTTTTTTTTTTTCCTTCTTGGTACTCCAAATTACATAAAACATATATAACATGAAAATTATATTGCGTGCATTCTGTATGAAGATATACTATTGCAGATCACTTTCACACCAACATGACTCCACTGGAATAATTTCTCATTTTATACTTTTTGATTTTCATATGTAAGAAGAGTAAAAAATCACATCCGTAACGTACCTTGTAATCTGGAATGTCAGTATATGTGGTTATAATATAGATTTTCCATTTTAATCAGTCATTGTTCCAACTAATGGGCTGAATCAGTGGAAAATATGGTGTCAAATTACTCAGTTGCTGTCTCAAAGTACATTGCAGCTTTCATTATGAGCGGGGGTTTATCATTTCTTTCCTTGTGAAGGATAGCTCGAGATCTTCTTTGATATGTGCCGTGAAAGGGAGATGATCCATTACAGCATCTGCTATATACATACACATAAGTAAAATATGTTGCATGCTGTCGGTGCAGCGAAATCAAATAAACTTTCTCCTCCCTCCACATGTTTAAGAAATAATTTAGCAGGAGTTGCATATTTTCACTGAAACAGTTGAAACACGCTAGTGATCAATTTACTTGCACATGGTAAAAATAATACAGGTTGCAGACAGATTTGTAATACAGTTTTTAAACACCTGTTTTTAATGTTTCAGTACCCAATAAAGCAGAGGAACTCCTGCTTTCGGTTTGCAAGCAGACATTATGTACACGGGGATTTAAAAGTCTGCTGCCTGGGTTTCAGCTGCAGCCCTGTTCAGAGCAGTGGACAACACTTGCAGACGCAGCGTGGGTTTGTTTCTGGGAGTTCCTCAGCACTTCAGTTACAGACACCGAAGGTCCCCCCTCAAGGAGTTTTGCTCTTTTGGGGCACCGATAACACGGTGTTACTGCCAAACGTGAATCCTGGCGAAAACCCATCGTCCTCACCCAAAAGGGAGCTCCTCCCTTGCCACTTGCAATCCTACTCGTGTAAAAATATTGCTGGTCCAGTTCTCTGGAAGGGAAAAAATGTAAAACAGTGCAACAGAGCATCCTTAAATTTTCATCAAGTGGGACTAAATGTTGAACACGTGCTTAAGTTTTCTACCAAGCAAGGGTACATTGATCAACTCGCAATTAATTGTGTCACTTATTGTCGCTCAGGTTACTCGGCCGCAAAATCTGGATTAAGACGTTTTCACTGCCTTGCACAGGTGTTACAAGAGATTGGGTGTCACACGTGAGCACGTGGGGCTGCCAACTGCCCAAAAATAGCATCAAAAAGGGGAGCAAGTTGCAGAATCTGCGCTCTGTTCTTGCAGAACTCTTTGCTGCTTTTCAGGAGATCCATTAAGTTTTCCTTCTTGAAAATCTGCTGCGCTTTGGGCATCGGTTGCAGGTTCCCTGTGTGTCGCTGCTTCCTTCGGATGGTTTTTGGGTGAATGCTGTTAACTGGATCCTCCTCTGCCTCTGCCTTCGGTCCCTTTGATTTTGGGATCCCTTAGGATGATTGCATCTTCTTTGTGTTCCGCCACCGTTATGCCTGCCCACATCTAATGGGCATGAAGACCCTGTGTCGCTGAAGCTTTTACTGTGTGTCTTGGTAGCGAGTCAGGGTGATGATGCTAGAGCCAAGCTTCCCGTCGCCCTCCAAAATCTTCCCGTTACTTTCCTCTGTCTTTGGGCAAACCCTACCTTTCTTCATGTCATTAAACAAAAGATTCAGACCAGTCGCTGATAGTCCACTATATTTAGCTGATTCCTGTCCCCGCGCCTGCATCGAAATAGCAATCTCAGCGTATCGCGCGTGTTCTGCGCAAGACATGGATGCCCATATTGGCTGCACTTAACGAGCCGCGCGTTCCCGTCCCCTCGGCTCCCTGCCCGTGGAAGGGCAGCGGCCAGCGCCGGGGAAGCCCGCAGCAGACCGCGGCTGTGCGAGCGGATAAATAGCGAGAAGGGAGCGGGTCGGAGGAGAGATCACGTTGCGTTTCTGGAGAGCGGCTGAGAGCCGAGCCGTGCGTGAAGCCCGGGCGCAGCTCAGGCACAAGTCCTGAGTTTTCATCCCCCTCCTCACGACTTCGCTTGAGGCTGCTGCCTGATTTAGCACCGCAAGCAGAGGGACCTCAGCCCCGAAACGGTTGCGGCATGTCAGGATGAAGAAGCTCGAGCGGGGCTTGCACAACGTTGCCCGTGCTTGCCGGGGGCCGGGACTTGCCAACGCCGTGGCTCGGGGACGTAACGCTCTGCTTGCGAGCGCGGGGCGGAGAAGGGGCGCGAGTGCCTCTTCTGGATGAGACCGACGAAGCGAGCACCGGCGAGCGGGGTGCTGGATGCGGCCGTGGGGCGCGGGGACGGGGGGGGGGGCCGCGTGGGTGCTGCCGGCGGCCTGCCGGGCGCAGCGGGGCCGGCGGAGGGGCCGAGCTGCCGCCATCACCCCCCCACCCCGGCCCTGCACATCCCGGCCTGGCATGTTGTTGTTATGATTGCTATGGAAATAATTTCAATATGTTTTGTAGTTCTGAGATGCTGCGTCTCGCATTGTTTGGCTGGAAAGCTGCTTGACTGGTTTTAGAGGGTGGCTGTACGTGCACAAACACTAGCTGATTCTTTTTTTTCGTGGCGGAAAGTAGGAGATTCGCAGCATGGTTTTAATTAGGCTCGCTCATTTAGTCTTTTCACTGCAGTGTGTTCTTTAGTTGAAAGATAATTTAATTTTCTTTGTTTTGGAAGATTTTCGTGCTTGTCTGTGTGAAATGTCTTTATTTACTGTGCCTCATTGTGCTTTGTGCATAGCTTTGATTGCGAGGAGAGTCAAAACCCAAAAACTTCCCTGGGCTGTACTGTTTTCCACCTGCTGTGGCTCTTAATACAGTCTCACTGCTATATATGAACCAAGTGCCTGCATTTCTAGGAGAAAAACACCAGAGAAAATTGGCAAAGCGTGCAGGGTTAGATTTAGCTGTAAAACTCTCATTGACTTGAAGAGGAATAGCACGTCTAAAAGTTGTGAAGTGCTGAAGAAGTGTAACTGGTATGGGTTTGGTTTTTTACCTTGGAGAAGTCCACGGAAGATAACGCTTGTTGAAAAAAAGGCAAAACCCAAAAAAACCCTGCCGCCCTTCGCAGAACTCTGTATTAAGATCTTGTAACAGCTCCTGTGCTACGGAGGGTACTTGGTCTGGTTGGAACACAATACAGCACGGAGCAGTCGTGTTTGTATCTATAACAATATTTAGATACTGCCTGTCATCTCAGAATAAAAAAAAGCTACATAAAATATGTAGATCTCTCCCCGTATATGCAGGAATTCATAAAATGGCTTAGAATGTGCAGCTTTTAAAGAAAAATTTATAGATGGAATTTATTCGTCAACAATGCTTAATAATCCTGCAATAGTTCTACAAATGGCTTTCAAATTAATTTTCAACCGCTTCTCTCACAATGACGTTGTTTTCACTGTGTGGGCCTTATGTGTCGTAGCTGTTATTCTGCAATAATATAATATTCCTGAATATAGACTCAAATATTGTTACTGAATATAGGTTATAGAGTATTATTGACTACAAAGTGGCATACAGTTATAGAATTTTACACAAAACTCCACCCATAGCTGCAAACATGAGCTGCCAGGGACAAACAAATTTAGACCACAACTTGCAGGCACATGTGCTAGCATCTAGGTACACAAGTAATCTCAAGCACATGTCCTGAACACATCAAAGCCTCATTTTCTAATCCCTCCCGGTTGTGAGGAAAACCTTAAAATATGTGAACTGACATAGCCCCACTGCCAGCTGCGAGAGCCCTGCTTGAAATGGAGGCAGGTTGGAGAGGTTTTGCAAAGCGCAAGACGGGGCCGTGGCAATGCTGGCGCTGGGCTATGGCTCTGCAGCTCTGCCGGCGTAAACGAAGCCCCTGAAACTTTCAGCCCGAATAGATTTTATGGGTAGTTGTTCTAATCACAGGGCAGCGTTAACCTAGAAGCCTAGATGTAATAGCAGCTGGTTTTAGGAGAATCGTCTAACGAGTAAAAGCGTTCTTCTGTTCCTCCAGTCTTGAGTAAAATAACGTAAATAAAGAAAAACGTGACCAAATTTGGCCTCTAGCCTCTCGACTCTCCAGTTATTAGCGAACGCTCTTTTCCTTTTTTGTATTAGAAAGGTACTTAATATAAGTAAGTTTGAATTTGGTATAAAAATGAACATTAGCAAGAGTACTGCCTTTTTATTATGATTGTAACATGCGCTCCGGTTTTGAAACAACAGCAACAGCAAGGCCACCCAAAATGTACCTGATGCCGCTCCAGAATTTCCCGTGTGCTCCAGAGCTGAGACGGGAGCATGGCTGGGAGCGGGGAGGTTGCTGCAGTCTTTGCACGCCAGTGAGTTGATCCTTGCAGCACCTCTCCTCTGAGAGAGGGAAGGGTTATTAGTCCCATCTCGGGCACGGGGAGGGAGGCTGCGGGTGGAGCTGGTTAAGGAAGATTCTGCCAGCCCTCACCACCCGCTGCCCACCCTGTGTCGTGGCTGGCGCTAGGTCCAGGGTACAGCAGGCCCCCCGAATCGGGGTGGAGAAGCACTGAAGTTGAGCTATGGTGGAGCTGACTTGGACCTTTCCCTCTGGGAGAGAACAGGGCTGCATCAAGTCGATGGTCTCGTACCCCTGCTGTGAAAAGCCGAGGGCGACCGCCCAGGACGCGTGATGGGGAAGTGCAAAGCGTTGTAGCGGGCTCTGCCACCGCGGGGGTCTTCTCACCGCAGCTCTGCTCCGTGGCTCTTTGGGCTAAGCCCAGTGTGCCCTGGGTTTGTGGGACGCTCCTGCTTTGAACTGGGCCGGTTACAGGGGCAAGTCTACGTTTTGGGTTTATTTGTAGGTGTCTGCAACTGAGCTAATTGCCTTAGTTTCTCTCTGTAATCAGGGGAAGGCTTGTCGGTGTAGAGTTTAGGGAGCTATTAATTTTATTCTGATGTGGACGTCTGAAGCAGCTCAGGTAAGTCACACCTTCAGAGTGCATGTCTCATTTTGCTGGCTGTGAAGGCAGCCAAGGTGACTAGACCCTGTTGTTGTCCAGCCTGTATGTGTTGAAGTTAGGTGGCGTGAATCACCTGGCTTTTCCCTCTTTCTTTTTGACTTGATGCGTTGTGTATAATTATGTGTAACCGGGCCCAGCAGGCTTTGAGATCTTACCGGTTCACCAGGACCGAGGTTTACTTCTTGGGTTAGATACCCAACTAAGGCTTGAGTATGATGGGGAGGAGCGGTGCCTTTTAAGACCTTGGCGTTCCTATCTGTGGTTTGGGACTTGACCCATGCCAGAGCCCCATGTTTGAAGTCAGCAGGTTGATACAGATGCTGTCTTGGTTTGGGTGTA
Organism: Pelecanoides urinatrix; assembly: GCA_013400755.1. NCBI lineage: Eukaryota > Metazoa > Chordata > Aves > Procellariiformes > Procellariidae > Pelecanoides > Pelecanoides urinatrix. The sequence continues at coordinate 60,568 of VZTQ01004670.1, read as the reverse complement.
AAAACACAGATCCTGGTCACCGGTACTCATCGTACCGCCCTTCAAAGGAGAAAGTGTTACCCTCAGCGTCCTCCTGAAGTTCCAGCTGTGCACTGACAACCTGCTACACCGACTGCAGCAAGGTGTCATCCATTTGCAGCAGCAGATAAGCTACTCCCTAAAGCTTTTATTGGCAAGCTCCGCCATTAATATTTGCAACATTTTATTTGGCCGTCTTACTAGCTTTAAATGGCGTTGTGATATTAGCTCCTCAGTATTTGGATGAAATTCTAGCGCAACAGCTGTTGCTAAATAACGTTACTCAACGTGACAATATTTAGAATGATTGATTGAAAATGGTCTATATATGTTGAGAACGTTTATCTAAGAGTCTTTCATGCTGATCTTATTTACTTGCTGTTGGAGATCCCAGGCCTTTCAGTTCATTTTAGCCCTTGTGGCCTGCTGGGCAGAGCTGCTCATGTTGGTCAGAGAGTCTGGTCTGTTGCATCCTTTTTTTTTTTTTTTGTAAAACAGGTAACATCAACCAATGGTATCACCGTTGCTCTCAAAGAACTCACAGTGTGGAATCCAATCTCTCTGGATTTTTCACAGTTTAATCAGACTGTCTCGGAGGTCAAAACCTTGAAGCTGAGCTATAAGATCCACCTGACCTATTTTTATTGCTGCGTTAAGGTGCTTTCCGTGGAAGGGACGCTTTCAGATAAAACTGCAGCGTGATCGGGGCTGTAGGACCAGGTGGATCAAAGGTGGCTTGTGGAAGGAGAGTAGGACCAGGAGTGTGTAGTGACCTGGCAAAACACACTGCCCTTTTCTGCTCTGAGACAGGAGTCACAAATACCATGTTTATGAATCTGGTGCATGTGATGATGACACTTTTTGGGGGTTGGAACAATAGAAGCAGAACCTGTCTTGAGGAACATACACGTGCAGACAGCACTTTTCTGACTCTGGAGAGCAAGGGGGTTGCATTAATCTGCTTTATTCCCCAAGGAACGTGGGTGTAAATCGCGCGAGGATTGGAACCGAAGGGCCGGGAAGCACTGTGTTTTCCGTAGTGAAGAAAGGGTTACCCGGCCACGTGGCACGGTTACTGGCTTTTATTTTATAAGAAGGCTGAAGCACTAATTGATTAAACATAGAGCAGGCTGGAAATATGTAAAAACTTGTTATGAAATTTTCTCTGCTCTAATCAAGTCATGTATCTGTGATGAAGCAAAAACTATCTGGCAAAGCTGGAGATGGGAACTCTATGCCCAGCTTGCTACTCCTTCAGCCACGAAGCCATCCTCGCTCTCGGCTTTTATAAAATGCCTTGAAATGCTTTCCTTCTTTTAATTCATTTCTACATTAAAAAAAAAATGGACAGAGGTACTGTGAAATTTGGAAGCCTTCGGTATTGATGTGACTTGCAGAAGAAGCAAGGAGGTTTATTTCAGACAGCCTCCGTCCCTTTCCCCAAACACAGAGAGCAGTCAGGGCTTGACTTATGGACTGTCTGATTATAATAAGTCCCACTTGGGACATACAGCTATATAGCGTGCTAGTGTACTGTGTGCTTTGTCTGCCTCTATCATTGAGTTTTCAGTTCCTGCTCTGTGCTGTGGCCTTTGACTCCGATGGCTAATTAAATAGCAAGACGTCTTGCATAAGAATTTTTTTGTCTTTTTAAAGGACTTCTTGGCAGATCAGAGAAATTAAGAATTGGAAGTGTATTTATAGTAATTTTCACGGCAGCAGAACAGTAAGTCCGATATTCGTATTATGAATATGGCTCAGTATTTATAGCTCTCCAAATATTTACAGAGATAAAGCCTTTAAACATAGCCCCAGCGTTCTGTCTTAAGTAGCAGTTTAAATAAATGTCATTGGGATAGGAGTTAAAATTTAGGGGGAAAGCAACCATTTCTGGTCTAATATTGTCTCACCGGTGTCTATGAACCCCAGAGGTATTTTGACTGGAATTGGTTGCCCCTGTCCCGTGTGAGCCAGTGACGTGCAGGAAAAGCACCTCAAAAGCAGTGACCCTTAAGCAGATAACCCCTGGGGGTAGCTGCCTTCAAATTTCCGGGGGTGGGAAGTCGACGTCACGCAGTTACTGCAGCGCTAACGAGCCACCGAGTGATAACGCGGCATTCGGGGGGTGTGGGACGTCTCAGGTTTGGAGAAGTCGCCGACGGATGTTGGCAGTGGATGTATGGCTGGGATGGGCATCGGTGAGGGCATCACGCCCGTCCCGCTTGCGCTGACGGCATCTGACACACGCCCGAGGATCCCGGGCCAGCCTGTGCTCACCCACAAATGGGAGCTTGCTGGGTGCGAGCGATGCGTCAGAGGCATGACGAAAGGCAGGTTCACAAGTATAAGCTTGCCCGGGGTATCTGCCTAAGAATATGTAATAAATTCCTGTTGCGGTGCTCCTGTGACTTTTTTTTTTTTTTTAACTCTTACATGACTGTCCAAACTGAAGGCTGTTATGGATGCTGAGGGCAAACATTTGAGTGGAAACTGAGTAAATTGAGGGGTTGGGTAGTTTCAGGTGGGGCACTACTGCATCGGGCTTCCTCCCAGACCTGGATTTTTAATCATAGAATCACTAAGGTTGGAAAAGACCTCTAAGGTCATCGAGTCCAACCGTCCACCCAACACCCCCATGCCCACTAAAACATCATCGAATCACTACGGTTGGAAAAGACCTCTAAGATCATCGAGTCCAACCGTCAACCCAACCCCCCCATGGCCACTAAACCGTGTCCCCAAGCGCCTCATCTCCACGTCTTTTAAATCCCTCCAGGGATGGGGACTCCACCACTGCCCTGGGCAGCCTGTGCCAAGGCCTGGTCACTCTTTCAGTAAAGACATTTTTCCTAATGTCCAACCTAAACCTCCCCTGGCACAACTTGAGGCCGTTTCCTCTCGTCCCATCGCTGTTCCTTGGGAGAAGAGACCGACCCCCCCTCGCTCCAACCTCCCTTCAGGCAGTTGCAGAGCGCGATGAGGTCTCCCCTCAGCCTCCTCTTCTCCAGGCTGAACACCCCCAGTTCCCTCAGCCGCTCCCCATCAGACTTGTGCTCCAGGCCCTTCCCCAGCTCCGTTGCGCGCGGTTTCCAGAGCCCCTCTGTTCTCAGCGTACATCTACTCAAATGCAGTTTGAAAGCCGCCCGCGCTTCAGCTTCGTATTGCTATGGATCCTGTCCAAACGCAAACGCGCGCAGGCTGCGAGGGTGGCCAGCCCCAGAAGGTCACACGTGGTGGCCGTGCCGCAGGACAAGCTGCCCAGGGGAAAGGCTGTCCTCCCGCGCCAGGGCCAGCGGCAGCCCCCTCGGGGAAGCACGGGGCTGTTCACCAAGAGGAAAACTTCTTCCTTTAAGCGGGCTACCTGGCGTGGGGGCCACCTCCATCCCTCTGTGAGGGAACGACTCTCCCCGGCCCTGTCCTGCAAGGAGGTTTTGGAAGCTCCCACGGCTGCAGAGTTAGGTGATGTCCTCTTAGAGATGGGCCGTGGTGCGGAGAGGGCTGGCTGCCTCCGGTCACCTGAAAGTGGGGCTGGGGATCGTGAAGGAGCAGCTAGGATTATGCGAAGGACATCTCTTCGGTCTCGTGGTAGAAAGTGGCACAAGAGCAGTGATGATTTCCCAGCGTCCCGGTGAATAAGGTGCTCAGGACCTACAGATGCATAGTTAGTAACTCCTTTTCTGATGGGCATCCCTCTATAAGTCTAACAATTTTAGGAGGAGCGCGAGTTGCGTTGGTTTCTAGATGCGTCTATTTTTGAGGAGGAACATCCTTCCTAGAAATAGGGAGCAGCATCTTGCGGCTGTTAGACAAGGAGGTTTCATGGCCGCGCTGAGAGCCAGCAGCCACGAAGGCTGTTTTTCCCTGGATAGAGACTGAAACGGCTTGTGAGCCAGTGACTGAGTGTACAGCATCTCTATTACATTAAGATTAATAATTCCTCACAGCATATTTGCAGCTGGAAGTTTTATATAGGTCTTTATTCATCATGATGTGAACAGCTGCTCTTTTGCTGCACTGTTGAATTAAAGTCCAAGTGGCAGCACTAGAAAGTGCCACATAAAACACATTCCTGCTGTTTTCCATTCACTCCTTCTCCCGTCCAGCTCTCGCCCTCTGCCCAGGCTTAGCCCTTTGCAGGAGCAAGCCATTTTATTTTTATTTGTGGACCAGCTCTGACTACATTTGGATTTTAAAACAGAGTTTCAGTGAATCCAAGGAAAACAAGTTTTAGAAAGGAAAAATAAGTCTTGAAAGTAGCAGAAAAAACTGTAGGAATTCCTGTTTCATTTTTATTTGAAGTAAGTGAAGGACTAAGGTGTAGTATCATGTATGTTAAGTCACACAGGGCATAAATTATACACTTTTTTTGGTTAACTGTGTCAGATAAAATTTGGCAGAAGCTATCACAGCCAGAGGGTCACCTCAGCTCCTAAGGAGGTGTTTTATTTTCTGGATTTTTTTTTTATTTATTCTGAAGTCTGTCTGCTCTGCTGTTTTGAATAAGACGCTTCTCTTTTTTTGGCTTGTGCTCTCATCCGAGAACAGAGCGTACAGGAGCATTCGCGTGGCCCAAGTTTAGCACCTCCACTTTGAATCCACAATCACAAGTGGTCTGGAGCTGAGCTTTGTACCTCATCCGAAAACTGGCATCCGCTATCGCGTGCCTGGTTGCCAGCAAAGGGAAGAGGTACTGGTCAGGATGATGTTGCCTCACTCAGTCCTAGGTGCTCTGTGGGCTGCAGCAGCCTGCGTCCTTCTGGGCCAGAGACCTAAGAAGCAAGAAGGGCACGTGGGTGGTACGGCAGCGGCTGAAACACGTACACCTGCAGAGCGTCATGCTGGAGGTGGAGAGAGTCATAGAATCATGGAATCACTAAGGTTGGAAAAGACCTCTAAGATCATCAAGTCCAACCGTCAACCCAACCCCCCCATGCCCACTAAACCATGTCCCCAAGCGCCTCATCTACACGTCTTTTAAATCCCTCCAGGGATGGGGACTCCACCACTGCCCTGGGCAGCCTGTCCCAAGGCCTGACCACTCTGTCAGGAAAGAAATTTCTCCTCATGTCCAACCTAAACCTCCCCTGGCACAACGTGAGGCCGTTTCCTCTCGTCCTATCGCTGTTACTTGGGAGAAGAGACCGACCCCCCCTCGCTCCAACCTCCCTTCAGGCAGTTGCAGAGCGTGATGAGGTCTCCCCTCAGCCTCCTCTTCTCCAGGCTGAACACCCCCAGTTCCCTCAGCCGCTCCCCATCAGACTTGTGCTCCAGGCCCTTCCCCAGCTCCGTTGCCCTTCTCTGGACACGCTCCAGCCCCTCCATGTCCTTCTTGTCGTGAGGGGCCCAAAACTGAACCCAGGATTCGAGGTGCGGCCTCCCCAGTGCCCAGTACAGGGGCACGATCCCCTCCCTGCTCCTGCTGGCCACACCAGTGCTGATACAGGCCAGGATGCCGTTGGCCTTCTTGGCCACCTGGGCACGCTGCCGGCTCGTGTTCAGCCGCTGTCGACCAGCAAAACAGGCCGGAATAGGAATGGGGGGGGACTTTGCGATGAGGGCAGCCTTTTGCCAGAGCCGTGGGTTGCTGCTCCCTGAGCCTTCCGCAGCAGGTCCCTGGGCGTTGGCAGCCCGGGGGGGTCGGGCAGGGTCTCCGCAGTGCACGCCGGAATAGGTGCCCGGGTCTCCTGACCTCGCCCTCGGAGCCTTCGCTTCACGGGGCAGTCACTGCCCGCAAGACCAACTTTTCCCTCTTCCCGTTTAAACCCATGATGCAACGGCTTATGTCTCCTAGTCTTTCTATGTGGTAGCTAAAAGTAAATTCTTTTTCTTAAAAATCAGATTGATGACCCTATTTTTATGCATGCTTAGCGCTCCCAGCTAAAATCAGTACTCAAAATGTTTATGCACTTTCTTTGTAGGTTAAACAGTTTGATCTTCAGTTGGGTTTTAAAAAATCAGGACACTGAGCACTCGCTGATGTTATTTTTTTCAGGCTGTATATTAGGTACATTGTTAAAACATGACAATTTGTTTCGTTTTATCATTCATCACGTGCAGTTACTGTAACAAAAAAAAAGACTTACTGCTTGAGAAAGTTAGCAATAAAGCTATTTTGTGTGTAGCTCCCAAAGTTCTGGCGTAAAGAGCCAAGCAGCAATTACGTTAAAAATTTCACTATTTCATAGATTTTATCCTGTTTGACCTTTTTGAAAGCAACATCCCAAAACGTTGATGGGAAGAAAAGGGAAAGAAGTCCCCTTTCCCCAGACGGGGTGGTAATGATTCTCTCCAGACTGACTCGGGGTATTCCTTGAACAGTTCTAGAAATGCAAGTGGGACAGACGGACGTGTAAGGCATTGCTGAGGGTAAGCACTGCAGTACCTGCTGCAAGCAGCGTGGCCATCTGTTACGTGATAGGATAAGAAAATGTAGATATTGTTCTTACTATTTTTAGAGGCATAAATGGGTGCATTTACTTGTTGTCTTTATTATGTACCGAACGTACAAAGAACAGGCGCACACATTTGTAGATGCATCGCTGATATGGACATTACCTATGGATTTTTTTGGCATATCATTATCATTAAGGATGCAGCCCCTGGTAGCCTGGAGAGTCTCGAGTACAAGCTGCTGTCTAGTTTAGAGGGTCCCTGGTCATGCCCCGCTTTATTATTAGTGGGAGCTCTGTCCTGAATGCATTGGGATGGGCTAAGCCCTAAATCAGCCGCTACGGTCGTTTAACGTATTTACAGAGTCAGAGTCTGAAGGGTTTTGTAGTTTTTTCCCGAAACTCCAAATCAGCACACTTCGAAGCTATTATGTAGGGTAGCTCCCTTTCTTCCTGATGGCGTGAGTGGGTGCAGAGTGTGTACGTGGCTGGTGTGTCCCGTCAGAACGGGACCATTCTTTCGGTGGCCTCCAGGAGCCTCTGCAGGCACAGAGGGCTCCTTGTTATGACAGGTAGCTTTCTGAGCATTTCAACAGATGCTTCAGCATGCCAAAAGCATAAAGCACTTGGAAAGGAGCACGCAGAATATTTCAGCCGCCTTGCTTAAAATAAACGTCGTGCCTTAAATAATAGAAGTTTTCCTCTTCTAAAGTCTGACTTTAGAACAACCACCGATGCTGAAATAGCGTTTGAGTTATTGGACGCAACATTTGCAAAAATTCCTCAAAATTTAGTAACTATAGCGAGGTTTGGGGAGGTTTTGCTTTTTTCCCTAACGCTCGTGGTAAAAGCACCTCAGCTCCGTCTGCTCATCGTTTTTCAAGTCTGTTTCATTCTGATTGCCGGGTTTCATAGATGTGCACCAGGCGCACGGTTGGAATCCGGGCAGGCTGGGTATGCTCACGTCTCTGATAAACCTCNCCGGCTCGTGTCCAGCCGCTGTCGACCAGCCCCCCCAGGTCCTTCTCCTCTGGGCACTTTCCAGCCGCTCTGCCCCAAGCCTGGAGCGGTGCCTGGGGTTGATCATCACTCTAGGACTGAATCAGACATTACTTTGCTGTCGGATGTTGGCCGCGAGGGGTGAAACAACGCTGTTTCCCTCGCGCTTTGCTGGCCGCCGGAGGAAGACGCCCCGTGTTCAGCGCCGCGGCGCCGGGACGCGCGAAAACATTGAGCCCCGGTGCACGGGAGAGGCCGGGATTTGCTTTGGCACCCTGCGCCAAGAAGAGCAGCAATCTGCTGGTGAGAATCAAGACATGTTGGTGGGAGAGGGCGTTGTGAAAGCGATGACGGAGAGGTGTAGGAATCCCAGGGAAAGCTTGTTGCGGTGGAGCAGTCGCCCAGCTGGTGCAGCCTTTCCCTCGCTCTTGCGTAAGATGATTTAAGGTGACAAAGAGCTGAACTGCGATCAGTCCTGTTCTGATGGTAATTACCAGTGACTGCATCGCTTTTGATAGAATTAGAGGAGTGTAAAACAGACCCACAATTAAGTCTGATTTTGATCTTAGCAGCTTCAGACAATATAAAATGCAAATATCATTTGAGACCAGTTCAAATATTTTTAACAGTGTTGCTCAAAAAGGAAAAGAGCAGAGTAGTCAGTGGTCGGTCAAGACAAGAGAATATGACCTACTTTCATTTCAAAACCAAAAACACGGACCACAGAGGTCTTGTCTGCATACTTAAGTTTCACCTGCATTTTTCCTTTGTATTAAACCAGGTGACTCCTGTATCCTCACCTTTATTTGGGAAGGAAAACTCATTCCAAAACATTGTGCACCTGATCCTTATTTGCAGCTAAGTCCTTTTACGCTTTCACGGTAGGGGAAAGTACAGCTCTTGCCGCTTGGATCTGCGTATTGCCAAGCAAAGCGTGCTTGGTAGGAAAGGCACATCCTTTATTATGAATGCCGTAGCCGAGAGCAGCCTTTGTCACCCATACTCAGCCACTGAGTTATTAAGAGAAGAGCTTCGGACTGTGTTACACAGAGAAAAAGATAAAAATAGGATGTCTGACGCATGCATCCCGTGGCGCACGCCATGAACAGAATCGTTACGCCACCGAGTACAGTATTCCAGAGCATGCGTGGAAAATATGCATGGATGTGGACGCGCGAGATCTCTCCTAACCAAGAAAAATACTCAGTCCCCCTTTTCCCCCTCCCCATTTTACATGTCTTGTTCGATATTCCCTTTACCTGTTGGCAAATCTACCAGCCTGGAGTACCGCAGCTCTGCCTTCACTGCCGCCGCTCCCCTCGTCGTTCTGCCGAACGATGCGACAGGAATAACGCTCTCCTGTATTTTGAGGGAGCTGCAGAATATTCTCGCTGCGCCCAGCTGAGAGTAAGCAAAATCTTGCCTCTTCTCCAGAAATCTGCAGCATGCCGAAAACTCTCAAAGCTCAACACTGTCTGTCACAGAAATTGTGCGCTGGGTGCACGATCTAAAATTAGTCATCCACAGTATGTGCCCCTTTAAATGTTAATCCCTGCATCGTTTTCTTTTATTGCTTCTGTTGGCATACACGATTATGTGACATAATATAAAAGTAAATAATGTGACGCAATGGGTAATATTCCAAGGGAAGTACGTATCGGAGATCAGATGCCTCCTGCTGCAGAACATGAAATAAAACTTAGAGCGAATTGAGGGTGAGGATTTTGCCTGTTTTGAGGGCAGCAAAACCAACTGTATAGTGATTATATTAGTCTTTCTGGATGTTTTTGACACTTCCCAGCTCTTGAAAACCCATGTTCGTTCAGCGCTGTAGCCACTACTTGTCTTCAGGTGCAGAAGTAGCTGTCAGGGAGTGAGTAACTGTGGGTAATGGATCCAAAGCAAAGCCCAGCAGGGCTGTACGGCAGGGCCTTTAAGAAAAAACAAACATAAATTTAGTTTAAAGATCACGAGCCTTAAAAAACAATGCAAAACATACATCTGAGATCTTATTATTTATTTTCCAGCATGTGAACCCTTCTCAGGGGAGGGCAGATACGCAAAGCTGAGGACTTTGGGTATTCAATTGCCACCTGTGGGAAAAGCACAAGCTGAGACTCAGCAGTAGGTTACGAGATAGAGCAGCAGCCGAGTTCAGATTTAAAGATAAAGCCTGAAATAGCAGAACCCAGTGCAAGACCAGCATTTTTTTGACCCCTTTGCCCGGATTCAGTAAAACACATGGGTAACTCAATGTGCGATTTTTCTTTTGCTGTATTGAGGTTTGAGTTACTCGCTGGTCTATTTTTACTTTTTAAGCGGCCTTGTAATTCAATATGTGTTTGTTTTAATTTTACACTCTCCATAAAAAACACAGTCCATGACGAGTTGGAGGAGTGACTGCTGGTGTGTCACACTGTCTTACCTTCCCCCTCCGCAAACCCGCGTGCCGCTTGCGATCAAAAATGCCTCACCATCCCTGCGTCTCCTCCGTCACCTCGGCTTTGCTGCCGGGGCTCTGGAGGTGCCGAGGCGGGCTGGGACCAGCACTGCTGCTGGCGTCAGGGGTCGTAGGAGGAGGGTGTTCCATCTGGGGCTCATGAGAGAGAGGTGCAGCCCGCGGCACCCTGCTGAAGGCAACGCGCAGGCTTGGCTCTGCTTTCCTCCGTCATTTTGCCGATACCGCAGATTTTCAACCTGCCGCTAACGTGTTTTCAATTTGACAATACTGATATGGAAACCTGCCATCTCATATCACAACCCCCTGGCTCCGAGCTGCCTTCGTGTGGTGTCTCAGCAATGCAGAACTGATAAAATATCGGCGTGCTGGAAATCAGCCTCCTCCTCCTGTCCCTGTCCCTCCCAGCATCCATTCGCTTTAGGTGAGGATGTAAAAATCGCCACGCCAAATCAAACAAATTACAGCGCTTCTGTTTTCCTCTTGGCTCTTCTGACCAAAGCGTGGGGTGAAAAATCTGCAGTATGCCCGATTATAGAATCATAGAATCATAGAATCATGGAATCAGTAAGGTTGGAAAAGACCTCTAAGGTCATCGAGTCCAACCGTCAACACAACCCCCCCATGCCCACTAAACCATGTCCCCAAGCGCCTCATCTACACGTCTTTTAAATCCCTCCAGGGATGGCGACTCCACCACTGCCCTGGGCAGCCTGTGCCAAGGCCTGACCACTCTTTCAGGAAAGAATTTTTTCCTAATGTCCAACCTAAACCACCCCTGGCGCAACTTGAGGCCGTTTCCTCTTGTCCTATCACTTGTTACTTGGCAGAAGAGACCAACCCCCCCTCGCTCCAACCTCCCTTCAGGTAGTGATAGAAGATGTGTCTAGACACAACGTCCGTCCTTGCTCGTGCATTGGTCACTGTGGCACCTGAAACGTGGCCGTTTTGCATTCCTGATGTGTGTTTGATAGCAGTGGGAAGGCTTCGTGCCTGTGTTTGCGCTCACCAGTATTTTGCAGTGCTCAAGGAGCAAAAGTGACTCAAGATCTTTCTTCTTAATAGCATTCCCGCTGTCAGATGGTAAAATACCCTGGAGTGATAGGTCTTAACGTTATTATGAAGCCACAAAATACTTTTTAAGATTTAAGGAGAGTGAAAGCAAGCAAAACACAAATATCAACAACGTTTGATACGGGTGTCACCACTTGCTTTCAGCTTTATTTAGCTTTGGACTTGCGTGCACCGTAAATTAAAAATGTTGCTCCTCATCAAATTATGATCGGTGGTCTAATTTTGACCTATCGGCTTTAGTGATGGTGCGGTGATGGTGGATAACTGGTAACCAAACGCACCTGAACCATTCGCAGAGGAAACTAAACCTACAACAAAGCGAGCAGGTTTGCTCTGGGATGGCACATCTCCTGGGCAGCCCACCTTGCCCGTGCTCCTCTCTCCTGTAGTTGCTGTGTCCTCCCTTCCTTGGGACGGGGCTTCGCAGGTAACTGCTGAAAGATAACTGGTTTTGTGAGACTCCAGCAGTGTTCAGCGGAGGCTGGAGCTGTCTGGGGACACCCGTGGTCTCCTTCGCACCGGCGTGAACCCGGAGTAGCTTCTTCAGGAGATGGTGGGATGAGGTCAGGCTCTGCTCCTGCTCCATCCCCAGCCCGTGGCAGAAATAACTCTTGTTGGCATCAGAGCGGTCACTGTGACATGGATGAGGTTCAAGTCAGGCCCAGTAGCTTCAATGAGATTTTTGTGCGATTATAACAAGAATTTGACACACGTGGTGAGCTACTAGTCATGTATACGTGATCTGTCTCCACGCTGTCCCAGGAGGTATTTACCAGCATAAAAATCGGTTAATGAGGGGACGTGTCCCAAGCAGCAGCCTGCTGCTGCGCGAGGGGTGACCCGGGAAGCTCAGGGATGGATGAGCTGAGTCCTTTCCGCTTGCAAACTCCCTCGGTTTTGCCACCCGCGGTACTGGGAGGGAGGATTGACTTCATTGTGGTTTTTTTGCTGAACGCCCCAGCAGAATTTATGCAAAGTTTTCTGTGGACGTAGCGGGAGTGCTCAAAAGCTCACCCCATCTAAAGTGCCTCAGGTCCTTTAGGATAATGAGACATTTTCTGAGTACACCTTTTTATTGTACCAATATTACGTTACAGGAAAAATGGAAGGGGGGAACTTAACACATAGCACCTGTCACAAGTTCTCTCCTTGAATTAGGCTCTCCTGCTTATAAAAATTTAATTGATTCCTAGCAGTTTATGTGCGTGGTGCTCAGCGGGCGTTTTCTGTTCTCTTGCCAGCTACACGGTTACTTAGAAAGCGAGCCGCTCACGCTACAGCTGTTCATTGGGACTGCAGACGACCGCCTGCTGCGACCCCATGCCTTCTACCAGGTTCATCGAATCACCGGGAAGACCGTTTCCACCACCAGCCATGAAACGATACTCTCCAACACCAAAGTCCTGGAAATTCCACTTCTTCCAGAGAACAACATGAGAGCAATGTAAGACCCAGGCACCGTATCTGACTCCTAGCAGTTTCCTCTTGGTCGCCCCACTTGATTTCTTCGGTGTTGTGGGGTTTTTTTGTACACAATTTTCCTTCTCCTATCTTCTTTTTTTAAAGTTCTCTCTATAATAGTAGATTTTCACAACTTTGCCGGGACAAAATGCCCTTAATGAGCTTAACAACAAAATTACCTTCACAAATATTTATGACAACTGATTGCATTCATTCTAGAGTTTCAGCCAATGTGCTTATTTGCCGTTTAAAATAAGTATCTCAGTTACCAAGCTGTAAATATCTCCTACCTCAGCTCCTGCATTTAGTTTCTAAATATGACACCTCTTGCTCCTATACGCACTAGCACAAGGAAGAGGGCCTATTAAAATTTATCTTCGGATGTCAAAGGAAACTCTTAGAGAGCATTTCCAAGTACGCTAGTGTTTTTTTGAGACAAATAAAACCACTCTTATTTCTTACATAATAAAAATCAGCATTTTTCATGGCATTTGTTCAGAAGCAAAGCTTCTAGAACTAAAAAGAGGAGTAAAGGTGATACAACTTAGAGACTGGAGTTATTAAACTGGGGTAAGTTTAGTCCTATGCAGAAAAGCAGGCATGGATGTCTAAGGATCTCTGAATTAGTAGGAGTCTGAGTGATAATTAAGTGCCCAGTAGGTCCATTACACACAGGTAAATTTAATTATAGGATCATATGTAAAGGGTCAAAGATTCCTCTGTGTATGTGACATACATGAGACCCTCCACATTATTTAATCCTGTCCTCTCTGCCCCTCCTCATTCAAATGATCCTAGCCCTTCTCAGAGTTGTCTCCCCCCTCATTCAAATGATCCTAACCCTTATCTGAAGTGGGAGGAATTTGTGTGTGCTGGCGTGCATGTACATCTCTCGGTGTGTGTGTAAATGTGAACGTATTCATATTTATATAGAGATGCCCGCACCTTTATGTATAGGGAGATAGAAAGATAAGTAGGTAGATAAACAGAAAGCAAGCAAGAAATCCTGGCCCCACCACACCAAATACCACAGGAAAACCCCAGGGAGCCTACTAAAATCGCAGTTTCACTCCTTGTTATTCATACAGTTTTCCGCGCCTTAATGAAGTGAAAAATGGTATCGGACACCGGCAGTCCTTCTGCATGTAGTGGAAGAACTTATTAGAAGCTGGTTTGCAGTGTCACGTACAACATGCCCCAGAGTGCCTCACGCAGATGGAAGAGCTAGAATGCGTTCGGCTGCATTGCCAGCCGGGCTCGGGGTGGTCACGCAAGACCCGAGGACCCTCTCTCGGTGCATTGTGTTAGAAGTCATGACAAGCCTGCAAAATTATTGGCCCCATTTGCTGTCGTCGTAAGCTGGCATGACTCAACTGAAGTTACGGAAATTTCGCCGATTTGTACCCGCGCAATATTTATTTGGCCCTTTATTTATCCAGTTTGAATAACATTTTTGGCCATCTAGGGACATATTACTGTTTCAATCGTCTTTCTCCCTAGAATAAAGGTAGTTACACAGTGTGGGAGCCAAGCTGAATATTTTCGTGACGTGCGTGCCAGGTCGTAGTAGAGCTCTCTCAAGAATCGCAAACAATGCTTTGGCCTTACACGTCAGTAGTCTAAAACCTCACGTAGCACTAACAATGAATTGAAATTTGGAGCCAAGAGCTTTTCTCATACATACTTTGTGTATTCAGGCCTCGATTCAGTGAAACACTGAAGCTCATCTGCACATTTAAACTTTTGCTCATTTAGCTACTCCCATTGACTTCAGATTTTAATGTCCATGACTTTACAAGCCTGAATTTAAACGCTTTTTCTCCTCTGAACTTTATTGGCTCTGAACTAATTGTCATTAAGTACTTTTTATTCATTTTAGAAGCGTTGCTATAGGAGAGACAATATTGAGAAGCGCACTGTTTCTTCCGTATCTCACGGATCTTTGCGTAGAATTTTGACATGGGTAATTTCGTAATTATTATGGCTTCACCTGCTAATATGCATTGTTGAGAAGCTTTAATACTTTCATTAGTTTCTTTGATCGTATCAGCAAGGGCCTTCTCGTTATTCTGAAATCCATACTATAGAAAAAATGTAGATCAAAACTGTGCTGCCATAGTTCTTGTTTGCAATTTGCTTCAGAACAGAGCTTCAAAGGTCTGGAGGGGGAATTAAACTCTTTGAATGCAAAATAAAATTAAACTATGCATATTCAGTGTAATAAAATGCATGCCAGAGACCAGTACTAGAAGAAATTGCCATGTAGGCTTTGTAGTTGTGGCCAAAGCAGAGGTATTTTTGCAGTGGGTTTTTGAGTGCGTATGTTGATGTATCTTTTGTTCTGGGAACTTCCTGTATTGAAATTTGCTTTGACAAAAATCCTGACTTGTAAACTCATCCAGAAGAAAACCAAAGTTTAAAAAAAGGAGAGAGAGGTCAGAAGCAGCAATAGTTCTATCTGACGAAAAATATGTTTTTCCTTAATGTGGAGGGAGGAGTCTGAGTTTAGTTTTTTTCATGCAGAGCTTCAGCTCAACACTCAGCTTGGGAATATTTCCAACTCATTCAAATACAAACACATTGACCTCAGGGAGAGCTGTGCTCGTTAATAAGCATTTTCAGGACTTTGCCCTAGAATAAAAATCATGTCAGATTTTTCTCCAAGGTAGCTGTAACAAGTGAAATCATAAGTAACCTTGCGTTCTAGGTTAGTAATACTTCATGCACTACCACCTCATCCCATTGACTTTCGCTGTTTCTTTGGGCTTTGGTTAGTCTGTAAGCGCCATCCTTACAGGATGTGTTGGAGAGGAAGGATCTTTTAGATTTTCTTCCTCTGGGAACTGAAGTAACATCCTAAATTTGTGTGCTCAACAGCAGCTACTGCCTGCTACTACAGATAGCCCCAAATTAGCTACTTGTGAATGCAAGTACTAAGCTTGACAAAGTCTGCCGTGTTCAGCCTCGTCATTGGGTCGTGTCTGACTCAGATTGTTCAGAAGGATTTACAGGGGAGAGAGAAGATATTGCACGCTCGTGTCTTCCTGAAGTCTGCTTGAAATGAATTTAATTGCTCTGTGTTTCCTTTTGGATAGCATCGACTGTGCTGGGATATTAAAGCTCCGAAACTCCGACATCGAGCTGCGCAAGGGGGAGACGGACATCGGTCGGAAGAACACGCGCGTGCGGCTGGTCTTCAGGGTTCATATCCCGCAGGCCAACGGCAGGACCCTCTCCTTGCAAGTAGCCTCCAACCCCATCGAGTGCTGTAAGTAGCAGCAAACATCCTTCTCTTGCTGGGTATTGTGCCACCCCCCATGCAGTCTTTGTCCACCGACGTGCTATACATCGGTTTTGCTTTACCTGTCTAGTCGGTGAACCTTAATCTGCTTTCCAAAAGCACATGGTTTATACTGAAGACAAAATACCTGTGTCTTAGAAAAAAAAGTATAGCTTTGTGCATTGATTTCTATGGGAAAGAACGCACTTAAAACAAAAGTAGAGTGCGCTTAAACTAACAGTAGACCTGGGAGTGACCAGGCTTTGTTTTTGGTGACGCCCTATCATATAGGTAACTGCTGTAGGAGTTTTGGAAAACAGCTGTCGTGTCCTATTCATTCTCTGTCTCCCCACCATAAAGCAAAAACCAGCAAACAAAACCCCAACCCCTTTGATGCAGAGCTAGCAGTACACTAGAGCTGGCACTGGCACAAGCTGCCTGCAGCTTCAGAAAACCTCCAGAAACCAGGTTTCCGCACTGGGGTCTCTTTGATTGAACAAACTGCTTTTTATCAGATACGCTGGGGCACCTCCAAAGACACCTATATCATTCTTGCTCTGTAAGCCTCGTCAGCCTCCCACACACAAACCAAAACCTATTTGCTTCGTGTAGCTTTAACGCGCAGCGTAAGTGGTGGAAATTGAATTTCAGTCTAACTCCCATTGCTGATTTGGTCGGCTGGATGGACCAAAACAGTTTTTTAAGGTTCTGTTGGATTCCACAAAATGGATCTTTCTGATGCCGACAGGGTAGGGAGTAACTTAATGTCCGGCGGGTAAGTGGGGGGTGTGGGGAGCAGAGGGGGTGGGGAGGAAGGCTTGACCATCCCTAGCCCTGTGCATGCTGGAGGGTCGTGTCCGTGCTTGTCCCTGCATCATTGCCAGGCTGGAGTCCCACATAACGTGTCTGGCAGGTCCCGGAGCGTGTCAACATTTGATCTCTTGCAGGCATGGTGCTTTTTCAGGGATCGTTTCTAGAGAGGCTGCAGGAAAAAGCATCCCCGCATTCCTCTTGCAAAAGCAGTGGCGTTGGTGGCCGACTTTTCAGAGGAGCGACAGCACTCCATCCTTTCGCTTAGGGTCGCACCACTGCCGCTCTGGTAGTCTGAGTCTGCGAGAGAGGCAGAAGTTGGAGGAAAGGGTAGTGCTGTTAGACCAACAGTGATAGCTTCTCTCCTTCACAGTCATTCATTTAAATAAACAAACGAGCATTGGCAGTGGGAAGGGAGTTGCATTAAGATAAGCCTGTGTTATTTATGAAGAATGTCAGAGCCTCCTTACCTATAGCAGGTAGAGTGGCATAAAGCCCTGTCTTCTGGCCGGGATATGTATGAGATGAACAATTTGCCCTTTGTTTCTTATTTGAGGGCAAGTTCTAGGCTAACAGGAAAAGCAAAACATGTGAGGAGTCATGGCTTCATCCTGCTCCTGTTGAAGTTGATGAAAGCTTTTAAATTGCTATATAGCAGGATAAGGCACAATTTAAATACATCCTGAACTGGTCTATGCAAAGGTGCCAAGCTCAGGAAGCCACTAAATGTGAAGCTGATTGGATTTGTATCAGTGAACTGCAATTTTGAGGGTTGTGTAACGAGCAAAAGCGTGGTATGTGCCTCTTGAAAGGAGCGGAAAACAGGAGAAAAAATAAGTGCTAGTGTTATTTCCAGTGCAGAATGTGGAATAAGCTGGTGCCAGAAACTTCATGCATCTCTTAGGGCATGTGACACCAGGAGGAACCATGTAATCTGGATAAAATGTCACCTCATCCCTTGAAGCACAGCCACGCTTGCTGCGTGTCCCAGTTGGGGGGGATAAAATATGTGCCACGAGAATACCCGATTCTGTTTGCACGGACCCACATGTGCTTCGGCACTCAGGTGCGGGTGGAAGTTCGCTCTCTAAACTGTGAACTTCTGCTGGATCACGAGGCCCATGGCTGCTGCTGCTGCTGCAAGACAGTTTGCAGAATCGACAACACGGTGTTTAGTGACTGAAACACATTTTGGACATGGATGGTCATCTGTGCCTTGTAAACATACGGCATTTATGTTATAGATAACATAAGAAAAAATTATTTTAAATAAATGAATTTCGATAAAAATATTCTTTTTGGTACAGTACAGATCAAGCTGAGTTTTAAAACAGCGTGTTCTTTGTGAGCCTTTTGAATCTGTACTGCTATGGTTGATAACCCTAGTGTTCACAATCAAGGCGCTTGAAAACCAACCATGTTCCCTGCAAACCTTCTGCCCTTTCTTTGTTTCTATATCAGACTCAGCTTGGCTTATAAGGGTAAGCATTAAGTTACTTACTAATGCGGTATTTACTTTTATTTGTGTGCGTGTGTTTGCGGTTGGTTTTGGCTTTTTTTTTTTATCTTCTTTATAACTCTCTAGCTCAAAGATCTGCCCAAGAACTGCCTCTGGTGGAGAAGCAAAGTACTGACAGCTTTCCTGTTATTGGAGGGAAAAAAATGGTATTGACTGGCCATAACTTTCTGCAAGACTCCAAAGTCATCTTTGTGGAGAAAGCACCAGGTATGTCTTTTCAATCTAGACTCCGGTCTGCCTTTTTTCCCCTGTTTTAAAATCTCTGCCAAATGATGAAAGCATAAATACGGTAATGACATTTTCTTCTGCATGTAATATGTTTTCCATGTCACTGGGCAAAGCTGTGAAAGTGATCTGAGCCATGCCTAATGCTGAGGTTTCACACTATGGCAGGTGTAGTTACAGGTAGACAATAGCGACATTGAAAGTCGAAGTCGGGCATTTGTTTTTGTAGCAAACCACGACTGTACCGGCTGGGACCTGCGAAGGGTGTTTGAAACCTCAGGTGGCGTGTCCCCGTAAAACCTGCAAGGTGGTGCATCTTGTTAAAACTTTCTGTAATTTGTGGAAGAAACAAGCGGTGTTGCTGGCGATGTGTATGTGCACGTGCGTCTGCTGGGGCAGTCGAGACCAGCGGCGTTTACAGTCTGCTGGCTGAGGAGGACTTGCGGCGCACGTGCATTCATTCCAAGGAGATATTTCTGGTTTACCTTGAGGACTGGCCTGTGTCAGCACTGGTGTGGCCAGCAGGAGCAGGGAGGGGATCGTGCCCCTGCACTGGGCACTGGGGAGGCTGCACCTCGAATCCTGGGTTCAGTTTTGGGCCCCTCACGACAAGAAGGACATGGAGGGGCTGGAGCGTGTCCAGAGAAGGGCAACGGAGCTGGGGAAGGGCCTGGAGCACAAGTCTGATGGGGAGCGGCTGAGGGAACTGGGGGTGTTCAGCCTGGAGAAGAGGAGGCTGAGGGGAGACCTCATCGCGCTCTGCAACTGCCTGAAGGGAGGTTGGAGCGAGGGGGGGTCGGTCTCTTCTCCCAAGTAACAGCGATAGGACGAGAGGAAACGGCCTCAAGTTGTGCCAGGGGAGGTTTAGGTTGGACATGAGGAGAAATTTCTTTCCTGAAAGAGTGGTCAGGCCTTGGCACAGGCTGCCCAGGGCAGTGGTGGAGTCCCCATCCCTGGAGGGATTTAAAAGACGTGTAGATGAGGCGCTTGGGGACATGGTTTAGTGGGCATGGGGGGGTTGGGTTGACGGTTGGACTCGATGATCTTAGAAGTCTTTTCCAACCTTAGTGATTCTGTGATTCTATGACTGGGGAAGGACTGCCGCCAGCTCCGTCCTTGCACAGCGCGGCTCCTTGCGGTGCCTTGGTGGTGGGACTGGTCCTGCCAGGGAAGGGTCCCCGGCCAGGCTGCAGCAGGGCAGGCGGTGTGGGGTGGGCGCTGGGGCTGGAGCAGGAGGTGTCTGCAGGAGCGGCGGGTCACGGGGTGACAACGCGATGGCCCCGCGGGAAAAGGCGGTGGGAGCGGAGCTGTGAGTCAACATCAGGGCTCTGAAACGAGATCGTTTTGAGTCTTGTTTTGGAAAGGGTTTCCGTGGCGCTGGCACAAGCTACGGATTCCTCAGCTGCCAGCTGAAACCCCCTCTGAACTTTAAACCGTCTTGGGCGCTCCCCAGGCCGCCGGCGCGGGGCTTTGAGGCTGCGCCCGTTTAACCCTCCACGTCCTCCAGGTTCCCCTGCCCGCGGCCGCTGCGGCTGCCGGGGCGAGCAGGGGAGGCTCTGGAGGAGAAGACATCGGAGCAGGCGCGAGCTCAGCGGGCTCAGGGGCAGAGCAGAAGGCTTCCGGGAAGTTCCCCGGCAGCGTCATGGCGGGGTGAGGTTTAAGTCACCAAAGGGGCGCGTGGGGCAGAGGCAAGGCCCCGGCTGCTGGGGAAGAGCCAGTCAGCCCCTTCCTCAAGAGCCGCCCCACACGTGGTCGGCCTGTGGCTGTGAAATGAGCAGAACACCCTTCTTGCTTCTTCAGAAAGTTTAAAACAAAAAAAAAGGAAAAAGGGTGGTATCGCAATTAAAAAAAACAAAAACAAAACGGAACTCTGCTCTTTGCACCGCACGAGGGGAGGGAAGAACGTGACTGTCTGCTTCGTATTTAAACTTCCTTCGCTGCACAGAAGTGGGTTAGTGTGACATCTCAGGGGCAAAGTCCTCGATCTGTCTCATTACAGGAAGGAAACCACATTAAAAGGTGCTTTCCTTCATACTTATTTTCTCTCCTCTTCCTTTATTGAGTTGGAAAAATTTTGAAGTATCGCGTCCCAAAGGATTATGATGGTGATGCTACTCGCCCACCAGCAGCGTGGATTTGGACGCTGTCTCCCTTAGCATTAAGTACACCAAAGGCAAGATGTTCACTGTAGAGCCTTAAATTACAAAAATGCAAAACAGGGCCAGCCTTGTACTTCTTAACTAGACAGATACCTCCCTCGAGCAAAAGGAGTTTGAGACTGCACAAAGACAGCATATAGATAGAAAATAATTTTTATAAGCGACATGTTTTAAAACCTTGTGAGACATGAAGGAGTGTACTGCTGCACACTGGGTGTGCTGATGAGGAAGAAAATGATCAAAAGGCCTTGCCTGTCACCTTGAAAAGCTCCTGGAGTAAATCCTCGGGTGGATGGACCAGCGCAGGAGTGTCTCTTCTACGTGAAGGCACCACCGGAGATCCCCCTGCACTCTTCCCCCGGCATGGAGTGGGGGACAACGCTGCAGGAGCCAGTCAGTAAGCTGCTATCATTGAAGAGTAATCAAGATCATTAAGTCAGCATTGAAAGATCTGATCCGCAACTGTCCTGCCTGGTTTTAGTGGTCTCAGGGTAGATTTGTTGCGGTTGCAGGGCAGTACCGGAGGTTCGCTGCAGGGGCCGAGCCTTTAAAGCCGAGAGTGTTCAGCATCTCAAAGAGCTGCAGTCATGTCACTAGGAGCGGCACACAAAAAGCAAAGTTGCCGGCTGATCTGGACTGAGCAATTTCTAGGGCTTCTGTGATGAGTTGCGTGCTACGTTGCCTAACAGCTCGATGCATTGGAAACAAACAGGCACGATGCATCGTTGTCTCCGTGGCAAACTGCTCCGGCTCAATTTTTGAGCAGAGTCACTGTATTTAATGTCAAATGAACAAGCATTACCAGCCTTCACTTTTGAAAATCGGCACTTGGTGTTTCTTTCCCTTTCAGCTCTTGCACGTCTATGAAAGTAGGTCAAGAGAGGGAACACCAGCGTAGTTTCTCTTTCTCTTAGAAAGCTGGTTATGAACTTTTGTGATTAGCTGGAGACATTCATTAGTTTTGCTGCTGTTACCGCTTTTGTTTTTGAATTCGAAATGTTAATCACGTTCCTCGTGGGTAGCAGCCAAACGCGGCTATTACAAAGTAATAGATCACAGGAACCATTGCGCTCATGAAGAGAATGTATCTTTTATATAAGATTTAAATATTATAGTACATGAGCTCATGTCTTCAGTCCTCTCTCGGGCAGAGTCCCCAAGCCGGTAGGCAGTCTCCAGGAGCTCGTCTCATTCATGCTAGTCTGCATACTTAATTGGTTAATGCAAAGAGTTGGAGAACACTTTTTGTTTGTCTTTTTTTTCCGCCCCCCCCCTTCTGTCTGAATAATTTCTTTAAGTCTGGCTAGTGCATTGTGGTCCGCTGAATGTTTTTCCAAGCATGAGTCCCAAGCTCTCCGTCTTCAGGGCTAGCCCTCAGCTGTTGTAGTCTCTGGAGGAATGGCATTATCCTGGCCTCCTTGCGTGGGGAGTCTGTCTGAGCAGTGACTCATGCAAGAGGGAATCCCTGAAGAATGATCAAATCAATCCTTCAGCCGGGGAGGCAGTGGCTTGATGCTTGCAGCTTAACCCCTTCCTGGCTGCTTTTTAGCCGAGAAGCGTATGAAACAGAGCAAAATACACTTCGCAGCCCTGCGACTTCGCATCTCACAGAGGAGGAACGAGGCAGCGGAGGGATGAAGGCGCACTGGAAGGACTGTGGGAGGAGCACTGTGAGGACCTTTGGACATTAGGAAAAAATTCTTTCCTGACAGAGTGGTCAGACCTTGGCACAGGCTGCCCAGGGCAGTGGTGGAGGCCCCATCCCTGGAGGGATTTAAAAGACGTGTAGATGAGCCGCTTGGGGACATGGTTTAGTGGGCATGGGGGGGGTGGGTTGACGGTTGGACTCGATGACCTTAGAGGTCTTTTCCAACCTTAATGATTCTATGATTCTATGATTCTGTGACCTCCTCTGAAAGGAGAAACCCCTCACGCTGTGGTCCAGCGCTGAGGCAGAAGGCACCCCTTTGGATAAATAATGAGTCTTTTCAGAAGTGGACTAAAATTTGCTCAAGCCTTTTACAGTACCGTAAAAAAGTTCTCATGTGTTGAAATGAGTCCTTATTTTATGGAATTTTGGTCAATGTTTTTATTGCTTACACATCAGACCATATTTTCCAGTGATAAACGATGGTATAAAATGACCATCCAAGAAGCCTAGTGGTAGTAAAAATGAGAATGCTGAGAGGTTCATTCTTTTAAATTCGGAATTTCCTTAGACTGGGGAGTCCCACAATGACTTCGTCTCTTACAAATTACACCAATAATTGTTTTTCTTATCTTCTTTCACTTTCTGTCTCTCTTTGTAGTCATGCTTTTCTCTTCCTGAGTTTCAAAAGGGTCTTGTGCATCTGCGTATCATGGTTGTTGGGTGCTAGGTTTAGGACGTCCAATACCAGTCTGTTTTTCATCAGAATTAGTACTTTCTAAAATATAAGAAAGTCGGCAACTTCTTACGGGCAAGGGCCCTTGATGTCTGTATGCCGATATTCGCTGTGGAGGCAAGGTGTGCGTTTTAGTTACAAAAATGGATGAAATGAAGTTGATGTTTGTTAGCTATGGGAGGAGGTGTTTGGCTAGGAGGGACAAAATGTTTCCTATCTAACACATGAATCTGCAAGAGCATGGATCATGATCTGGAATTATAATAAAAAATACTGATTTATTTACTTACCTTTTTAAAACTTTTTATTTCATTTCTAAATCATAAATGGACCAGGCAACAAAAATCTTGAGGGAAGTTCAAAAACGCAGAGGTGTTTGGAGAATGTTTTAAGGAATATATATCTGTCAGCTACCTTTTTTTGGTAACAACTTTCACAAACACTGTGTATTTGTTTTCAAAGCTAGGTTTTTGAAGGTGATATGAGTTACTGAACACAAAGCAGCACAAAAGCCTAGCAGAAATGACCAGACTGCTGGCTCCTAGTATATCAGATTATGATTAGTGATCTATAAAACTGAGTGCGGTGGAAAAATCCTAGTTTCTCTTCACTGAGTTCACAAAATGTTTCCTGTAACTGACAAGTGAAAGCTTACTGATGAGACACAAAGCCAATATCCCAAGCACAAAGCACAGGAAAGTTATGGATATGTCTTCCTGGCACGCTCTAGGACATTGTAGAGTTGCCCAAGATATTTTGGGATTTAGAAAGAGTCTCGCACTAAGATCTGAAAGAGTTAATCTACCCCAAAAGTTGCTCCTTGCTCAAAAATTGCTCCTTACTCCTGTAGCTGGAATGATTTTGGCACTGGAACTAGCTCAAGTATTTCTGGAGTTCACGGATTTGGCTAAGTCTAGACATACCTAAGAGATCAGGTTAAGCTGACTGAAATCTTCATTATTAGCAAGTTGTGATCTATGGGAAGAAGTGGATATTTGGTGTATTATTATTAATTATCATTCAGTTGAGTTTCCACTAGTTAAGTTAGAGCTCCAAACCCATTTCTTTGCTTTTGTGCTTAGTGACCAGGGCTCAAGGCAAGAGTTTTAAAGAGTGAAAAGGCAGAAATGTAACACCCAACTTCACTACAGGATTAATTTCTCAAATGACACCGACTTTGAAATTCTGATTCTGGACTGTTAATGTTGAGGGCCGTTTTGTCCTGGTCAGATGCCTGCATTTGAGCTTCCTTCCTACAAATGCCCCTCCCTGAAGGTGCATCACTGTCTTTCATGGGCATTAATGGAGTTCACAATTTGTAACGCTGTATCTCTGAGTAACTCCAGGCTTACAGACTTCAATGTTTTTGAACATGTTGTTAATTACTCAGCCTTCAAATCAACAGTGATCCTAGCACCTACACACTCTCTAACCTAACTGCATAATATCCTCAGCTATTGTGCCTTTGAAACTCAAGTTCCTGAAAGACAGAGAAATAAACAGCACCCAAGCAATATTTCCTCCAGGGGTTTTTCTCTTTCTGAGTATTTTCAATCAATTAAAGAGTTTTTCAGTTTTAGTTAGTGCTTCAAACTGTTCACTCTGCTGTTGTTTTTATTCTGTTAAATGGATTTTTCTGTGAAAACTGTTCCTCTTCCCTGCTGGAACAGGTTTTGCTCTTAGAACATGAAGGCGCTGACGTGGCATGGTAATAGTTATACTAGAGCAGATGAAAGATAGCTGGGTGAAATCACCAAATTTTTTGCTCTATATGCCAAAGGAAATCATGCTTTTCTGTAAGTATTTCAGATGGGAAAACTTACAGTTTGCCTCCCGTTAGACATGTGGTCAGGCTTGGTCAGCCGAATGTTTGCACAACATAAATGAGATATGGAAAAGAAGGAAGCTGGATGAATTCAAGTGTCCACTCAAGCATTTCACAGGTTTTTTGTTCCTCTCAAATTTCACTGTCTCTGGCAAAGATTAGAATCAATCAGTTGCTGCTTTAAGGTACAAATGTCAGTCTGAGAAATTCAGTTCTGTTTTCCATATGTTGTGTGAGCAAAAGTTACCTTGCTGTATGGGAGGTAACTCAAGTGCAGTATTTTAGCTTCAGGAGACTTATAAAAAGTTCTGGAAAATGATACGTTGACGAAACATTTGAGTGGCCTGTGAATGGAATGGATGCGTTGGGGAAGCGTGTGGGCTTTTTGGTTTGACTCAGCTACCCTTTGGAGCTCAGGGTTTGGAGTCAGTTTTGATATGATGTGATGTGATGGGGAGACGGGTGACCTGAGTCTTGGCAGAGCTCCATTTGGTAAAAGATCTTACATTCTCAGAGATCTTTCCATTGCTCTTTCCATTGCCAGTAGCAGTCACAGTTTGGGGGGCAACTGGCCAAAAAGGGGTCGTGTTTCACACTGGTAATCATACTGTAGCTCACATAATAAATAAGCAAGTGGCAAAATTCCCTTTCCCCCCCTCCAGTCAGATGGACAGATACTACATAATTTCGTCTTTATCTGTCTGTTTATCCAAGTTCAGGACACACGTTCCAGTTGGCAGTGAGCGGTTGCACACTGACTCATGCGCAGTGAGGTTAAAAATTCTGGAAACTAGATAAACTGGAAACTTCAAAGGCATACAAGTTGGGAGCATGGAGTTCATGTGAAGGTCACTTGAACCTATTTCCTAGAGATGTATTGATAGCTGAAGGGGTTTCTGGCCACTGCCCAGAAATAGATATCCTTGGGCAAATAGTGTCATCAAATGGTGGAGTCATTTGATGGTGGAACCCTTTCACGCTCACGCAGGAGCAGTGATGTAGCTTGTAGGAAATGTCAGCACGTTTCAGTTTTTCCTGGCTGTTTAGTCTAGGGAATGGCAAAGACAGGACGGGACAGCAGCCATACGCATGAGATGGTATCAGCGGCAGCAAGCCTCATCCAGGGTGTTGCTCTCACAGTGAAGAACGAGATCAATCAATCACAGATACTTACTGCGGACAACAGAGAAATAAGGAATAACCATATGGTCTCCAGTATAAGTCACTTGTCTGAGTAATCCTGTAAATTTTTAATTATTACAGAAACAGTGACTGAATGCTTGAAGTTTATTCTTTCATGTCTTTGCCAGACTAAGTGGCTTCAAGCAGCTGTATCTGTGCAATCAAAGCTTTGTCTCTGAACTTTTATAACTAGCACAAGATTTCAGATAGTTTTTACTGTAACTGTTCCAGTAGGACCCTCTGTCCAAACACACAGGAATTCACAGCCCTTACCAGAAAGCTGAGAGTGTAATGAAGCAATCAGTGCCTAAAGACAGTAGAGGAAAGGAGTGTGGTGGGTTGACCTTGGCTGGCTGCCAGGTACCCACCAAGCTGCTCTCTCACTCCCTCTCCTCAACAGGACAGAGGGGAAAAACTAAGATGAAAAAGCTCATGGGTCAAGATAAAGACAGGGAGATTGTTTACCAGTTACTGTCACAGGCAAAACAGACTTCGCTTGGGGAAAATAATTTATTGCCAATTAAAAATAGAGTACGATAGTGAGAAACAAAGTCAAAACTAAAAACCACCTTTAGCCCCTTTTCCCTTCCCAAGCTCAACTTCCCTCCTTCCTTCCCAACTTCTACCTCCTCCTCCCGAGTGGGGACGGGGAATGGGGGCTGCGGTCAGTCCTTAACCGCTCCTCTCTGCTGCTCCTTCCTCCCCACGCCGTTCCCCTGCTCCAGCGTGGGTCCCTCCCACGGGAGACAGTCCTTCATGAACTGCTCCAGCGTGAGTCCTTTCCACGAGGTTCAGTCCCTCAGGAACAGACTGCTCCAGCGTGGGTGCCCCACAACCGCAGAAAACTGCCAGAAAACCTTACTTTTGAGCAGGCTCCTCTTCACAGGCTGCAGCTCCTGCCAGGAGCCTGCTCCAGGAGCGCGGGCTCTGCCCAGGCTGCAGGGTGGATATCTGCTCCGGTGTGGTTGTCTCCATGGGGTTGTCTCCGTGGTCTTCTCTGCTTCGGCACCTGGAGCACCTCCTCCCCCTCCTTCTTCACCGACTTTGGTGTCTGCAGGGTTGTGTCTCTCACATATTCTTACTCCTCTCTCTCACAGCTGCTGCGCAGCGTTTTTCACCCCTTCTTAAATACGTTGTTAGAGAGGCGCCGCCAGCTTTGCTGATGGGCTCAGCTTTGGCCAGCGGTGGGACCATCTTGGAGCTGGCTGGAGCTGGCTCAGTCCTTCGTGAGGGCAGCTTCTGGCATCTTCTCACAGAGGCCACCCCTGCAGTGCCACTGCTACCAAAACCTCACCACATAAACCAATACAAGGGGATACTTCCGAAGTACTTAGTTTTTGGAGGGATTGGCTACATCTTTTGGAAAAGCACAACTCTTTGTCTCCTCTTACTTCCCTGACGACATTAAGAATTGGTTCATGTCTCAGGTGGGCATCACAGGAAAAGTGGGGAGAGCTGAGGGAAGAGGAGCATGTTCCTTTTAGGTCTGTTGAGGGAATAAGAGTACACCTTCAAGAGCAATGTGGAAGAAAGTACAATGATATTTAAGAGAGGAATAGAGAGATAAGAAATTTCCAAGGTGTCCCTTGTTGCAGGGAAGCTGATGTCAAGGCAGGTAATCAGAGGAGAGGAGGAGGGACCTCTAAGATTGAGCCTGACCTTCTTGGACAAGAGAAACAAGAAAAGGGACAACGAGGGGGACAATGAGATGGAAAAAATAAATATGCCATTCAAAAGTTTACTGTTTAGACTCTGCTGAAAAGTCCTGAGGGGCTGCCGTAATGGGAGGGTGAGAAGTTGTGGCCATATAGATAAAATGAAGAATTTGTGTCTTAAAAAATAATCAAGACGGAAGAATTGAAAGCATTTGGATCAAACTTACATCTTAAGATGAGAAAGAAGTAGGAGTAGCTATAGTACAGGTGGTGGTGTTGGCATCAAGCACAGAAGAAGTAGAGGAAAAGAATTGTTCATGGAAGGAAAATTTGGAACTTGGTTTAAACTGGCTGTAAGGTTTGTTACTCCAATAGCCTCTGAGAAAATATGAGACAGATTAGACTGAAGAAGATGGACCAGGAATATATTACTCAGTTTCAGCTGCGAAGTCACCGGTTCAACCTACTAGAGGCTCCCAGAGGAAAGTAAAATTGTGAAGACAAGGAGATGACACAAACGTAACCAAAGACAGAGTGAAGTATTGTCATGGCTGCTGGTGGGTGGCTGTGCTGGGTGTGCTTGGTTCAAGCTGCCTGCTCTAGAGAGATTTTGCAGGGACGTCAAGCTGCAGTTTTACTTGGAAGTTGAGTGTCTTAGACTCGGAATTACTGAGACATATTAAAAAAACCCTCAGACCAATGGTAATTTGAATAGGGGGAGGTGCCAGAGAGCACAAATTGCATAACCAGCTTCCATTCTGCTGAAAATAGGATCTGGCAGGTCATTCCAATGGTTTTGGCTCAAAATGAACCCCGATCAGTCAGTTGTCAGCACAGTGCCTCCTTTTAATTACCTGGACTAAAATGACAGTTCATTTCCAAACACCTGAACTCAGAATAATTAAGTCTGTTCGACATACTGTGGTAAAAGCAGCTAAAAAGGCTCACCGTTAAGGCAAAGTAAGTCCCTCAGCTTTTGGCTTGGCCACCAGAGCTTCCAGGTGCTCTTCTTCCAGAGAAGAAGCGCGTGTCTGGCACAGATGCCCAAGTACTGTAAGATAGAGTTAGTACTGGATTTTTATCACCTGGTTGCCGCATGACTTTTTTATTGTTAATTTAAGGTAAAAAAGAGAGAAAAAGTAACTTGAGAGCATCATATGCATGATAGACACACGTAAGTCTACATAATATTCAGCTCAGTGCTGCAGAAATGTATACCTGAAGGAATGGACAAAATCCGTATGCTGCAAAAATACTTATGAGGAGAGACAAACAAATATAGCAGCTTTGATGTGGCAATACAGATAGGTCAGTTATGCGTGAACCGTGCTGCACATGGGTTGATGCATGCTGTAAGACATGCCAGGGACGGGGAACAGAGCTACGGAGGAGGTCTCCGTAGCAGGACAGTAGGCTGTGAGGAGGGCAGAGGAGAACAGCTGGGGTCTTCCTGGCAAGGAAGAAGGAAATAAAGTGTGTGAAAATCAGTCCAGCCGTGTGGTCACGCAGCAAANGTGGCTGGAGAGGCAGATGGGGACGAGGTGCCAGGCAGCAGGCAGGCCCTGGCACCAGTGGGAGCAACGGCAGGCGGTGGACCTGCTCCGCAGGTGGCTCTGGGCACACGCACGACTGGGAGGCCTCTCCTTCCTCACGGAGTCCTCAGAGACGGCGGATCTCAGGAAGGTGAAGCGCCATTGCGGGGGCTGAAAGAAAGGTCCGGGCTGCTTACATTGCAGATACTTATTCCCCGCTCCCTCTGCATTCGTGAATGTTTTCTTGCTCTCTTCCTGCCCCATCTTCCCTATACATCCCATGGCAGACTGCTTGGCTGGTGTTGGTTCATCCTTATAGCCTGTCCCCTGTAAATGTCTTTAAAACGTACACCAATGTGTAAACACGGGCATAGACTCCCACCCACAGGTTAGTGGGCTTGCTGGTGTCCAGCTGGGGAAATGTTGTTCACAGACCAGCCTAGAAAAGTGCCCCAGCTCCGCGTGGCATCCCCAGATGCTTGGAGGAGAGCAGTCCCCACGCCAGTCCCGGGCTCACATCATCCCAATCCAACGCACGTCCGCCGGCAGGTGAGACGGTGCCAGTGGGTCGTGCCCAGGACTGGCTCTCCTCCGAGCAACCGAGCCGCCTCTTTGCCTCTCTCATTGCCAGCCCAGGCGCACACCTGGCCAACATGCCCTGCGCCTGGAAGCTGATAGCGTCTCTGCACAAAACTGGATGACTCTTCAGTCCGAATGACAAGACTTTGCCTAAGTCTTCATCCTCTTTGGCTGGAAACCCATCCTTTCCTTCCAGAGCTGTTCACAGATCAGTCATCTCAGCACTGCGAGAGTACTTGCCAGGGAAAAGGGGCTGGGGTGCAAACTGAAAACTTGCAAATCCTTCACTCTTAAGGGATTTGAGTGTGCATTAACAGGGCCAAATAGGGAGGTAGACAACCTTTGCAGAGCACCTCAAAAGTACGCTGTATAATCATTCTGCATTGCATCTGTGCTCTGCCTGTTGTGGACATGTTAAAGTAATCTGGGATGTAATATAGGCATTATTGTTTAGGGTTATCTCACAACACATTAATCAAGTAGTGGGTTCCTTTGGGAGGGTAGAGCTAGTTTCACCTTCTTACTTGCAATATATGAATGTAAATACAGATTTACAGTCTAGCCAATACAGTCAAACTCTGTTGAGCTTCAGGCTGGAAGGGTATAAAACGTACACTGCTTACAGGCAGTGAAACCCTAGATAATGTCTTCTATTCTCTTATCTCAAGTGAACATAGGACTACTAAAGAATATAGACTGTTCTAACCTCCTGTAGTAAAGTGAAATCACTTAAATATATCTGAACTCCCATTATGCCCATTTCATAGAGGCTGGGTTTAAGTGGTTGCCAGATGTTATACCCTCCTGAGTTTCCAGGCTTGGGGTTTTTTTGGTGCTGTGTATTCTTTCCCCTTTCTGCCATCCATCGGTCTGTATTGAAAGTTGCACTGGTGGTTTGACTGTTGTGAGCTTGTGAACCCCTGGCGCTACGCTTGCAGTTCCCTGGGGTACGAAGGTAAACCCAGCCCTGGAAACCCTGGGGGATCTGTCCTGGTGGGCAGCGAGGAGGGGAAGGTGGTAGAAAAATTTCTTTGGAAAGTCTTTACAGCTCTTTGCGTTGCTCTTTCATGAAGAAAATCCACGTGTTGTGGTCTGCTAGGCTTTATGTGTGAATATCTGATGCCACTAGATTTACACAAGTACTTTTTAGCGCTGCTTCTGTGTTAAAACAGGCCTCTACAGTGCCTTTTTATGTGGAAATCTTGTAGCTGGGTGTGGTGGGGAAGCCGTTCAGTGACTCATACTGCAGGGAATTCCCTGTTGAATTAGAGTATTTTTACTTCTGGACTTGTGCGCAGTTTCCTTTAACGCCGGAGCGAGCGGCTGATAAGAGCAGACTACAAAGGCCCATTCACCATTCAGCTGCCGCACGTTAAAAGGGTGTATTTATGTTTTGCAAAGCTGAAAATCCACCCCATGTAACGTGGTAGGTTCACGATATTGTCGTCATTAGCAACCCCAGGTGCTCCGAGTGTCGCAGCACCAAAAAAAAAAAAAACCCCGAGGCTGAAGCGGCTGGTGGTGAAGTGCACCCAAAGCAGGGGTGGCTATAAATAACAGCGATCGGCCTGTAAATGTCAAAAATCACAAAACCCGGTGTCTTCGGCCGGCGGCAGCGCCGGTGGCCCCCCGTCAGTGCAGCGCCCGGCCCGGGCGCAGTCGGAGAGCCCGTGCGAAACGGGGGGTTTCTCCCTCCCCTGGCACTGCCGCCGCCTGCGCTGCTTCTTTGGAGGAGGAGGGATTCGAAGGTCCTTCTTCAAGGAGGAGGGATTCGAAGGTCCTTCTTCAAGGAGGAGGGATTCGAAGGTCCTTCTTCCAGCCCTTGGCACGCGTCCCCAGGTGAAGCCTTGGCTTTGTCGGGTCAACTGCTGCTGCTGCTGGCGCCGGGGGAGCGGGGGACTCCGCCGGGGACTCTGCAGGGCTTTTGCCCTGCGGTTCTGCGCACGGATGTTTTGGTTTTGTTTCCCTTTTGGGAAAAAAACCCGCAAAATAAAACGAATCCAGTATAATACCTTGATGCAACTTTTTAGCTATATAAAAAGATGTCTTTCTGTTCGAAATATTGCACTATAAATCTTAAAAACGCCAAAACAAAGTCAGGCATTTGGTTTGGAGAAGATACTTCTTCTTACCCGGTGAAAGTAAATAGCGAAATGAAAGGGAATGAAATGAGACCTTCGGAAAAGCCGTTTTCTCCCTTCTCCCCTTTCCTCCCTGCCTCCTCCTCTCCTTCCTCTCCTGCCCCCGTCTCCCCCCCCTCCCCGTATAACAACTGCCCATTTGGGTACGGTAATTCCAGAGAGTAAACTTTAACGGGAATGCCTGAAATGTGTCTGCTTCAGCTTTGTGTTATGTCTGTAATTTGAATTATTTGCATTTTGGAAAGGTATAAATTGCTCTGGTGTACTTTGGTTGGCCGGCGGCCAGGAGGGAGTTGCCTCGGGCCCCGGCCCAGGCGGGCTGCTGCAGATGTGGCAGCCGTACAATGGAAACTTTTGTGGTCCAGCAGCCCTCGCTCCTCCGGCGCACGCCGACGGCAGGCGGCATCCCGCCCGCTCCCAGGGTCCCCGGCGTACGGGCACTGGGGGCAAAACCGTTTTCTCCGGCGCAGGGAGATTGTCGTGATGCTTCAGGCTCCCGCAAACCGTTCCGGAGCCATTATTCCTTTCTCCTTGGTTGTTTTTTTTTTTTTTTAATTTCAGCTGAACTGTATAAACCTGCAAAACATGTTTACTGTAAGAGGTTGACGTAGTGGTCTAAGGTTTCCCTCCTGGAGCTGGTCCCAGTCCGTGGGCGTTGAGATTTCCCTCTTGGTTCACCAGACGTAATATGAGGAATTGTCTTTTTTTTTTTTTTGTCTCTGCTTCATAACAACTTTTCCTCCCTGTGTTTTTGTTAAATGAAATGTCACTAGCTGTTAATGAGTTGTCTATTCCCTACTTCTTCCCTCTCTTCCCCTTCCCCTCAGTTGCTGAGCTGCGACGGTCTGGACAGTCTCAAGGGAATTTGTTGGAGCGAAACCCGTATTGTTCTTATTAGCTTCCAAAGACGAGCCACGGCTCTGGATTTTTATTTTCCTAATAGTTTAGATTACAGCATTTAAAATATTTCTGAACAAACTCTCTTTGTCATCATAAAAATTTCAAAAGCGCATAAAGGCAGTGCTGCGTGAAGTAATTGAAAGATTAGCTAGAGATGGAGTCATTTTGAATTTTACTGAAGTATCGGCAGGAAATAAAAAACAGAAACCTGCATCAGATCATTCGTCTTGCAAAGCAGAAATTAAACATAGCAAAAAACCTGAACTTCTGGTAATCCGTTTACAAAGGCAAATTGAACACATGTTAACTACTAGTCTGGACGTCTGTAGATTTAAAAAAACCACCATCAAACCCCTTACAAAGCAGAAGTGCCTGGACTTTGCAGAACGTGTGATAGTGTCGGTGGTGTGTTACTTTTACAACTGATTGAATTAATTGGGGCGGGGGGGTGGGGAAGGGAGGACTACAGGGGCTCTATAGGGAGAGGGCAGGAGATAAAGGAGGCTGCTCCCAGACAAGGGATGTGTCCTGGCTTGCCGAATTTTGGTCAGCTTTGTTTTTTTACTGACAGCTCGGGGGAAGCATCTGTTGGATAAATTGTGAAGTGATCGCCAGTCCTCCCGAGAAGTCTGCTTCAATTCTGGCGCTCGCGAAAGGCATCGTTAAGCAGACTGGAGCACGGTCTGGCTGCTCCTTCTCTCTCCGCAGCCGAACATGGCAGTACCAATTAAAGGGATTCCTTTTCCAGCGTCACAATTTAAAATGTAGGAAGAAACGAAGGGTAGATCTGTTAATTGTTTCCTACAGAAAGAGCTGCCAAATCCACTGTGCTATTTGTGCTGCAGCTTTCTTGTTGCTCTTCTTTCCATACATTAAAAAGAAAGGGGGTTTGGACATTAAAACAATCACCAGGGCTAGTCCCTCAGCAGCATTCCTTTCACAGTAGGACAGCTGTACACAAAAATATTATTTACAGACATTTGTAATAAATCAGGCCGTTCTAAATGCGTCACCTCCATCCTGGCCACGAAAGCGAAGAGAGAAGAAAAAGTGCATTCACTCTTTTACCTTGCCGAGAGCTGTTTTTCTAAGGCAGGCCCACGTCTATGTGATGAAGTTCAAAATAGCTAATATTTGCATTTGCATGTCCCGATGCTGCAATAAATATACAAAAGAGATGACATAAAGTCTCATTTGCCCTTTCATTCCAGTGACATCTGACAATGGTGGGACTCATGGAGCTGCATGTGTCCCCGCTGCCCAACTTAGACAGCAGTCTGCCTGTGGCCTTTCGTACACGTTTGTGTTTTTCTAGGCCTGCAGAATGGAAACCTTACGTTTTGTATTATTTTTCTAATTTCTTTGCTGTTGAGTTTTGAAGCCGCAAGGAAGAAAAAAACCCTGTTATTGACCAGTGACTTCTGTATCAGTGAGGCGCAGGAAAAATGACCGGACAAAACCAATAGCTTCCGAAAGATGGGTCCCCAGAAAAAGTGATAGCTGTGGCTTAAATCTATGTTTGCTGGAAAACAGAAATACAGTAAATTAGGGGGACCCAACACACCACTAGAAGCAGCTCCAGAAAACTGTGGGTGGGACACCATAGCTGAGAAAGCCACTCTAAAATGAGTGAAAAGCTGTGTTTCCCAGCCTATGGCCTTGCCGTTTGATCCAAGCAGCAGAATTATGACAAGCCAGACTAGCATTATGTTAAAATGAAATACTGCATGGCTGAGGAGCTTCCTTAATACTACTTTTTTGGGTTTTTTTGTTTAATATTAATGTTGAATACGACTTACTAGGCCTCATAGGTAGCAGTATGTTTGTCTGAAAGTTTGGGAAACTAAGGCGTAGAACAGTTGCATATTTTGTCCAAACTGGTGGCAGAATAAACTCACGGTGGCTTTCCCCCATGGCAGTATCACACGCTCTGGATTGCAGTTCCCCACTTCAGAAAAGCTAAGTGGCCTCCCGTCGCGGGTTACCCAGATGGCCTCTTGGTTGGGCAGTGCTTGGCCAATGCATTTTGAGAGCTGGTTTTCATATATGCAGTGCCCCTTCAAAGAGATTTTTTTGCAAAAGTCATTCTTTTGTAGGCTTGGGAGAGGAAAAAAGGACGGAACTAGATATCTCTTTCTTTTGTCTTTTAGATGGTCACCATGTGTGGGAAATGGAAGCCAAAACCGACAAAGAAATGTGCAAGCCAGTAAGTCTGCCTTAAATATTTTAACATCAAGATGAAAAATATATATTGCCTTCTCCAGCATTGTTACTAAAGAGGGATTTCCAAGGCTTTGGCACTGTGTCTCCCCACCGAAACAGAACAAGTACTTAGGCCTCCCCTCCTGGAAATCTTTCTTTAATGGGAGCGTGGGGTAAAAAGCCTTTGTTGGAAGCTATCCCAAAAGTAGGAGAGACCATTTGGAAAAAATTTTTTCATTGTCCGGGATGGGCCAGCCCTGTCTGCTCATCTTCTGTCTTGCTGGGTCAGTTCTTCCCTCTGCTCCCAAAGCAATTTCTGATAATTTTCCTTGGCTTTCGTCTACCGTCGGCAGAAGAAATGTGAGTCCCCTCACAGGAGATCAGCCCCACGGTTGGAGATGTGTGACTCCCTCAGCCATGACTATAAGTGGGAAATATGGCCACTATTCCACCCCTGCAGGAATACGCAACAGTTTGTTAGCTGCAAACCTGCTGGAGACATGCAGGCAAACAATTTAAAGACCTCAGCTGAATGCAGGCCAAATGCTAAGACGAGTGTTCCCTTTTGTTCTTTCAGAAAGTGCCAAGGGAGGTTTTGATGGTCATAGCAGATTTCACTGTGCATTTGTGTAAGCTGATGCCCTAGCAGCTAAGTCGTTCCTTAGCCCCGGGCTGGAGCGTTTGATTTCTGACAGTGGAAGATCATCTACACGCTCTCCAGCCCTTCTTCCCGTAGCACTAGATGTTCTCGCAAGATCTCCCATCCACAGAAACTAGCAAGCTTAAAACTTCAAGAGTTGTTATATGAAAAAACATTTCACTGTGGAAAATGGAAATATTTGAATAATCATATGCCTGTCCTAATTCTTCTTTCAAAGGAAGTCGTGTTAGGGTGAGATACACGGGCGATGACCTGCCAGCCGAGCGGCTGTGCTTTCTCCTGCTGAGTTAGAGACCACGATGTGATTGTGGTCCCAGATTCTTGTTAGAGGCAGGAGGGGTAGAGCCTTGTCCATACGCGGTATCGTATTTGCTGTCCAAAGGGAGGAAGTGAAGGCTAGTGATTTTCTAAAGACCTGAGCCATGCTAAAATACTATTTCCCTATTTTTGGAGTCCTTGGCACGGAGGACACTGGGGGTGGTGGGAGGCCATCCCTGTCCACGAAGCCCATCAGTTCCCCTGCAGAGTGTGTGTTCCCCTCGTGAGCCCGGGCACCTCCTTCTCGGGGTACAGCTCGACTGCCTTAGTCGTGCCTTGACTTTCTGATTTATTGCTTTTGCAGAATTCGTTGGTGGTTGAGATACCACCTTTCCGCAATCAGAGAATTACCAGCCCTGTGCAGGTCAACTTCTATGTTTGCAACGGAAAGAGAAAGAGAAGCCAGTACCAGCTTTTCACCTATCTTCCTGCTAATGGTAACAAAATATCTTCCTTACCTCTGCTAGAAAAAAAGAGAGATAATGATGATTACTTAGAAAGATATATGGCTCTGATAATTCTTTAGTAACCTGAGTAATTCGGAGGTATATCTGGTGCTATAAAATGAGAGTGAGAATCAAACCATGAGAGCTGCCTTTCTGTCTGCTGCCCACACAAGAGACTTTCTCTGCAGATTATTTTCTTTTGTATTGTTGGCAAAGACCTGTTGGAGCAATGACTTTTTCCGCTTTCGGGAGCTGAAGAGCCCCAGCACAAACTGACACGCGTAGCCACAAATTGTGAACGCGCTGAGCTCTCTGCTAAGTTGCTGTCAACCCTCGGTCTGACTTTGTGGCCCCAGAGGGTACGTTGCATTTGAATAATACTTCCGAATTCGCATCACAGCGTGGTAAGCGTGCTGGGCTCTGAGCTGGAGGTGGTGTGGGGGATTCTTCTGCCAGTCATCCTGCACCTTGCTGTCTGGCGCAGGGTGAAAATAGCACCCCGGGCTGATGCCGCTCTTGGGTAGCAATGAAAAGCACAAAGTGGGTGGAGATCAGGGTGCTCCATACAGAATGCTTCATGTATAGGAAATTCTCAGAAACACGTGTGCCAATTCATTTTGGAAGCTTATATTGGTGGCTGTGAAGTGACAATAAAGTACTCGTGCTGGCTGAATTCCAAGCAGGCTTGTACGAAGATTTTAATAGGAAGTAAATTTAGATTTTTTTTTTTTTTTTTTTTTTTGAAATGGCTGTTTTTCTGACAACACTTTTTTGGGGAAACTAGGAAAAAAGGATGGTTGTTTTGTTGTTATTGTTTTGGAAGGAGGAGGAATTAGAAAAACGATGGGGTTCATGCTTTTTTGTAGACTTGCCAAGTGAAAATAGTCCTTCTGAGGGAAATTCCCACAAAGCAATACTCGAGTCATATCACATGACTTGAAGAGACCCACCAACTTTTTGCAGGTGAAATCCCATAGAATACATGTTTGGAAGTTCACCTAGTTAGCTTGCATGCACTCCAGACTTTTATCAGGACTTTAATTTAAAATAAAAGTACAGGAAACCTGACATGGGCAACTGACTGCTTATTGCATATGTGCTGCGTAGCTATGCTTCACTGAATCAGCCTACTTATGCAAACTTTATCCCCAGTGGTTATGTCTGTGTATATTTAAAGACTGTTCATCTCTCAAATTGAAAAGAAAAAGAGTTGTTATTCTCTTGCACAACACTTTTCAGCAACAAAAATCTGTTGTAGAGGCCAACAGGTATTGCCTTGCCACCCAAGTTACCCTCAGAAGTATTTCAAATACGTGCCTGTTGTTAACTGCTGTTTATTAAGCAGCATCTTTCCTCTCCAGCCTTTACATAGGCCATTTTTTACCATTTTGTTCTAAACCATGGGAATAGTATTTACTGCTACAAAGTTGGTTTATGCCACCACCATTCTGAGTTTGAAACATTTGGTGTTTCATTTGATGTGAAGTGATGGGAATAGCTACCTAGTAACAGGCAACAGAGAACCAGCCTAGGCTTTATTCTGCAAAGGCATCTTTAATTATGGTAATTGTTGAAAACATTGGGAATCTTGTTTAGTCTGCTGTACTGGTTTAAATTCCTGTGAAATCTTTTAATTTCAGTGTAGGGAAACCTGAAAGAGAAAACGTAACACCAGAGCAGGGCAAAGGGAAGCAGGTATTGAGTAGTAAATATGCCTTCCCCCCATTCCTGTTTGGTTCTCCACTCACGTTCTCTTAATATATATGTATATGTGCATATAGGTAATTGAAAAACATCTTACGTTCTTTGCAAACTCTCTCATAACAGTAGTAAGAGTGAATGTGCTTCTGCAGTCATCGGAACTAATAGTATAGTATGTTTTTATTATGCCTGTGTTGTAGCTGTAAGTTTTGCCCTTATGTTGCTGGTGGTTGTTTCCATCGTGCCTTTCACAGATACGATCACCTTGACTACGTATTCAGAAACCACGCACGGTGACTGAATCAGTCATTTATGCTGCTGTATTTCTAGGAGTCATTTTAGGATGTTCTGATTTATTTTATTTCAGTCACAGCATTCTTTTAACGTTTCAAGACATTACCGAAAACCAAAGGTTAGCTCATGAAGAAAAAAACAGTTGAGTCAACAAGCCCTGTGTGATGAGGCACTTGGGGACATGGTTTAGTGGGCATGGGGGGGTTGGGTTGATGGTTGGACTTGATGACCTTAGAGGTCTTTTCCAACCTTTATGATTCTATGATCAGTGTAAAAAAATGTAAAGGAGATAAGCACTATTTTGGTCCAGGTAACACTTTGTCTCTTGTTTAAACAAATCCCATGAACATAGAAGGTGTAGGTTTTTGACAAGCAGATGTCGGAGTGATCATCAGGTGTAAGATGTGGTTTCACACAAATCAGATGGTGTCCTTAAGCTGCTTCTTCTGTGCTTTAGGACTAGCCCAAATGCTAACATTTCAGTGCCTACCAAAATTTTGCAGGTATTTCTGCATGAGGGATCTTTTAAAAGCTGCATGATGGACATCAGACGTGTATTTTACAGCTCACTAGACTGTGCCAAAGCAAAACACTGTATATGGACTAAAGCCTAAATATTGTGTGAGCCCACGGCCATGCTCCTGGGGTGGGTGTGGGCACGTGCAACCAGCGGGAGAGCTACGGGCTCGCTGTGCGGTTCCCACCCCGACCACGGAACAATAGGGTTTTTTTTTCCCTGTAGCTCCTGTTTCTCCTCATTCCCTAGGGGAAAACAGCCAGTGGATCCAGGGACACATGGCCTCACTCATCCCACCTCCTGTGGATGGTCCTGTAGCGTCTCCATGGAGTACAGCTCTGTGACACGCAGCCGCACAAGCTGCCCTCTCCAGCAGAGTGTTATGGTTTCGCCGCCGTAAGGCTTCTCCGGTGCTGCGGAGATATATGGCAGGATTG
The DNA here is from genome assembly GCA_013400755.1 of Pelecanoides urinatrix. Classification (NCBI taxonomy): domain Eukaryota; kingdom Metazoa; phylum Chordata; class Aves; order Procellariiformes; family Procellariidae; genus Pelecanoides; species Pelecanoides urinatrix. The sequence continues at coordinate 21,402 of VZTQ01004670.1, read as the reverse complement.
TACTTTTCCTCTGTGTTAGCTCAAGTGTTTTGCAGAGCAGGGACTTACTTGGTGAAGACGAGTTCCTGCCTCAGAATGAAAAAAAAAAAGCTGTAAAAATGAAAATCTTACTGCTCTGTAAATGAAAAGTTTAAATAACAAGACAAAACAGAAAGTAGAGGCTTCACAAATGAGAGCCAAGGTCTAGAAAATGGGCTTGCTTAAGTCTTTGGCTTGGGACAGACCATAAACCTAAGTACTTGTAATCCACTTTTAATTGAAATTTTGATTTACTGTTCTGAATTTGAGCAATCCCCGAATCCTGTATTAGCCTATATTGTACAGAAATGACTGCAATGTCATTTTTTTTTAGTATTGCTTCAATATTACGCATTGCTGAGCAATTGCATATCAGTTTTGTCCTGGAGCCTGCAGGCTGTTGGCTCTTGAGACTCCTCCCCAGACATGCCTGGCACGGAAATATAAGTAGTTTCCATACCATTCTGGCACAGGTGAATTCCCACAGCTCATATGGTAAGTACTAATACATTTTGCATTGCCACATCCCATCAGAATGTGGGGAGGAAGGCGTAGGACCCGACGCTGCAGTCAAGAGTCTGAGCAAAGCACAATGAGCAGATGCTTGGATATTCAGCGTTTAAAGTCCCTCCACTGCTGCAGTTCCGGGCAGGCGTGCTCTGCGGCTCTGTTACGTGCAGCAGAACATTTTGGAAAACCGTTGGTGAACCCTGCTTTTGTGAACCCTATCCTCTGGAAAAACACTTGGGTTTAATTTCTGTTGATGACTGCGTGTCATTTTGCTTCTATGAATTTATGATACCATTGGCTCATATATGCATTGGCCTATACGTGCCTTTCAAACAGGAGGAGTAGTCTTCTGAAATCACTAGACGTAAGTGGTAGCATTTGAGGTATAAACAATCTGGAGAGGCTGAAGAAGCACACAGGCAATCAGACATGTATGCTGTGGTTCCAAATCCTGTGCTTTCATCTGCTAAGAAAGCTGAAGGAATTCTCCAGCTCAGAAGTCTTTAAACAACATGCTGAATGATAAGGGTTAGATCTCTGTTTATTCAGATTTAAGTAGGTACATCAAAATAGAGGAAACATGTTCCGGAACTCATTTTTCTCAGATAGAAGTGAATGCTCTCTATGATTTCTGCTATCTAATGAATATTGATATCAAGAATGGTGAACATAGAAAAGTTTTTCTGTTAATTTTTTTTAGACAAGTAGTGATATTTGACTAAGCAAAGAAAGGCTAGTTTGTCTAGGAAATATTTAATAAGATGGAAAAAAGAAAGTTGATGTGTTTCTTTTACTGGAATGAAAAATACGCTTTTGCAAAGGGTTGATGATAAGGTATTTCCAGTTTCTGTTTCTGTCAGGCTTCTTAATTGTCAAAGCATTATTAAAAAATCATTTCACCGCTACTAGTATTTATTAAAATGGTGTGGATATGCTGGGCAATTTTTATTGTGAGATGCGTTTTGCCACCCATAGGGCCAGATTTCCAAGTGCACGGCCTTCCCTCGTAGAACCAGCTTTCCTGCAGTTTTTTTGCCTTCCTGCAGGCACCTGCACAAGCCCCCGGGGTGCTGAGCTCCTCTGAAAACCTGGTCACGTAGACAAGTGACGTGGTGGGGATGGAGGTCCTTTGGATCTGCGGGTATGGAGCTGTGCTGAGAGCCTGCCTGTGGTGACCAGATGTGCCGTAGAATTGTTGTTTACAGCCCAGTGGCGCGAAAGGCGGGCCCGTGCGAACCTCATGAAGTTCAAGAAGGCCAAGTGCAAGGTCCTTGCACATGGGTCGGGCCAATTCCAAGCACAGATACAGGCTGGGCAGAGAATGGATTGAGAGCAGCCCTGAGGAGAAAGACTTCGGGGTGTTGGTTGATGAGAAGCTCAACATGAGCCGGCAATGTGCACTTGCAGCCCAGAAAGCCAACTGTATCCCCAACATAAGAAGGACATGGACCTGTTGGAGCGAGTCCAGAGGAGGGCCACGAAGATGATCAGAGGGCTGGAGCTCCTCTCCTGTGAAGACAGGCTGAGAAAGTTGAGATTATTCAGCCTGGAGAAGAGAAGGGTCTGGGGAAACCTTATAGCAGCCTTCCAGCACCTGAAAGGGGCCTACAAGAAAGCTGGAGAGGGACTTTTTAGAAGGGCATGTGGTGATAGGAGAAGGGGTAATGGCTTTAAACTGAAAGGGCGTAGATTTAGATTAGACGTAAGGGAGAAATTCTTCACTATGAGGGTGGTGAGGCGCTGGAACAGGTTGTCCAGAAAAGTTGTGGATGCCCCATCCCTGGAAGTGTTCAAGGCCAAGTTAGATGGGCCTGTGAGCAACCTGGTGTCCCTGCCCATGGTAGGGGGGTTGGAACTAGATGATCTTTAAGGTCCTTTCCAACCCAAACCGTTCTATGATTCTGTGATTCTATGAACGTGAAGCTCTCGGTGTGCTTCTGAAAAGGGTGAGCGGTGCCCACTGCGCATTGCTGTCAGCATCCTCCTACCTTCCTGCCTCTGCTCTAAAATTATCTCCTGCCTGCCCTACAGATGAGTACAATCAGCAGTTTTCTAGTGATTACACTGAGCAGCCGTGTCTCTGTTTCGCCCTGGCTCTTCCGCCCACAGCTCACTTTCTAAGTTAAAAGGCGACATCGGCCGCCTTAGCAGAAAACAATAAAAGAAGGATGCAAAGCGTTGCCGCTCTAGTGTGACACAAAGCACGGCTTCCACTGATCATCTCCTGACACCTCTCACCTCTTGAGTTTTCATGCTCAAGGCTGGCCAACCCATGTCTGCAAAATGGTGGTCATCTGGGGGCGGTTGGGCAAGTGGGGCCAAATTCGGTGCCTGGGGTGGTGGAAGGTTCCCAACCTGCAGCGTATGCAACGTGACCGCGGCAGTGCCACGGCGGGCAGCGCCTCGGCGGCACCTTGCGTGGGGAGCTGGAGGAAGGGGCATGAAAGCCGGCAGGAGTGCGTTAGGCCCAGGCCCACCGTAGGCCAGGTCCGCATTCCCGGGGCCGTGTGCGAGGGGACCGAGCGTGGCTGAGCCAGGCATGAAGCCTCGGACCTGCTGGAGGAGCTTCCATCCAGCCCAGGGAGCAGCCGGGCTGCCGCAAAGCCTGCGCAGATCAGGGCAGGGCAACAGGAGGGGCTGGGGGAAGATTGGCCCCAGGGTATTTCTTCTTATTTTAGGTGAAAATACGAATCACGGTTGCTCATTTTTACGCTATGCGCTGTTACAGTTTATTTCATTTTCGCTGCTAGGTGGCTGATTGTTACTTTTGACATTTAACAGAGTAACAAAAAGCAGGCGAGATTTTGTCCGACTCCTGTTTCCATTTAAGAGGATCACAAAATTCATCATCGCCAGGTGCATCAGCCCCTCCGCTCCCTACCAGCAGCCGCGCGAGGTCTGCGGCAGAGCGGAGGAGACACGCATTACTCTCCCCAGCCTTACGCCCTCGGGTGCTTTTGCTCCCAGTTGCTGTGTCCCCACTAGAGCTGCCCACGCCTCATCCAGGTGACATCCCATTCAGCCGGAGCCTACCCAGCCGCACCCGACCTGCAGATGCAGTCGTCTTGATCTTTAGAGGCAAAACTCTGCCTCGCTGTGCGGTGCTCCATCTCCATCTGGAAGGCCAAGAAGGAGCATGACCTGTGCGATGTCCCTGCGACAGGCAGGGGTGGACACACACTATATAGAAGCCCCTGGCTGTGTCTGACCAGCAGGCTCCGTTGCAGCAGCAACGATCACCCATAATAGTTAACTTCCAGTGCATAAAGTTGCCTTTTGGCAGTACCTCCCTTTTCAAATGCTCCCCTTCAGACAACAAAACCCAGCCTGTGGTTTTGGTCGCTGAACCCCTCTGTATGAGCATTTCAAGGACTCCCTCCCTTACTTCCCAGTGATTTCACATGCATATGTTAGCAAGCATGGGGCTTTAGGATCTTCCAATTAGCTTAAAAGCCAAAAGGTAAAACTTGCGTGAGGGAGAACGGGGTTTAGAATTACATGCGCTGGATTACAGGAGACGCTTATTTTTGTTCTTCTCAAGTGGCTGATCACCATAATTAATCTAGCCCAGTGATTGATCCTAAAAGGGGTGCGGTGGTGGTGGCTGCTGGAGGTGAAATGCACGGGCGAGGATGTGTTTTGTGGGCTGTGGGAGGGACTGCGTCCATCCTTGAAGACAAAGACCATGTCAGAGCCCAAATGGCTGAGGTCAACTGGGTCCAAACCCCTCTCCGGAGGGCGGATCGGGGGGTAGGGTGGGCGCAGTAAGGATGCCCTCCTTCCAGCGCATCCCCACACAGCTTCCCGCAGGACTGCCAGGGATGGGGAGCATCGGGCTGCCCCCACACTGCTGCCTTGCAGGACCCCTGCCCGCAGCCCCCGCTTTCCTATTCTCCTCCCCTCGTCGGGAGAGCAGGAGTAATGTCAGTGCTGGCGGTGTAATGTTGTGCCGCATTGTCAAGAAAGACCTCACCCCAGTGAATTTGAATGTGTCCGATTTTCACGTGTCCAAAGCCTGGGCCAGCGCAGCCTGGCTGTCGTGCACAGCTAAACCTCCAGCTCGAGGGAGTGGTGGAGCCGGGTGCTGCGCCGTGGGAGCAGCGGTAGAGCAGCCCGAGCAGGCATACCGCAGGACTTGGTTTACCCTTTTCAATGTTGTAGGATTTAATAAGGTGTTACGATGGAAAATGAATCGTGCCTTTTAAGAATTTTCCCCTTTTCTTTTGAAAGAAAGCTAATGCNGTGATTCTATGATTCTGTACTAACACAACCCAAATGCCCTCGGCCTACCTTCCACTCCTCCCCACCCAGTATAACAGTGTATGCACCAAGCTACCATATATAATCTTCGGTCTCATAAATATGTGTTGCATAACCTAATAGTTTAACAACTGTTGAAAAGCATTTAGTAAATGAGTTAGCTGGAAAGCACTTTCTAATCAGATAATGGCACTGTCCGAGATTATAGGCTGAGATGTATGCGCAAGGCTTCCATCTACCTGGAGGCTATTCTTGTATAAAAGTGTACATATGCATCTGATCCCATAAAAATATACACACATGAACCCAAAGAGGACAGGCAGGCGTGTGTTGGAGGTAGCCCTCCCGATGAGCAGTACCGGTAGCAGTGTACCAGCAAGAGAGGGTGAGCGAGTTCAGACACTTGCGTAGATAAAAGCTGCAATCGCACATGTGTGCTGCCTACAGCTTCTTGATAGCGTGAGGCTCCCTTTGTTTCTGAGTCACCGTGCTCTGGTTTTATTAACTAAAAAGCCAAGGCTTGATAGTAGCTTGACCTTTAAAAAACGTTTTGGTTGAATTGGCGCCTAGGGAAAAATACCCAGTTCACGGGCAGCAGCTGTAGGGACTGTCTCAGGAGGTCCCCAGGGTTGAGTCCCTTGTCACCGAGATTGCCACTGCTGCAGATACATCGGCGTTTTGCTCGACCGCTGCTGCTCTTGTGTTAGAAAACAGTGGGATTATAGTTTCTGAGGGCAGCCAGCCCATTGCCTCTCCCCAACACCAGACTGCTGCGGAGTCAGAAGGAGGGGTGAGGTCCGCGCTCCGCTCGAGCCTGCTGGATCCAGCCGACGCAGCCGCAGCAGCCAGGATTTTGTCTTTGCACTTAATCCGGAGTGGCTAAGCTGTACACGGACGTGTGTCCCCATCCCTAACGGTGTCTCCGGTCGGCCAGCAGCAGAGCAGCCGCAGTGGTGATGACCTGCGCCGCGTTTTCTGGAGGAAGGTCTGGTTCATGGTGTAGAGGGTGTGCTGCCTGGCTCAAAACTGACTGGCGGGGGAGGATTTCGAAGGCACAAATGACATTTCAGAGCTCAGATCAGTAATGGAGATTTAGCCACCTAACTCCTCAACCCTCTTTGAACGTCGCATCCCAAATTCTTACCAATTATGAGACATTTAGTCCAGAAGGTGAAGAAATGTGTGTGTGCACATGATGAAAAAAGTAGTGTTTTGATTTTCATATGCTGACCAAAATCTGTGTGCTGGTGCCAGGGAACTACATCATAGTCTGCACTGTGAAAGGTGGCTATTTTGTTTGATGGGTTCAATCAAACTTAAGGGTAAAATAAATATATTATAGTGCCATAAATGTCTGCATTGATAATACTACGTGGAAACGGGAATTTGTTAGTTTAATGTTAATCAGGATAAACATCTGTTTAATTTATCTGATTATATTTTCTCAGTTCACATATTTTAATAGCACCTCCCCAAAAAAAGTTTTAAAAACCCATCTGGGTTGCTAAAGTGTAAAAGCAAACAGACTTGTTAGAATTGTCAAAAAATACATATAATTTATATTTAAGCACTTTCTGACTCCCTTTACTGAATGTGCATGATTTATTATTTTTCTTCAAGGTTTGATATATTAACTTTTTACCTGCTAGAAAGGCCTTTCATTTAAACTTGGGCTTGCAGGACTGGCTGAAGTATTTCTCCCAGATTCAGACCCACACAGAAGGACCATTGTCTTCCGCCCAGTGCTTCGGTATGATGTCATAACCCTGCTCTCTCTGAGTAAGAAGCTTTGATTTATAGCCAGGGCTGCTGCCAATGCGCGGTTCTCAGAACTTCATATTAAATTAGATGACATAATGACATGAGTCCAGAGCCTAAGGAGGCATCGTCGAACCATTGAAAACCAATTAGCACAGATTAAGTTGCTTATCAGACTGATTTAGAACTGTGAGCTCTGTCATATTTTAATATTCAAAATTGAGGACTATTTAAAATCGTCTGTCGGCCAACCTAATGCATTGTGAAGTAACAAGCGTTTAAAAATTCACCATACAAACCGAACTTGCATTCATTTTTTCCTTTTTATAGCAAGGTCTCTTAAACAAGTAACATTACTTTTGAGTCGGAGTGTATGTAAAAACTGTGTTATCTTTTCTGTTTACAGTTTCACGAATTCTGGCTTCATTGCTGACATTTATTATTGGCAAATCTCAGCATATGGCAAATTCAGTCACAATTTTTCAGTCTAGCCAGCTGAGAGTCTGCAGGACTGGGTGTTATCTCAGCACCAAGGAGCAGCTTTGAGACAAAATGCTTGTTGCCATTTGATAGGGCTCTGCTGAATTTAAGAAATAGTCCGGTTTCTGCTAAAAGTGCTTGCAGATTCTGAACAGCTGTAGGGCTTTCCAGTTAATGGCCAGTCCAGGCCTGCTGTGTGACTAGGAGTGTCTTTTTCAGCTGGTAGGTTTTTACCAAGTCATTTAAGATTTGAAATACTTGAGCTAGAAGTTGGGCTAATACTGTTCTCTGTTAAATATTAATCCTGAGAAAATTAACTGTACTCTCTCTATCACGTTGCATCTCCCTGTGTGAAATACTCACTTGTGCAAGTGGGTGACGGTGGAAATGGATATGTGTTACGGCAGCTAGCTTACCGTGCCTCCACAGGGATGTATTTGAGAATGAAACTCCTTTTTCTAGCTCCGGTCTGAAAAGATTTGCAGTTAATCAAGCGTGACTCAATAGGTAAGAGGTAACGCTAGTCCACGGCTGGCCGGTGATCAGCCCTGGCTGCTCTGGAGGAACCCACTGGGTTCCTGCCTAGGAGAAAATGGTGAAGGTGGGCACGTAAGGTTTGTGTCCTCAGCTGCTCTAAGTCAGCTGCAGCTGCTCGCCCCCCAAAAAGTCAGTGAGACAGTGGGTAGGGTGTGCTAGGAACCGGTAGCCTTATTACACGCAAGTATTTTAACTCGTTTGAGTAACGCCGTAGACACTGTGATGGTAAGTGGGTAGCCAGTGAGTAGAGGTACAGGCTGTTCCTGCCTTGGTTTTGGAAGGTGGGCCCCGAAATACCCACGGCTCCTGGGCCCTCTGCGGTCCTTGGCAAAGTGGAAGTAAACGGTTGCCCTTTTAAAGAAAGAATATGAGGTGATTTACACCAACTTTTAACACATTCAAAGTATTTTCAGAACGACCAGGAGGTCAGACCCACAGCTCGTTTGAGTTGAGTTTGGAAATACAAACTTTTGCAAATATTTTTGGCCTTTGTTACTCCATTTGGTGAAGTTACGTAGGCTGGGGAGAAGCAGATACAGTATAGAGTGTCATAAATAAACTGTTAACTGGTGTAATGTAGCAATTTGTGGTATATCTGTCCTCCGCAAGCCAGGTAATACAGTTATTCATGTAGAATACAAAAGTTGAGGGTTAGCCAGAAAGGGAAGTGTTAATGTCTTATGTTTCTGTGGACATGCTCAGCTTTGCAGGTCTGATTCCAGTTCATCTGGGTCATTAGTAATGGTCTCTCCAGGAAAAAAGAGAAAAAAAAAATCTACAGAGCTTCCTTCTCCAAACTGGTACCCTGTGAAAACATCTACACTTTTTTAAAGGGGAGTGAGTGGCTGCCATCCCAGCTTGGTAAGATCCGTACGTCCGCTCTGCGCAGTGTTAAATGGCTAAACAAATGGCAAAGCGCTGAAAAGTCAGATACAAAGCCCTTCACCATTTCATCATTAATGCTTTTTCTGTCTTTTGGTGTGATACCTATTCTAGTGATGAGATTAGCATACAAACAAAATATATGATATTTAGCAAGGGGAGACTTTTATACAGCATTGAAAAAACGCATTAAAAAAGGTAACGGAGACAATTCAGCTGAACAAGTTCAGACACCTCTAAGCCTAAGTGCAGGTCGTATCTATTCATTTAAAGACAATTTGTTTCCCATTACATGAAATAACTGATGCTCAGGAGTATCAGCGCAGAGCAATACAAGGGCACAATGTAAACAGATGTCAAATAAAATGGAGGTCCCACTTAATCTCATATCCCTCCTTCTTGGTTCCCTCTCTGGTTACCAACCTGCCATCAGCAAACAAGCTACGGTGACTTACCCTGACTGAGTAATTAACACCAGTCTCTATTTTCCCTCTGAACTCTGAATTTATGGGCAGCCAGGAGTATCCTTGGTTGCTGCCACCATCTCCAAGAGAGTTTTTGGACTAACAGGTCTGGAATAGAGCCCATCAGTCCTTTGCCCAGTGCGGAGTAGGTCTTACTGGTTATTCTCTGTTGGTTGCGGCAGGTGTATTTCAGCGTAGCAATGTATGAAACCAGATTCCCAGTGTTCATGGCCACTAATCAGACCTCCAAATAGGCCCCATGGCATTGCTTTTCTAAAGAAAAAATTCAAAGTGAAGTGCCAGAAGAGTGCCTGGTGAGCCAAGTAGCGAAGTTGTGCTGTAGAAGAGCTACAATGCAAAATCAGCCTGAGATCAGGAACCTGCTGCCGTGAAAGCCCCCAGCCTGCCTGCCACCGGGGCCATAACCCTTCCCTAGGTTATAACCAGTCAGACAGCTCCAGGGTTTATTGGAGTTGAATTGCCAGTGCTTGAGCTTGGAATTATTTAGCACAGGTGTTTCTATAACAGTGATATATTGGGAAAATTCAGTGTTCAACAACCATCATATTTCCAGCTGTGCTGTGGTTAGTGCTAGTACAGTGAACCTAATATAAAACATGTGAGAATATTTGCTAGCTCAGGAACTTGTTAAAGGTATTTTCTTACAATATCTGAGCTGCTATGTTTATCTAGGTGCGTTTCTTTGGTCTTGCATTTTCATAAAGGGTGTGATATTGGTTTTGTAAAGCTGTCACTGAACCTGGAATCTGCCTCTCTGCAACCAAGTGCATTAGTAGCCCTGCTAGCCAGTGCGCAGCACGCGGGCAGGTGAAAATAAGATTATGAGGAATCCAATGACAGTCCATTATCCGTAGCACATTCATCTTGAGCAGCACCTGTGCATCTGTTACATATATAGACATGTTTTTACTAGGGGTGCTAGAAATCTTGAAACAAGTGTTGCAAGCATCTATATGTAAAAGAACATAAAAGGAGCAAAGTTAACAAGAGGCTAGGGGACTGTAAAACAAGGGTAGTGAAGTGCATTCACCAGCAGCAAAATTTGTGAGTGTTAAAAGAGGTTTTATATGTACACACGGACACACGTGCATTTTTAAGGGTTCAAAAGACTCATACACGAACATACTAAATGGCTGGAGAATGTATAAGGGTGTTTGTAAAACACATGCAAATAAAAATACAGTCAGAGACACCGACGCAACACGCATGTGCTGTGAGCTGAGTTGTGCAGAGATGTTTCATTAATAACTTTGTGCCGCAACGGGTTGGTTATTCTCATATTCTGAAAGATATTCTCTGGTGTCAGTGTAAATTTCCAACAGCGCCTTCAAGCAACGGCTGTTCCTGTGGATCTCTTGTTGGGAAAGAAGATAATGTAACTCTGCGTCCATACTCATTTGTTGTGTACATTAGAGTTGCGTCTGGCTAGAAAAAATACATCTACAGACCAGCTTGGCCCTATTATTTATAATTTTCCTGCTAGAGAAAGTGGGTGTGTTTTCCTATGCACTGCATATGTTGTAGGAGAAGCAGCAAAGGCACCTCCCTCTGATTTGAGAGAGAAAGCCAGTGTGAAAAAGGCACTTTGATTTGAGGAAGGGTCTCTTCTCTGATTTGAGAAAGCAGCTCTACATCTGTCATGACTGAGTTGATGCTCATAGACAGTCATTCTGTCCACGTGCTGGTGATATTTAGAGAGATGGCTCGACAGCTCAATTAGAGCCTCTTTTGGGACAATGGGTAGAGCAAGCAGAGGTCTAGAATAGGCGTCAGTTTTTCTTGGTAGCCAGAGACTGAGTTAACATTTGTTAGCAGCTGGCATTAGCGGTTTGGATCCAACTTAGAATCACTGAGAGTTGGATGCAACTTATTGAATATTTTACACCCATTGGCCGGTTCGTAAGATTAAACACAATCATGTAAAAACTAAATAAATCAAATCCTACGCTTTCAAAAGTACCCTCATGGTGGAAAACTTCTTATACATAGTAGTTTGTCATGTATCTTTGCACTTTTACTTTCACTGAACTCCGAAAGCCCCATTTCTACCTTATTATGCTTCAGTTTACCGAGCATGCAGACATTTATCAAATGGGCCATCAGTAGCCGTAGAAATGCAGTAGTATATCCAAGTTAAAATTCTTGCTTTGATTACTACAAATCCATGGAGCCCTTGGGTCCAAAGCTTCCACTGAAGCACAGCTATTTGCAAATAGATTTTTATAGCACATTAGTGCTGGAGGAGAGTCCAAAGAAAATAGTCCTTTTCAATATTAGAACCAGCTGTGACTTTCTTGTGCTGATGACTCATTCATTTTTTTTTATAGGGTGGGAGAACTAGGCAAAAGACACACAGAGTCTTATTCAAGACGTTGTTTGTTTTGCAAAGGGTATCCTAGCCACAAGCCAACTTGATCATACCAATACGCAACTCATGTTTATTTAAAACTTTTTTCTTTTAACAGTTCCAATTATAAAAACAGAACCCACAGATGACTATGAGCCTGCTCAAACCTGTGGACCAATGAACCAAGGCTTAAGCCCTCTCTCTAAACCATACTACAGCCAGCAGATCATGATGCCCCCTGATCCTGGTTCGTGCCTCGTGGCTGGCTTTGCCTCCTGTCAGCAGAGAAACGCTGTGATGTCACCCTCTCCCAACGCAAGCCCCAAGCTGCACGACCTTTCGTCCTCTCCTTACAAGTGCATCCCCAACCCGGGCCACAGTCACCTCGGACTTCAGCAGCCCGCTGGAGGTGTTCCCACCATACAGGAAGTGCCAAGGTCTATAGTTGTGCACCCCAGCTCCCCCGAGCAATCATCTCACATCATGCTGCAGCCGCAGGTGAGTCAACATCTGAGCAGTAGCTGTCCCCTTGGTTATCAACAAACACTCTATCCCAACAGTCCCTCTTCTCCAGTTCCATCTGTTACCCAAGAGCCAACCTATTTGCAGTCCTGCAGTCCAACTCACTCATCCATAATGGGTCAACAGCAGCAGCAACTGCCGAAGGTTCACAGAAATGAGTCTCCAACAACCCAACCACTGTCATTGCCAGAGTTGCATGAGGAAAGTAATCATAATTTGGCCCCTATTCCTGTAACGATCAAGCGAGAACCTGAGGAATTGGACCAGATGTACCTGGATGATGGTAAGTCTTCCGCAGCATAGGTTTGCGTTCAACCATGTTGCTATATCAGTGAGTTCCCTTAACTCCCTCCTCCTTTTGAATCCTGGTGGAAAAAAGTTTAATTAACAGCCTGGTGGAATGGTGCGGACTTCTGCTTGGATTGTCTCTATATGGGAAAGGGCTCTTTAATTTCATTTGTGACAATGAAACCATATTATCTAAGTATTAAATGCTGTTAGTTACCGTAGAGCGAGCTGCATGACCGATAGCTACCTTGCAATAATCTTAACCGTACGGTCTTGGCTTATGCCCATGCCAGTGACCTGTGGAACTGCAGTGAAAACATATTTAACGTTGTCCCACCCATAATACAGTGAAACGTCTGATGTGCAAATCTGTTCACTGGAACTAAATGATAAACTGCTCTACTTCAGTTGAGAAGGTTCAAATTAAAAACGGAGGCACATCTTTCATCCTAACTTTTCAGTCCGGTGGCATCTGACATAAAGACTACTTTTTCTTCCATTCTTACTGCGGGCTTGCTGCTGCTTTTTTTTTCTTTTGTAAGATTCTATACGTATATGTATTCTACACGCACCACTGAAAAGTTAAAATGCTGTGATGAACTTGTCAGACTCTAGTTTCCAAAGATTTATTAGTCAAACGTAATAAAAGGGATAATCTGGAATTTGATTATGTGACCTCATTGAACTGTGATTTAGCACTTGCTGCTAAGTATCCCAGTAGTATTCTGGACCTTCACCTTAATGCAGTACGTGAGTTCCCTTCCAATAGCCACATAACTTTGTATAACATACCATTCTATTTGAAGAAGAAATGCCTTTGGAATGGCTGCATTGAAACTAATTGGTGCCAAGGAACATCTGAATGTGATTGTCTTTCAGGGAGAATTTAAAGACAATTCATTGCACTGTTTTTAAAAAAAGGACATTTAGTCATTCTATTTTAAACAGCATGATACTCACTGAATTAGGATTACAAATGAATGTTTTGGAGTTTGAGTAGCAGCCTTTTGCTTTTCAACTCCAGGAAAATGATTTTTCTTAACAGAAGTTATTACTGGTTACATGATAGACAGGTCTAAGGAATTTTTCTTAATTAGGAGTTCAGTTCACTGAAGTTATGCACAACACATCTTTTGTGACAAGGTTTTCTTCATATAGCATGCATTTTTACCACATATCTATGCTCAAAGGGGCAAAATTTCAACAAACCAAACAAGAAATGTACACAAACCAAAACAAAAAGCCATGCTCAAATTTCGGTTTTGAGAGAAACCAGAAGTTATCTATGGAAGGAAGAGAATACAGATAAAATCTAAATTTAGTCTATAGCTGCCTTCCTAGAAAAGCACAAGAAATGGGCAGTCTTTCTGCCTTACCTCTCCAAAATCGGGGAACTACTTCTCTGGCAGCACTCTGAAAGCTGCCTTTGGCTAGTCTCTGCTGGAGAGATGGGACTGAGGCTCAGGGATGAAGGGTGAAGCTCCTCAGCCATGTCTACTTCAGGTTTCTCCTGGAGGAACAGAGGAACTTTGCTACCATGTGGTCTGAGAGAGAGATTTTAGGTTTTGCAGCAATGCTCATTCTCTCTGACAAAGCATAAATGGTTTAGTCTTTAACCCCATCTCTCCTCCATCCCCTCTTCTGGACACACACGCGCACCAGTCCTCTGACAGATAATCAGAAGTAATTGTAGAAGCCACCGTGTACATCTGCACTGACACTTAAAGTTGACTTTGAAGACCTCTTCAGCCAAATCCAGATATACTTCCCTTTGGCATCCAGCGGGCTATCAGAATTATTCTGTGGCTGACCACAAGAACTATAGACCAAGGAAGAATTCAGAGACATAACAGTCATGGTAACAATACGTAATGGAAAAAACCTAACTTACGTAGTTCCAAAAAATTAAATACCACCAGTTCTCTCTGAGGGTGGTCATCAGGAATGGTAACCAGAGGAAGTCCTTTTTCTATGTCTAAACTGATCTGTAAATTTGTCTCTGGAGTCCCACTGGTGGAGCGTGAGCTGCCCTTTCCTATCTATGCGTTATCTCACTGCCTGAAGAAAAGGTCATCCACTCTAGGTTTTGTGTTGCCAAAATGAAGGCCTTGTAGACATCAGGAGTGGACTACTACTGCCTTCGTACTTGTCTCAGTATTTGGGCAGTTGAGAGAGAAGGTATGTGGCTAAAGGCGGGAAGCATGTCTTGTGGGACTTGTGCTGGCCAAGACCCTCCGTTCAAACCACGCAGAGCCCCGGCGTGCCTCAGACACACAGCACAGGAGCACAAAGCTGCCAATATTAGATCTACGCCATATGCATTTCATGCAGGCACCCTTACACCACCAGCGCAGTCGTTGGGTTCACATTACATTTGATCTGTAGACAGAGACTAAGACTGCTCAGCACACCCTTAATGTGCGTTTCTTTTAGAAGAAGTGTCGGGGAATACCGGGGAGCATATGCTGAAAGGGTCTCCAGAGGTGAGGAAAGAGCCCTGGGGGAGACGATCCAGCCAAACGGTTGGAAAAGCAGCTGAAGTCAAGAGAATTTACTTTAACCTTTCCATGGCCTTTCATCACCATGAAAAAGGATCTATCTAGTTACTCATGTGGAACATAAATGGAGCAGCCTATAAGAAAATAATGTCTTGATTTCACGGTCGCTTTCTGTTCTCATTGCTCCTGTTGCCTGTGTGCTGTCCTGCCCATATGCAAAGAAGAGAAAGCACCACAGCCCATGTTTTCTTGGGCACAAGCTACTTCTAACTGCAAATGAAAACATGAACATCAACCACAGATTTCATGGTCGGGGCTTGTATAAGAGATCTGCTTGGACATTAGGAGAAATGTCTTTACCGAACGAGTGGTCAGGCCTTGGCACAGGCTGCCCAGGGCAGTGGTGGAGTCCCCATCCCTGGAGGGATTTAAAAGACGTGTAGATGAGGCGCTTGGGGACATGGTTTAGTGGGCATGGGGGGGTTGGGTTGACGGTTGGACTCGATGATCTTAGAGGTCTTTTCCAACCTTAGTGATTCTATGATTCTATGATCTGATGTAACTGCAGGCTCCCACGGAAAGGGTGGCCTCGATCCATCTTGCCCTTAGCCACATCTTCTTGCTGCTTCCTTTAAGTCCTATCAATTGATTATGGAGCGGCAGAGCAGGCTAATGGAAAATTAACCTGCCAAAAATAGCAAAACCCACGTAGTTTTCCACTGGGTCAGCGGATGGAACCGCATCCCCTGGGTCCAGTAGCTGGGTCCAGCCCACGCGAGGGGCGGGAAGCCTGTTGCTGCGGGTCAAGGAGGGCAGTGGGACAGCTCTGGTGGCAGCAGCTCCCCCAAAGGCCAGAGTAAGCATGGCTTGAAGCCACATCTGGTGTCATCTGATCCTCCCCAGCAGCTATCTCATCAACTCATCCTCTCTCAGAAAAAATCCCCTCCTCGTGCTCACCAGTTAGTTATGGAAGGATGATGTCTGGGCTGCCTCACGCAGCCTCAAAGGGCGGTTTGGCCACTACGGGGACTGCCTGGAAACCACCCGTGACTGCTTTTGGTGTCCCAGCAGGTGCTGTTCAGTGAGACCTGCGCCGAAAAGGCAAAGCACTCCGCATATGCAACACCTTTGTGTCTGGTGCCATTTCGTTCAGACCTCTGGCCATAACTGCGGAATAGGGGAGAATGGGTTTTGCAGAGTGGCTCATACTGAATAGGAGCAACTCATTTTTCATGTGCTTGATTTTTTTTGGAATAAGAGCTTTTCAGCCATCGCCATTGTTTCTTCTTAGTATCATATCCATCTTTAAGTGTTTTCCTTGTTGGAGGAGCGGGTGGGATATCTGTGCTTTATGACCCTATTCTGAAAACCAGAATATCAAATCATACCCGTGGGTAAGGACAGTTACTCTTTTTTTTTTAAATAGATTGCCGCTCTACCTCTTTATAATTTGTTGTCTCACTGATTCAGTTCAGATCCCTTCATACAACATGATTTAACCTTTTTTTCAGTATTTTTTCAATCTTTGCACCTGTGAACAATATGAAAGCCAGAGAGAAGTCAGCTGTACTTGACTGCTTTCCTTGCTACTCTAAGTATACCAACGCTTTAATTTAAAAGTAATTTAGAAGTAATGAAATAGTTTAATGGCATCAAAAATTAAATTCTCAAAGCATCACTCCATTAAAAGCATCACTCCATATCTTCACGGTGTCTTGTAGCTATTTAATACCTCCACTTTTACCTGAAAGTACTTATGAAGTGTGAGGTATAGACATCTAACATACTTATGGGACTACCAGAAAAATAAAATATCTAATTGGTTATGCTCGATGATACTAGGTAAAATTTTGGTTGCTTGTTTGCCAATTTGGGGAGGTTTGATTTATGTATCTAATATACATATAGCAATCTAGACCATGTATAAACTGAATATTTTTTGTTTCAGCTTATGGGATCAAAGCAACATTCATTCCTTTTGGTCTGGAGTATCTCCAAATATAGACCATCTATACTGCAGAGTATAGATGGAAAAAACCAGTCCGTGAGTTTATATAAATATATGTCCTGTATATGACATTTTCTGCTTTGGTAATGGTGGGCAGCTGAAGTGATATAAAGGGAGCACCCGAAGAGACTTCCATTTTGGCAAATAAGTTTTGGTCTTGGCAATCTTGTTTTAAATCAAAATCTACAGTAGCCACCTGGGCTACTCATTAAATGTGCTGTCCGTTTCAGTATGTGAATATATGATTCAACATGTAGAACGTATTTCAAACTCGCCCCGTAAAGTGATACCTGGTATATTATGGCTATGCTCTTGATATTGAAAGGTATCTGGCTTGTATACCAGCACTCATTTCAAATAATTCCAAGTTCAACCTCCTAACAAAGATTATGGCTGAGTCCCTTTGCTGCTTTCACAGCAAGATTTGATTAAAAACGGTTGAAATGTGACATTTCTGCCTGGGTTTCGGTCCTCTGCGGGAGCCCCTGGTTCTTTGCAGCAGGAGAGGGGGTGTCTCCTGTCCTCCCTGCCAGAAGCTCTCGCAGGGCGCTGGGGCACCCCGGCAGANTACTAAAATTCCCTTGTCTCACCGTGCAGGTTAGGTGACATTCCCCTTTCACATCTCACCTGGGAGTAGTGTGGGGCACGAGGGTGGTGGAGCTCATGGAAGATCCTTAGACCTCTTCAGTGCAAGGCCGTGCAGTAATTGCTTTTAAAAGAAAACATTTTATTTGGGGATCGATGAGTCTAATGTGCTGTACAGCCCTTTGAGGCGTGAAGTGGAATTAGCACTGGCCAGTTTGGGGAAGCTACATGCTGATGAGAAACCTTCCTGGTCCCTTGAACCAGTCATTCTCTCAAGGGGACGTGAAAATTTACCTAATTTATATCTCAGTTTTGAACGTGCTCCTCTCTCTGGCCCTCTAACTAGGACTTGGGTCAAAAGCTGTGCTAGTCTGCTCTTGAACTAATCTTGCTATTTTTCTGTTGACCAGGACAGCTCAGATAATTTTTCCAAATTTTAACTGCTTTTCTTAGGGGTAGAAGAAACCCCAAGCCAGAGGCGGTGGAGTGTAAGTTCACACAGCTTTCAGGATGTTCGGGCAGCTGGGAACTGGCCAGGCTCACAACAGGAGATGCTAAAGGTGGCTTGAAATCACCTTCCTCATCCCCGTTTCCCTTTCCTGGACCTAGTGTAGCCTGGGTGGAACACAGAACTGCTCTCCAAATCTTTTCTTTCACCAGGATGGAGAGGGTTCAATTAGGCATGCTAATGCCAAGAAGCATTTTTCAGGTTGTAACTGGCACTCCCACAAGCTATTACATTTTTTACCTGCAGCAGAATGACACTCAGTTGTGAAATTATTTCCTGCCGTTAGAAACATCAAAGAAAGTAGTTTTCATTACAGATGAAAATGAAGCTATTTCGAAAAAGCAAGGGGGAAACACATTGGTACCAGCAGGAAAAATTGTATGACTTACGTTCTCAGCAGATTTCAAGGTGTATTGTACACACTGTGATCCCATTTGTTATCTTAATGCACAGAACTTTACAAAAGCAGTTTTTAAGTGAAAGCAAAGCAGCATCCTGGAGAGTTCTTTAATCAAGGTTGAGTACTTTAATCACGCTTGAGTACTGAAGCTGAAGAAGACCTTGGCTTTTTTGAGCTTTGCCTGGGTTCTAATCTCAACTTTTGAGAGGCAGTCCCAGCCACGTTGAAATCGGTGGCACGCTCCCATTGCCGGCCGTGGGGCCAGGGTTCCCCCCGCCGTTGAAAAAACTGTTTTCCAGAACGCCCCGAGTCCTGTGAGGGAGCCAGAACTGGAATAACAATATCTGAAAGACAGATCTCTTGTCTGAAGTTTTGTATATTAATTCAGCCTCCTCCTTCTGACACGGATGCGTTCATAAAGGTCTCTATCCTGATCTTGACTTGATCAGATCTATAAATCTTTGTGTAGTAAGATGAAAATACAGAGGCCATAAACGAAGGTTTCTGATGCTTAGATATGTGGCTAGCAGAAAGTATCAGAACCACATCATCTTTTTTAAAACAAGGAGGCTTTTGTTCTTGTGATTGTCTTTGCACAGCTGTGAGTTTTATAGCACCGTGCCAATGAATGCATTCATTGCGACTTTTATTTTACTCTAAAAAGGTAAATTGGGAGCATTAAGCCCCCAATAAGTATGTAAAAGTGGCAAAACCACAGGTAAAGTGTTACTGAAAGCTGCAACCCTGCCAGCCATTTCATTTTAAACATGGCTCTTTTAAAAATAACCTTTGCAGTAAAAGCTGTAACTCCTGGATGTAATATGAGCTATTGCTAATGTCATTCCCATGAATTGCTTACAGTGTTGAACTGTTAGATGTCTGACAAGTCCATATATCTCCTGTACAGTATATATGAAAGTTTTTTGCCTCTAAACCATATGTTCTTTTTTTCACTCCTCTATATGCTTCAAATGCACGTGGTTTGGTGATATAGTTTATTTGAACAGGAACCATAGCAGACAGAATTATTCTTTTGCTGAAATGTATCCTTTTTCATACATCTCAGCTTCATGATTAAAGCAGTTGGCTCTCGGGGCATTAAGTTTAGTCTGCTGCTGCCACAATTATGCCTTTGAAAACTCCTGAGCGCACTCGGCGATTTCCAGTAGTCCAGATGTCATTAGAACAACACGCAGGTAGTCTGCAAAGTCCAGTAACACTGTCTACACTTCGGTCTGGCTCGGGCGAGCTTTTCCCTCCCTCCCTCTTGGCCAAGCCTCGCAGCTCTTGGGAGAAAACAAATAGCTTTCCTCATGGAAAGTTTTACTTAATCTGGCGTGGTGCCTGAGCCTAGACCCTCCTCGTCTCTAATGATGATTGAAAGTGTACATGCTACTGTGATAAAACATGCTGAGTCGTTAACATTTGGGGCTTGGGTTGTGCGCGATGAGTAAGGGAGGGCTGAAGTAATGCGCTCGAGTCAGACCTTCGGTGGACTTGCTCGTCTGGGTTTGAGGGGTGTCCTGTTACACGAAACCGCACACCCGCGGCATCGGGTTTTGCTGTTTCTAGCGGGTTTTGCTGAACTGGGTCTCCCTGGAGGCCCAGCAGAAGGAAGCCCCCAGAAGAGCAGCTGACCAAACTGGGTGTCACTGCTGGTTTTCTCCGGTCCCAGGTATGCGGTTGCCCACAGAGAGACCTGCCTGCCTCGTAGCTGCAGCGTGCTGTGAAATCTAGCAGCGAACTTTGCTTTCTTCTAACGTCAGCACTTAGATTTCCACGGACGTCCTTGAGTCTCAGGCTTTCAAGGAAGTGTCTGGTGGCCTCAGAGAAGTCCCGAGTGCCTCCACCCTCATTTGGTGATGGTGATGGCAGACGCTGGCGGAGGGAGCAGGAGGCTGGCCAAGCGATGGGAAAGCCCCAGAAATCAGCAGGCAGCGCTTTGCGACGTTTTGATACTCGGGAGTATTTTTAGTGTTGAAAACCCAGCATTTGCTTGACGTGCATCTGCATCCGCACCTTTGCATTAAACACTTCTGCGTCGTTAAGTGCTCGGCTGAAGCCGCGTTGCACCCCCTCTTTTCAGCTAAGAGCCAACTTCACGCCGCAGCCCTGCTCGTGGCTCTGCAGTTCGCTGGGGAAGAAGTCGCTTCTCACTCCCATGCCCGATTGATTCTCCTATTTCCATAGTAATGGCTGTTGACATTGCTGTTTCAAATGGTAAAGGTTTTGTGGGTTATTTTCTGTAAGTTTTCCTTGGCGATCGGGGGAGAAGAAGTTGCTGTATCTGAGCCTTGGTAACATTTACATCTGCTTTTAAGCCTGGAGGAGTGCCAAGGAAAATATGTGGCTTGCAGAAGCGCAAGCTTCGTGAGAAAGCTTTGTTCCGATGCGATTCATTTTAGGAATACGTTGTTTGTTTGAAACGTTTCTGCTGAGCTGTGCGGCGTTAGCTGGTCAGGTGTGGCCGCGGGGCTGGCGTACGGCCTCCCTGCTCTCGTGTCCTGAACCCGTCCTGGCAAAACGCTTCTGGGGAAGTTGTTTTAGAAAAGCCCTCTTCGCCGGGAAGCAGAGCGTCACGCAGACCCCCGCGGCATCTCGGCAGAGCTGGGCTGAAGCGAGCCGCCGGCTCAGCCCGGCGAACACGTACGTGTCAGAGGAAGCGTGTCATGAGCGAACTCCCCGGCTCCGCGTACGGCGCTCGCAAGCTGCGGCGTTGCGAGATGGCAGGGCCGGCCTCTGCTCCCGCTTAAGTCAATAACACCGTTCCCTTTGGGTTTGTTGGGAACAGGACCAGGCGTATGGCTGGTAGTTAAAACGCATAATAGCTGCATTCATTGAAATCCGGTCGCTGACGGACAGGCAGAGAGGGGAGTCTTTTCTAGCAGATTTCTGCGTGGCACAGTTGATTGTTTCATCTGCGTCTGCTGGACAACTGGGGGGCTCGGTCATGGGCCCGATAGCGGCTTGACCATAGCTGTCGAGAGCAGGCTGCTTGATAACCTGGCTCCTGGTTTTTCCTCCTCTCCGAGGAGCTAATGCTGATTGCAACCAAAGGGGGCACGGGCTTTCCACACCAGGCTTATCTCCAGGCTAGGAGGAAGCTTATGAAAAAAAGCAGACCCTCAAAATGTTCCCCTCCTCTTCTGTCACTGAGGAAGCCTGCAAAGTCTGGACATTGAAAATACCTGGAAACAATCGGTGAGTAAGAAATACAGGAGGAAAACCGTGGTCCTGTTCATCGTTGGCCAGTCTGACTGGGTTTGTCTGTAAACCAGGGAGCTGGACCAGTCCTCTGCCTGCTTTACAGGCTTGG
>VZTQ01004669.1:39361-96257 GCA_013400755.1 Pelecanoides urinatrix | reverse complement strand
TGCAGGGCATGAGAAGCTGAAAAAATCTTGATTAGTATAAGCACTGCTTAGCAACAACAAAAACATCAGTATGTTATCATCATTATTCTCATACTAAACCCAAAACACAGCACTATACCAGCTACCAGGAAGAAAATCAACTCTATCACAGCTGAAACCGGGACATGATGCTACTAACAGACAGGAAAGAATTGATCAGATAAAGATTTTTTTCTTCTTGCAAAGAATATAAGATTTTATTGCTAATTGATTCTTACAGCTTATTCATGGTATGATTCTGTATTTTTATATACAAAGTTCCATTGACTTAAATAGGAGTAGTGAGCGCACAAGGAATAGAGAATAAGGCCTTTGAAGTTCAGTATCATTATTTAGATTTCAGGCATGCCTGGAGACAGCACTCTAGATTAATAAAATGCTTTGCTTCAATTAGCTCTGTGTCTCCTGCATCCCTCCCCAATTCCCTCTGCCCTTGTTTAACATACTCCCTTATCCCTTTGCATTATCCAGACAGGTGCTCTCTGCTACCACAGGCTGCTGGAAGTTTCATGGAGGAGATTCAGCGTGGGGAGGAGGAGGAGGATGTGTATTGGTTTCTTGGCTCTGATGCAGGAAAGGAGAATGTGTGACCCTGGCGACAGGCACTGCGGCTACTTCAACCCCCATGACAGGCACTGTGGCTACTCAAAGCCCAGTGACAGGCACCGCAGCTGAACCAGAGATCCTTTAAAAATATCTCTGAAAGAAAAACAGATCTTAAAAGATCTTTTAAATGGATATGCTCACTTCTATGCATGGCAAGTACACTTTCACAATCTAGCATAGAAAATGTGAATCAAAGGAGTATTACTTCTAGCTGACTAATTTTTGGGGAGAGGGAAGCCAATATAAAAGAAAAAAATATATATTCTTTTGTATATATGAAAGAAATCTGTATTGTTGTGGAACTCATATTTCTGCCATGATTTTCTCTGGTTTTCCACTATAATAAGCCCCCTCATTTCAGATTCTTTGAAAGAGGCTTAGGAGCATAACGCAACGGTCACTGAAAACTGACGCATCCTGCAAAGTGGGGGCAGGAAATTATCAGTTTCACATTGAGTTCAATGGGAAAGTCATAAGGCCCTGCTCCTTCTCCCTTGGGGTATTTTCCTATTTTATTGTCAGTACCATAATAGGCAATCAGTTCCTGAAATGGTGCCCTGCTGTCTAGATGAAGCATTTATAGTTTTTTTAAGCAGTCCATTTGAACACTGCAGAATAAAAAAGTCAGCCCTTGTAAGTTCAGATTTTAGGGCCCTGATCCTGCACTGAACTATGTGTCGGCAAACCTCCTGCCCACTTGGAATTCAATGCAGGATCAGGAACTCGATTTCTACATTTTCCGCTGCAATTCAGACCTTTATTTATCACAGCTGGAAACAACACCACAAATAAAAATGCTTCTAAAATCCAAAGTGTCTGTCCCTTTTAAAAGTTAACTTTCCTAGATTTATGCACATATATTTAGATAGTAATCCTCTGAATGGAGATATGGCTTCTAATGAATTAGGGGATTACTACAACAATATATAAATCATTACAGATGTTCTCCATGCAGAAACAGTTTCTTTGCCGGGGGCGGGGGGGAGGAAATCTGTTCAAAACTCAAAGGAAAAAAAGTCTTTTTGAGGGCCTAACATCACAAACCAGATCCAAGAAAGACTTTATGGGCCAGATCCCATATAAAATTTAGGCCTAAAATGAAACTAAGAGAATTTAGGGATCACTTAATGTCAGTGTAAATTGGGATTTAGAAGCCCAAACTTGACTACAGCCCAGACCATTATCTAGGTCATCTCTTTTCAGCACTGCCTAATCCTTGCAATACTTAAATCTATAAAATGTCTTCCTGTGTGGCTTAAAGTTTGCTACTGCTGAAGGTAGCCATACTTGTTCAGAGCTGGCTACTGAAGATATATGCCTACGGCCCAGATAAATTCCAGGTTTAATCAGAGGATAGTAAGTCAGTGAGCGATCTACTTCTCCAGAAAAGTCTGAAAATATTGCTGTGCCTTTTTTCACATCTGCTTAATGCTCAGAACTCTTCTTCACAGAAGCTAGAGGCCCATTACCATTACCCTGGGCCAGCACTGGCCAAAACCTTAATGGCAGCCGCAGGAAAGGGCATGTTCCACCTGCCTGCTGACGTGGGACCCCTATGAAGCAGGACTCATGGTATTAGAAGAGATAAAAAGTTTATGAGTGACCGTCTTCTAGTTGTTATGGCAATTAGTAGGAAAGAGGTAAATCTGATATTTTTTTCAGATCTTTACTCCCAGGACTATTGTCCTTGTAACCAAATGGCATATCTATTCTGAGCTAGAGCAAGAATATAATTTCTGTCCCACTTGAAGGACAATCAGAGAACCCTTTCTATGGTCACTTGACTTTTCTGGATACAATGGCTTAATTGCAAGAGCAAAGGCAAACATTTATCAGCAACTCTCCTCACCAACTTGCTGCTCATGTCTCAGGAGGTCACAGAGCTTGGTGATTAAGGCCACTGCTGTATGGGGGAACAGAAGGCATCAATCGCTTCAAGATTAGAAAATCTGCTTACTGGATGAATGGTTTAACTGCCAGCCTACAGTTCAAAAGACAGGGAGTGCAATTTATCACCACTTTTCAAACTCATTCCCTTTGGTGCCTATTCCCCCAAGCTGTGTAGGATCTCAAAATCAGCATCTCAGTCTTTTCATCTGAATTCTTTTACATCAGAGCAAGAATTTATTCATGGGAACTAGCTACTTACTCTCAGCTGAGTGACATATATCTGAGTTCACCATACCATTTTCTTTCTTGGGGCTCAATTAACCTTATCTCATGTAAAATGAAAAATAAGGATGATAGCATGAGCGGGACTGAATTTTCTGTGAAGAATATCTATCTTTTTTTTTTTTTTTTTTTAAGATACATTGAAAGACTGAGGACATGGCTCCATAGACAGATGTAAAGATTCATATGGCAACCTATCCCAAATTTCAGCTGGCCAGCTATAAGCTAAGTTCAGTTCCAAGGCTGGGTGGTAGCGTTAACACGGCACTAAGCCCAAGTTAACCAAGCATCAGGAGGCTCCTGAGAAAATGAGAGCATTGGCAACTTTGCAATTTTGAAAGGCTTGAGACTGTGTTTTAGTCAATCCCTCAGCCTCAATGAATAGTTCTATTCAGTAGCAGGTGATTATCCTTAAGAGCAGGACCTATATGCACTCTGATAGACAGCTAGTAGAGACACCCTACTGTGACTGCTTTTTGGCAAGCCTCACCAGAGACTTTGGCAGCCTCTCTTCCTCTAAAGTGCTACTGTGCTTTTGCATGGTTGCATTCTTCATGCAAACAAATATCAATGTCAACCCTAAGAACATGAAGAACTGATAATAATTATTGTTTTCACTGCTGGATAGCAGAGAACAACTGCAACATCGAGAAATATCATGCTTTCTGAGCATTTTTTTAGAAAATATATCTATTTCCTTTAGCTTAAGTAATAAAATCCAGTTATCTGACAACATATATGAATTGTGTTTTCATTATGTGCATGTACATTTTGCAATGGATTACAATTTTTAATTAAGGCCCCATGCGGTTATCAGAATAGAGTAATTAGTAACTTCCAATAACAATTTTATGTTAATGTTTGTGAAAGAATATATTAGACAATTTTAGAACAAAATAAAATAAATTAAAATGTGGAATATCTTAAAGATCACACCATTGAGCCCAAACAAAGTATTTCTTTTCTTCATTTTTTTTTTACTTCATTCTATGTTTGACAAAGTATTGTTAGTAGATATATGTTAATATAATTTCAAAGCTGGAAAATGTTTACTTGTTTGGATTGAAAATATCTCTTTACAGTATTTCTAATGCTCACTTATCCTGGCCTCCTCTGGACTATTTTGTGAAGTTTTAATTCTGGGAAGAAGGGCAAAACAAGGTCCACAAAAACCTGTGATAAAGAAAAGAGATGAAAGGGAAAGAAACACAAACAGAAAGAGACATAAAAGGGCAAACGTTTTTAGAAATGGAATAGGAGCAATACATCATCTATTCACAATGTTAGCAGTGAAAATTATTTCCAACTTTTGTAGCAATGGTCTATTGTTTGCATGAAAAATAATACTCAGTCTAAAAAATCACTTACAGCAGGTGTCTGCTTAACTTCTACCAGTGTTAAGATCTGTTGGGGTGGGAATAAGCAGTTTTATTTCTTGTCCAGTTGCCTACAGGCTGCAGCTTTTTGCAACACATTCTATTCATGAACCTTCTTGGCCAAAATCAGGGAATTATAAGACCTGTTCACAAAAGAGAAAGTCCCCTATCTCTTAAAAAGGTAAAATGTTCTTGGAAAGATGACTCCAAAGATTTCGCTGAGACCCTGAAAATTTGTGCTGTCCTGAAGGCTTTGCTCTGCCCAGCACAGTTTATTCTGTCTTGTGAGGAACGCCACAGGGAGTATGCAGGAAGCAGTGAAGTTTCTGCTAGGCAAGGTGAGAGCTCCTATCTCCTAGAGCTTTGGGTTGTGATACAGGAACAGTTTAGACTGCCAATAATATGGTTGCTTCTCTAGTCTTGCTTCTAAGATCTCAGCGTCAAATGACTCATCTCATTTATCACAGTACCTCCTAACCTCTAGATGCTAGACAGGCTAGAGACCTATTGGAGAAAAATGTTATGACAAAGCTCTGAATGCCATATTCTAAATGCACCAAGGCTGACAAGGCCATGTAGGTGAATGCCATGTAGTAGATGCATCTTCATTACTGAAATTCCCACACTAGCTCTTTTTGACTCCAAGTCTTTTGTTTACAAATGAAAAATGGGATCTCCAGTTAATTCTCACACCAGGTATTTTTGACTGTGTCTTTTGTTTAGTCATAGTTGGCATGCAGGGGTTTTCTGGTCTAAGGGCCAAGAGACAAGATAAAAGCAAACAATGACATAAGACCTAACCACTAGGTTCAATAAGGCCAAGTGGAAGGTCCGGCACCTGGGTCGGAGCAACCCCCGGTATCAATACAGGCTGGGGGATGAAGGGATTGAGAGCAGCCCTGTCGAGAAGGAACTTGGGGGTACTGGTGCAGGAAAAGCTGGATATGAGCCGACAATGTGCACTCACAGCCCAGAAGGCCAACTGTATCCTGGGCTGCATCAAAAGAAGCGTGGCCAGCAGGGCGAGGGAGGTGATTCTGCCCCTCTCCTCTGCTCTGGTGAGACCCCACCTGGAGTCCAACTCTGAAGCCCTCAGCACAAGAAAGACATGGACCTGTTGGAGCGGGTCCAGAGGAGGGCCAGGAAAATGATCAGGGGGATGGAACGCCTGCAGAAGAGGCGTCTTTGGGGAGACCTTATTGCAGCCTTTCAGTACTTAAAGGAGGCTTATAAGAAAGATAGGGACAGACTTTTTAGTAGTTGCAACAGGACAAGGAGTAATGGTTTTAAACTAAAAGAGGGTAGATTTAGACTAGCTATAAGGAAGAAATTTTTTAAGTGAGGGTGTTGAAACACTGGCACAGGTTGCCCAGAGAGGTGGCAGATGCCCCATCCCTGGAAATATTCAGGGTCATGTTGGACGGGGCTCTGAGCAGCCTGATCTACTTGAAGATGTCCCTGCCCATGGCAGGGGGGTTGGACTAAATGACTTTTAAAGGTCCCTTCCAATCCAAACTATTCTGTGATTCTATGATTCTATGTTATCAGACAATGATCCAATCTCGCCGTAGAGATTGTCTTGATGGAAGAAACCCTCTTCAGACATGCCAACAGGTGGCAGCTTTAAATGTCAAATC
This sequence comes from Pelecanoides urinatrix, assembly GCA_013400755.1. Taxonomy (NCBI): domain Eukaryota; kingdom Metazoa; phylum Chordata; class Aves; order Procellariiformes; family Procellariidae; genus Pelecanoides; species Pelecanoides urinatrix. The sequence continues at coordinate 90,427 of VZTQ01004669.1, read as the reverse complement.
AACAGCTTTTCATTCTAAGTCAGATTCTCAGACTTACTACAGACTAACTTTAGGAAAAAACTGAATTCTTAAATCAAACTTCTGCTTCGGAAGAGCTTGGAGTGAATTCAAAAGGTGGGTGCTAAGCAGGAATTCAACATTCACATACAACAGCTGCGGAACAATACAGCACAGTGCTTGAAGTACTCAATAGCAAGGGGCAAGTGGGCACTGGCTTCCCTACCCAGTTTACATTAAACTGCCACTAGGTAAAAAAAAAACTTGGTGACAGCAAGAGTATGGACCAGAATGCAAAACTGGCTCTTCTCTACTCAGTGCAGTAACTTATGAAATAGGAGAAATAGGTTTTATTCCAAATCTCCAGCTTCTGTGGCAATTGCTCTAACCACCGAGCTACTGTGTGAAAGGCAGACTTCCACATAAGGTCCAGCCTCATCCAGGCAGCTAATTGTGTCTCATAGTTAGGTTCTCAAATAGAAGGGAAAGGGTGTTTAGACACCTATTTTCATCATTTCTAGCTGACTGATCTTGAAAGCACGCTGCTCAGTACTCCAACATTTGTATATTCTGTTCTTAGGTGCCTAATTCAGCAAAATTCAGTTCCTGGGATACAGCAAATAACCTACACTAGCACACAAGCTTTCCTTTGGAGCTGGTCCTTATGCTACAACTACCACTTTAGGCATCTACATCTGAAGGTTTTGTACCAGTGACATTTGCAAATCTCTGATATCACTTAGGTAGTGACTAACATTTCCACTGCTAATATCCCCACTATAACTAAGCTATTGCCAGAGGCCATGCATATTAACACCAAACTTCTGACAGCATTAAATTAGTAAGTGTCTAGATCATTAGATTCAAAATTCATAAAACAGACATTACTCAGGTTACCTCACAGCAAAGCCTGAAACACATTCTGAATATTTCAGCTATACTGCAGTATCTACAAGAGCTTTGGCAGGACCCCAAATCAGCCGAATCTTTGAGGTGGACTAGTCTAGATCTTTTCCCTACAGTGACCTCTCTAAAGGAGACTGAAAACACAGAAAATCCAGGCCTTAACAGTCTTTCAACTAGGTTAGCTATTTTTTTTAAGACAGAAAAACCCGAAGTGGCTAGGACAGATAAATAAATAAACAATTAATTAATTAATTAATAATTAATTTTTCCCCACCCCAGTTTCTCCATGATCTTAAAGGTAGGTCCTTGCTTCTACACTTTGTTTTAGTCAACCTGGCAGCTTCCTAGCTGGAGCAAATGGCACAGTCCTCTGCAGTTAGTAGGGACCTTGCTTCTGACATCCCTGAAGCCCCTAACAAGGCTTTCAGTTTGCCGAAGACCTGCAGGATCCCAATTTATTGCTGTACCTGTCACTGCCTCCTACTCCTCTTCTCTTACCCTTGGCAATATCCAGAACTTCCTATCTCTGTGCTTCCTCAGATGCTCTCCAGAAAAGGTCCAAACTCCCCTACCGAAGGAATCCACATGGCCCACTCCTTTTGAAGAAATATAACCATAATTTTCAACAATGAATGAAAAGAAATTAAAAAAAAAAAAAAAGAAAAAGAGACGAGACAAAAAGAAAAGAAACATTCTCTGAAGAATTTACAGTTGTGAACCTTACCCTAAGGAAGTGATCTTTACAGCAGGCAAGTGCCATTTCTTCATGGCACTCTGTTTCACCATCTCTTTGTTCAGCGTGCTGGCAGTTTTGTATCCTGGGCCTATCAGCCCAACACACCCTTACACCGCAGAGCAACAATAGCATCTAACTCTGCAATACTGCAGCAGCAATATTCATTTGTAACGCTGCTGCTCTCTTAAGAATGATGCCCAGAAGCCTAGAATGCCTAAAGAAAAATTGACATCATGGCTACAGAAATTGTTTGATACACAAATTAAGCAAAGCTCAAATTTGAACCTATATTCAAACTGGTTTGGTTGTTTTGTGTGCTTGTTTGTTTTTTTCCAAATTTAGTACTGCCAACAACATTTACAGGATTGGTTTCATAAAGGGAGTTTGAAGCCATTGATTTCATATGGGCGTTACTGGATCTCATAGGAGTAATGAAAAAAAAGAAAAGATTCTATGCAGAAATATTTATCCATTGGTATTCATCGCTTAAAGCTTTCTGTACTCTGTGATAACGTGACCTTTGTATTTTCTATTGACCACCAGACTTGTATTCAATATAATACTGTATTTAAATATTAATGTATTAAAACATATAACTGTACCATATGTTATCTTTTTGTTCCATTTCTCTCTTAACTTATACTAGAGGGCTTAGATTTGAAAAAAATGTGAAATATGTCCTTGAAAACTTGTAACGAAATCTTTATAAATATTACAAAACCAATAATTTTGCATCAGTATGGTGAACAAGTAGCAAAGTGCCTAAAGAATATAAATTGAATGTTCTCTAGAAGAATCGGTAAAGGTTAAAATTCATCATTTTAACTGATAGGCTTTCTTTGAGAAATAACTGATGCAGTGAATACAAAATACTATGATAATTTTGTGTTTCTCCTCAGTGTTTTTTTTTTTCCTTGAAAAACAATACCTCTTAAATAATAAAGCATACTTTTTCCCATTCATTCTAAAACTAAAGTTCCCTACAATGCTTGTCTTCATACACAAATGATAGTTTTTTCACTTTAAATGGAAACTTTTTGTCTGAATGGAGTGAACACTTCAGTTTCAGGAGAGGCTGCAATCCTATAGGAAATACACTGTGACTCAGATCTTTCTAGGAAAAGATTTAACCTAGACATGGTATGAAGACTGGTTGCTAAATACCACATTTACAACCACAGTTTCCATAGTGATTTTCAGACTGTAGCAGGCTGGAGGCTAATCTAGAAAAATAGACATAAATACAATTTATGCTAGAAATAATAGCAGTATTTAGAAGCACCTGTTTGTTCCAGGCACTGTACAATGCCGGTAACAGATATCTTTTCTTTCCAAAGTCTTACTGTCTACTAAGTGAAGTAGAAAGGTACTGCCATCTTTCTATAGTTAGGAAATTGAATGACAGAGAAATTGAATGACTTTTTTTTCACAGTGGTATAGGAAGACTGTCACAAAAATGAACCCAGGTCTGTTGAGTTTCAGTCCAGGTTATAAACCGGACTTCAGTTTTCCTTCAAGTAACTTTACCCCCTTTAACTATTACTCAAACTGCAGATTAGCCTGCCGTGCTGATGGCCCGAAGCAGCTGACTTGCATGTAAATCTGGTATCAATCTGTGGAGATTAGCTAATTCTAAGTAATATTCTTTCTACCACATCAATACTTCTGCCCACAAAAGACTCTCAGTACAATGTGGTTTGTTAATTGGGGGTGCGAAACAGGTTTTTAATCGCTTTGCCGATTTAAAGCTTACTATTATGATTAGACTGTGGTAAAACAGGGGCATACAGGGTTCAGATTTGTACTTAGCTGGCAATCTGACTATCACTAGTTCAAACATTTCCAAACTTTCTCCATGAGATAATCATTGCCCATTCTGAGTGTCAGGCATCCCGTGATCCCCAGGAACAAGCTCTGTGGCAGACAGACCCAGTAGCTTGGCATGAAGCACCATTTCTGTAGGCTAAGAAAGGAGCTGCAGGCACATGCACCCAAGCCCCATGTGCAGAAACTGCACAGAAACTGTGCTGCAGGTTAGGGACGGATTTTACTTTCTTAATTCACCTTCAGACAGACATATCCCCCCCGCTCAAATCTCTCTAAAAGTTCACCACAAAAGGCACAATGACTCCGAGCGTGTGTTTGTGTGAAGTTCACCCCTAATCTCTACGTGAGCTAAGAATTATTCCTGCTCTCTTTATATCTTTCTCTATTTTTTTCCTTTTCTTTCTGCAGGCTATACAGATAAGGATTTTCATTGTCACTGTTCCCACTTTAGTCTGAATAAGTGGAGTGTATGAAAAAGCAAAACTCACAAAAGAATGACTCGCAAACACTGATGCCACCATCGGACTTGAATTTAAAGCTATCACACAAGGACACTGTTAACATTTATCCTCCTCTCTGTAGGCCGACAAATTAAAATATTACTTGAAGTCTTGGATCAGTTTCTGCTACAGCGTTTCATTTTGATTGATGTCCTCTATTAATATCAGTGATGCTAGTTAGCTTTAAGACACCCCAAAGGGTACTCAACTGGTTAAAACTCCAAATGAACCTCATGCCAGCTGTTTAGCCCCTTGAAAGTTTTGCTGAGCATTGACAGAAGACCTTATCAATCATTACAATTAAGTGCTTTCAGACTGTCCCTTCTAAGGGGAGTCAGTTGAAGTACCATCTGCTATTTTGCTTTTAAAGCTCACTGGTCTCCTTCTCTAAGGCAGACGTTTCACTTTTGAAATTATGTTTCTTATGCAGGAGAGTGATGGGCTGATGAAGAAAAGTTTTTGGTTTAATAATCAGCAGTTTCTATGATGTGACATAATTTTCACAGTGCTCAGGGCCTTTTACTAATCAAAAGAAATCGAACTAAAACAGTAATTAATGTCAAATGACTAGTCACATATGGCCCTATTTAATTAAAAAGTTCTAATCTTTGATTAAACCTCACACATTCTTGTGTCTGCAAACTGTTGTCTGAAAAGAGAAAGTAATTGGGTACATAATCTATTGTGTCTTCTAACTGACACCTGCTAATTGTCTTAGCAGCAAATGGCAACAATTTAATTTAGAAAGTTAAAAAGTGTATCTTAAATATTCAACAGATTTATTTCTGTGTTATGTATTCCTTTACTACACTGGGAAGATGTCTTCCTGAATTTATCCCCCTAAGAATTTTCTGCTCTCTAAGAAAATTATTCCACTGTTTTTCAACAATGTGCTTTCCTATAGTAAACACAAAACATACGATTTACTGGTCCATTCTTTTAATGTTCAGTTAATGTTTTAAACACTACTATTCATCTCTAATATTTTTTTTCTTAATATTGACTGATCTGCACAGCAGCCATTGCAAACAGGTTTCTATACCCATAGCTTACCGGAAGAACTCCTGTAAGGAATTCCAGGAGGAATGAGCCACACAAATTACCTCCACAGGAATTCTTACTAAATCAGAATTTCAGTGGGGAAAAACTGGCGGCTATAACCACTTTCAGCGCTCCTCCCTCTTCCTCATCCCCTTGGGATCTTAGCTTCAGCACTAGCAGTACAAAGAGGACTGTTAAGGCAAGAGTGCCTCAGAGGAAAGAATTTTCTTTACCAACTTCCACATTTTTTTTTTTTTTACTCATCAGTGCAGAGTCTAATTCTGTGATTTAGCAAAAATTATAGACACTATTATGTCTGTGTTTACTGCTGAGGTGCTCTTGCTTCCTAGGCTTATGGCTAATCTACCAGCTAGACTTTTTTCCCCTGTCTTCTATGGCATGATCATTTGTTGTTTGCAGCTTTTCTGAACTAGAATTGTGTCACTCCAAATATATTGGTACTCCCAGCTGAAATTCCCAACAAGTATTTTGTCTGCTTTAAGTCTTATTTTACCAATATTTTAAAAAGTCCTTTGGCACATTGAATGAAGCATTCTCAGGGAAGAATACCACCACTGTCTTTTGACAGCAGATGTTTCAAAGCCACGCATAATCCCCCAAACTAACTGGTAGGTGAAGTGGGTCTGCAAGTATTTTTTGGTTATGATGGCTTCAGACATAGCAGAGCTCTTATACCTCCAGTCAAAACTACCTACTTGGGCACAGTCATTTTCAACTTTCTTGCAACCCCAAACACAGACGGACCTACCCCAATATCCAGAACTGGTATGCTGACACTATAAAGGGACCATCGCATCCCAGTGGTGGTTGTGAAGGTGTCCGTGTGGGATGGCCCAGGGGTGTCCTCTAAGTGAGCTCTACGGAGAATTTTAAGTCCACTGAACAGTACCTGTCCTTTTTCATCTATAAATGTACAAAGAAAGGGAAGAACTGCTTACACTGTTTTACAGACGGAGAAACTGTGGCACAGCAAACAGAAATAACCTGTCCAAGATCACAGGGCCAATCAGTGGTAAAGCCAGCAAAATAAACCTGATTTCCATATTGCTGCTCTACAGTCAAAATATAAAAATAGCTATCAATACATGTGAATGTGTAGAGACAGATAAAGATATAGATGATCTAGATAGCTCTGTGACTTTTACTACAGCAAGTTGGCTGCAGCATGCCAATAAATTAGTAAATAAACACAGCAGAAGCCTTGAATACATTTTTTTCACATAATCATCGACTTTCAAATGTCCAAATTTGGGCTTCTTGGCCAAATCATATCTTTTCTCCATCTACCGCATCTTCAGTTATTCATCTTTTTTTCCTTCCTGTTTCATGCCTTCATTATCTCTCACCTGCTGTGACCTCTTAGCCACTGTAACCTTCTTCCCTTTAATCTCTCTCCTCCAGTCCACTCCAAGCACTACGGCCAAGGTTATCTTTCTTGTTCACCACTCTGATCATGTCAAGTCATGTCTCAGTCCCTCAGGTGGTTTTCTGTCTCGTTACACTACAAGGTCAAACTCCTCCTCCACAATTTCAAGGCTTTGCAAGAATCTGCCTTAGCCTACAACTGGACTGGGTCCTTACTCTTTCCTGGCTCAGATACAGTCCTGCCGACTGCGTGTATCCATATCTCATGCATGACTTCCTATTTCTATTCCCAAAAATGTTTTCAGTGCCTAAAATATCCTCACTTTCCTCTTTCAGGTCTCTTTACGCATTCTGTGTAGGTTTGGTTATGAGTGCTTTGGGGCAAGAATCTTGTTTTTGAAAATACGAGGTATTTGTGAAGTTGCAGGTATAACAATGATGTTGAAGAAATAATACTCATGAAATTTACTTTGTTGCCTTGCACCAGACTGAAAATAAACATACAGAGTAGCATTTAAATATATTTAGACTAAGTAAACAACAGAAATGTCTCCAATTCTCTTTTCCTTCAGATTTACACTCAAGCAAAGGAAAAGGAATAGTGGTTACTATGTGTGAGTCAGATATACTTGACAAATTTGATTCCCTCACCAGATTGCCTTTCCTTTGAAGGTTGACCACAACCAGCTAATATATATTTAAACCACAGCTTGGACTTTATCATGGACTAATACTTTTGATTCTCATTAAGATAAGACCCCTGACAGCATGCTGTGAGTTCTGTGACTTTCTCAAAAGAGGCTTGAGCCATAGTTAATTCTGAAATAAATATGCTGCCTTTCAGCCAAACAGCTCCTACTGCAAAAAGGCAGGTACGTCTAAATCTGTAAAACAAAAAAGAAGAAAGTGGATCATGGAAAGAAATCATAGGCAAGGCTTACATCAATTTAAAATGTTGGGAAAAAGTTTATGGCAGCAGTTTGATCTCTCTTCTCTCCAAAAAAAAAAAAAAAAAATGTTGGGAAAGAAAAAAAAGCCACAGACACAATAGAACCTTTTATTCCCAGGAATTTCCTCAGGCAAGAGGCATTTCAGCTTGTTTATCATACAAATCTTTCTCATAATTCAGCTATTAGGCAACAGGATTCTGTAATCTATTGTCAGTTAAATTAATGTCTGTAAATCTTTACCACTGATGATATTACAATATCAGTAGCATCTAAGGGCAATTGCTTTCAGTTTTATTGACAGAAGCAGTGGAAAATGGAAGCAAAAACTTGCAGCAGCAGATGAGTAACTCTTTCTAAAGCAAACGTGGTGTATGCGATCCATTTCTTTTAGCTTAGCTATGAAAAGAACTAACAAGAAATAATAATTTTTAAAAAGCCTGGCCACACAAGGTTTGCATCTTGATATGTAATTAACTTGATTAATTAGCAGTATGCTTCTTAAACTGTAACATGTAGATGAGTTAAGTGAGAAAAAAAATCCACTAAAATTTTCTGTATCTGATGCTACTGTGGGAAAACAATCCCCCTCCCCAATTTATCACAGTAATTGAAACAGCAAAAGAGATAAAAATGTGTCATCATAAAGTGATATAGAAATTAATCTGCTCGAGAGCAAAACGTGTTACGCTGATCACTAGCTGCCTAAATTCAAACATGCATTCACATTATTTGTGACATATACTCCACATATCTGGAGATGTAGACTATAATGCATGCCAACTCTTCATCTATCTACTCTAACAATGTTGATAGAAGTTTGCTTATTATTCTTTCTTTGAAATACAGCAACAATGCTAGAAACATTAACATCTACAATTAAAACACATCTTTTTACCTGTCAAATTCAATCACACCTGTTAATGTCAGGTGTGATTGCACTGGTCCTAGTAAAAATGTACCAGAAACCCTACTCTTCACTTTGTGGTGCTAGTGAGTCAGTGTTGATAATGAGTAAATCTAAATATTTTGATTGAAAGTATCTTATTTGGGGGGAAAAAAAAAAAAAATCCACTGGAAGAGACTACTTTTTCAGCATATCTCTGAACCAAATTAGAGCAATATTTCAGTGTGGCAGCTTAGTATATTTACATACTTAATTTTAAATAATTTACATTATCTTTTACTGGAATAGATTTACTCTGGTTGGTATGGTTGAAATCTTATAAATTATTGATTGCAAACAAAATAAGTGTTGCTCTCACCTATATTAAGATAAAAAACCCCTATTTTCAGCATCACTGCTGCCATGGTAATCAATGGCAAAATTCTATCTGATTTCAGAGGGATGAACATGTTTAAATCTGGCTATCTGTCTCCTAGACTTTCCTTTCTAATGAACTGAACACATTTATTCAATGCAAATTACTCAAGTTTTTTATCTGACTGCAAATAAACAACGTATAATTGGAAGTGAATCCCCATTTATGCTTTTGCAAAAAGTGTTGCATGGACAGAAGCAATGATGTAAAAAGATTCTGATATTTTTACTCAAAAAAAAAAAAAAAGAGAGAGAAAAAAAATAGGTATATGCCTTTGTTTAGGATCTGCCAACAGTCATCACTGTGAGTTTTAGCTCTTGGGTCTCAGTTTCCTGGTTGTTGTGGAACACAGCATCTTTCCATTTAACATTCTAATTTTGTCCCTGTGTGATTTTCAGTGCTGTAGCATTTAGAAAGGATGACAAAACCTCAATACTTGTTTATTCTGCAGGTCAATATTGCAAATAATTGTCCTGATACATTAGAAATTTTAGCTGCATTAAAGTTAGTCTTGACACCTGCTATTTACCCCACAGAGGGAAAAAGCACATGTTTTGATCATCTTTTTCTTCCTAATTAATTACATAAATATGCTTAATACCAGAAAAGGCCTGTTAAACCCAATGAGAATTTGTTCTTCTATTCAGTAGGGTAAGAGTTAGGCCTTGTTTATACTGTAGCCGACTATGAAGTGATTTAATAATTTTAAATTTATGCCAGTCATACACAACAGAAAGTGCCCCAAAGTATTACTATTTGCCTAACTCTGTTTATTAATCAACTCTGTTCCCTTTATGTGATCAGATTAACTATAGTAGTTTTTCTTTTTGGTCCACTGACTGGAAAGGGAACATGTGTATTAGAATCTGCCAGAGAGCATCCACAGCTTCAAGTCTAAATGAGCACACTGAAAAAGAACACTTTCACCAAACAGAATAAAGAGATTAAATATTAAACCGCAAATTAATTTTGTTTCTTAGTAGAGGCTATATATTTTGTGCAGGTGGACATTTAGTGATGTATTGCTTAGGTCTGTCAGCTGTAACTTTGTATTTTTTCTTATTTTAAACTCTTTGAGCTAGATAGCATAGACAACAATTTGGTCTCTTTAAGGTCTTTCAAAATCCTCCTGTGAATCTACTCTGTATTTTTTACAATTTTTCTTTTATGCACTTACTGTATGGTAAGTGGCTTTTCAGAGGTTTGGGCCCACTTCCCAGGGTACTGTAGCCGGTTGTTTGAGACAGTTGCTGTTTACTACAAGACAATAAACAATGGCCCCTGTTTGCGAACTCTTTCCCATAAAGTCTGTAAACAAAAGAGCTTGCTATATGAAACACTTCAGAATAGTCACAAGCTGAAATTTAGAATTCTCTTCACTCATTCGTTAAAAAATAAACAAAAAACCCAAAAGAAGTTGTGATTCAAAGTTCATTAATTAACTAAATGTGTTTCTCTGTAACTTCAGTTGCTTGGGAACCACTTTGATTTTTGCATCGCATGAGTCAAATGATAACAAGATGATCATGTAGGTGAAGGCTTGAATCTGGCTGTGCTTTGATGAGCCTTTAGTAGGAAAACTCAACAAGTAATTACTTGGTAAAGTTCTGCAAGAGAGCAGAAATAGGCTTACAGCCATAATACTGTAGAGACAATTTATGTCTGCTAAAGAAGTGACTGCTATACTAACATGACTACAGCCTTTAAAGATCAGAGACAATGATCGCCACTTTCTCTTAGAGAAGAAAATAGCAAAGCAATTTAAAATGCACTTCTTCAGCAGTTTTCTATATGATTATGTCTTGTAATAAGAGCTCAGTAATGTCTAAATTCAGACATTTTGGTGACCTGATATATTTCATACAACTTAGGTCCCTGACACCACCCATTAGCAGTGATTTTACCTTTATTTTGGTCATATGTGGTCTTCTCTTCTCCGATATACAGGTTTTTGATACATATACATCACTGTAGCATGAGAACTTCTAATATTAATGTATCAAGCAGTACAAATTAATCTATTTTAATTCTGTTCTGCCATCCTTGCTTCAAAAAGAAAAGTGTGCGCTGTTTTGTCTTAATAAATTAAAGTTACCTACATATAAATTTTGCTATATATTTCCATTAAAGCAAGCTAAGTAAAGAGAAAAGCCTTGTACCTAAAACAGAAGCTTGCTGGGGTGTAAAATGGTCATTGTTTTTCGTGGGATTTCATTCCACTGTATCGGGTCTGTCCATCAAAGGTGTCAGGTCCTTCTGCAGATAAACTATATTTATGGTAGACTGCTCTACTTTTTTTTTGAGAAAAAAAAGCAAAATTGTCACCCACAGACTTCAGGAAGGACACAGTCTTTTCCATACCCTGAATCATGAAGCACCTTCAGATAAGGGTGAGATATTGAACTTTACTGATACACCCTGAGACAGGCTTCGTGCTCTCACAGCTCAGGTGGCAGCCAGCATTACAGAGGAGTTGCACCGCAGCACCCTGTCAGCTGGAGTTTCCCAGGCAATGAGGGTGTATGGCCTCGCCGCTGCAGAAATGAGGATGTAACTGATGCCGGGTCATCATTCAGCATAACAAAATGGCATGTTCTAGTGCCCCAGAGGTGTTTACATGCCCTTAATATGGCATGTAAATTAAGTAGTTAATTAGAAAGCAAATTTTACTTCTTCAGTAGAACTTTAAATAGCAATCCTCCAAAAAGCATTTAATTTAGGTTTAATAGGAGTTACTACACATTAAAGAGGAACTAGTTATTAAGAGATACAGAAGTAAAATAAGGATAAAAATCAGTTATATAGTCCCTACTTCTGAATAAATATATTTAAAATAATTATCTTGTTTTAGTAACGTAACTGACTTATTAGATTCAAATGAAACACCTGTAGTGTAAACCAAATCTTAATTTAAAATATTACTCATCTTAATATAGTACACTCCCCTTTACACACTACAGTGAGCACATTTAGTGGAACAGGCAAATGGCAGAAGTTAGCCATTTAAATACTTAATGATTGTGCACATTAAATAAAAACTGTCTGCAACATATATTTTGTAGTGATTTATTTGCAATTCAGATGTTATCTCTAGATGTATGTAAAGCCGTTAAGTCTGCTAACAATTTAAGATATCATAATAAAACAGAAAATTGTAAAATTCATTTATGTTAATTTGTTGACACGATAAATTCCTCAAGGCAGCAGCCATGAAGATACTTTTAGTATAAAACTAAAAACTATTTTGCTGCCTAACAGTTAAAACCTAACAATAGAATTACTAAGTAGGATTTGTATTTGCATGAATTCTTTTTTCCTGATTTTCTTTCTGTGTTTTTTATATAGGTATTCCAACAATATGTGGTTGGGTTTTTTTTAAGATTTTCAGAGTAATAAGTTATTTTATGTACTCATAATAAAGTGCCTTAAAGGACCTAATTTCAAGGACATGGAAACACTGCAATTTTATAAAATCAAGCCTCTTTAAAATGTCTTTCATAAAGACAGAAAAATTCACTAAACATTTTTTGTGGTCTCAAGGATACAGTACTTCATGTTTTAATTTTAGATCTGTTTTTGTTTTTGCAGCATGTTATAGGATTTTTTAAATGTTAATTTTGCACCTTGGTTATTCCATTTGGTTCTGGTTTTTTATAGCACTGGATTCTAACTAATCACTTATGACAAGACTGTAAGACAACAGTTTGCCTGGAGAAAGGCTGATACATAGCAGCACCATCCCAGCAGCAAACGGAGAAGGGAATTATGACTTTTAGAAACATAATTTCCTCTCTTGCTTGCCCCTGGCTCTAAGGGGGGCACAAACTCCTACTGCTCTGTGCTGGCAGCCAACTGTCAGGTCAGCTCATCTCAGACGAACGGCGTGTTGAGGGGATGAAGCCAAAGCCCTGCATGTCCCTGGGCGCCGGCTGCCAATGCCCCACCAGGACAGGGACCGGTGGCCCCGCGCAGGCTGCTGTCATCACTCTTCAGCTTTCGCTATGACCTGCAGTCCCACTAGCCCGTGCCAGGAAGCAAGCCCACAAGTCTCCCTTATTTTACTGCACACCGGGGATAGGAGCATTTGACAACCCTGTTTGCCCATTACGCCACTGAAACCAGTATTGAGGCTTCAGTTTGGTAGGCAAACAAGGCGAAGCCATCACCTGCTACACCATTATCCAGCTATAGCTATGCTGGACACATCAGGCAAAGAACCTCGTCTTGTAATTCCTGTGAGCACTTGCAAATTCATCGGAACTGGGGCCCTCTCCGGATCCTCACTCGCCATCGGGCAAGGAAAGGGAGCTTCATACAAATAAATGGGTTGTGTTGCATCTACAGATGTGTCAAACTTTGAAAACCTCATGCTCTACACAGCCTTGCCTTGCTGCTAATTGGTATGTTTTTCTTTAAAAAGTGAAGATTCTAACCTTTTACTTGACAGATATGTGGGTAAAATGCCACATAACATTTTGAAAGCTTATCTATAGTCTGCTGTTTATGAGTCTTGTTTATGTTGGAGCTCACGGAAGAGTATACAAATGAAAAGGGTTAGCAGGAACAAAACGGAATGGTTGGTTTCAAATAGATGTGTAAACTAGCAAAGAAAGGTTGTCACCTACAGAAAGTCTAAAGATGTTGCTCCCTTTTAAAAGCAACCATACAAATGTGACACTTGACTCAACAGAAATTTTTATTATCATTATTTATTCCTAGTTGTGTCCCTGGACTTTTGGGGTGGAGAGTAGAGACAGTTTCATTACCTGTTTTGTTTGTTTCGTGGTTTGTTTTTTTTTTTTCTTTCTAATCTTATGAAATTGCAGCTAGGAGAGAGTAAATGGGATTCCGTTTCTCTGTGAGATTTAGCAACGGAATTGTTTACAGTGTTGCAATCAGTCATGTTTAAAGGAAAGCTACTAACTGCATAACTGAATAAGGGAATACTTTGGAAACAAAAGGGTTGCATAACAGGCAAATTTAGCTTATAGAATCTTTAGTATGCAATGTATAAGAAATTTCATAAACCCTAGGGAGAGTTTGCAATTTTGTCGGTGGGTGCAAAATGCTACCTTAGAAAAACTAAAATGAAAAAAATATGGAAATAACTGACAATCAAAAAGCTGGCTTAATTCCTTTTTTTTTAAATTATTTTTGGCTTTGTTTCCAGTAGGAACTTTATCTCCTGCAAATTTTTATACACAGATTACTTTGCACTTATAGTTCAGGCTTATTCTCTTCAGGAAACTAAGCACTGCACTTGGAAACCAGAAGCTTCAAAGAGCATGATATCTTCATCCCACTTGGGGAGTAACAGTAAGAATACCAGCAGAGGTGAATTTATGTGACTCAGGAATATGTAGTATTTTACATCTAAATTATTTTGGAGTCTTTTCTCAATCATCTGCTTCCTGCCACTACTTGTAGGTGGCAACACTAGTTCTGAATTTCCACAGAGACATTGGTCTTGCCTTCACAAGCAAATCGGTGACCTGTCTAACTGAGTTACAGCCTTCAGCCTCTAAGTAGTGCTTTGAGAGGGAAGAGTGGTGCACTGAACTCTACTACAATTCCTTGGCTACTGCCAGTAAACGTTAGCTCTGAAGCAATTGTAATACTGAAATAAGAGAGTGAACAATAAAAACCTACCATTCCAGAAGAAGCAATACCCTGATGCTTAAAATTTGGGAAAATGTTTTGAATAAGTGACTCAAACCTCCTGCAGCTTGAAGGTGTGAAATGTGGGAAGCCTGCGATGTTGCAGTTAAAAAACTTATTGGCTCTGCTGTGCTAGCCAGAGATTCAACTTGACTCAACAACAATATCAGCCTGCTCTCAATAATATTGTAACTTAGAAGATGCAGTTATTTTCTTCTTAAAGGAGGTCCAGTGACACACTATATTGAGATTTCAGTAAATTCCAAATGATTAACTAGTATTAATTATTATTAACAGTAATATTATTACTATAATATCTTAGTATTATTAGAGACATTGCTGCATAAGAAACATGAGAAATATCCAACAGCTTCCTCAGACTCTGTTGGGTCAGTAATCTTGTTTGTTTGGTCTTTTTGTTTGGTGGTTTTTTTAATGAAGAAAAGGAAAAAGATTCATTCCATACCTAACCTTGCTGAGCATAACCTTAGAGTCTACTTGGTAGAGCATCTTTCTTACAATTCCATGCAGCACATGTTTTTGCCCTTAGACCGCTCTCATGAAACACATTTGCTAAGACTTTTGTCAGGGCCCAGGCTGCATTCCCATTTTCTTTGACTTTCCTGAACTTTCATATCATCAGATATGGTCTTCTTGAAATGTTACTTTAATTTTGGCTTCTCCAACTTTGTCCTCTATCACTACTCTACCAGTACTTCTATCTGCACAATGTATGTCACTTAGCCAGATATTTGAGATAGATCTGCTTCTACCTTTTCCTTAAAGCAAGCACTACCAGCCCTCCCAGAAAAGTTTTAAGCCCCAAAGATCAGATTTCACTACAAAACAAAGATTCATGAAACATCCAAAGTGAGACAGAATAGTAAGGGTGCAGATGAACATCCTGTGCTTTGCGCTGCCGCGACACGGCAGGTCTGCTCGTCCGTGGACGGTCTCAACCCAGCAGCTCAGCTCTGCAGGTTTGCAGAGGATTACGCACCGTTCCCTCCCTATGCCCAAGAGAATATTTTCTTTCCTTCCCCTCTGAGACTTGAACAGCAGTTCTGTTCCCTGCTTTTCTCAGCACTTTCTGGAGTTTCTGCTCCCTTTTGTCTTCCCCCCCCCCACCCCCTTTTCTCCTTTTTTATCTTGCACTTCTGTAAATTTCTTCACTTGTGCGATCTCAGGGAAGGCACAATCTCCCCCCTTTCCAGAGTGGAGCCTCACCCAGAGGGGAACAAGACAAACATCTGTCCTGTCCTGCCACATAATCTTTAAAGAACATAGGAGACGTTAACCTACAATAACTGCAGACAAGCTAACAACCAGCTACTAAACCAAGTATTTAATGAATTTTAATTGTGTTTATAGATTTCTAAACAAGTATTTAAATCAGCATAATAATAAAGGGTATATGTGCTCTACTCTCTAACAAACTTGTCACAAATAATTCACAAAACAGATTTTCATCAGTAAAGTACTTCATTATTCAGTGAAACAAAACATATTGCTGAACTCTATTGGTTTTAATGCAATTTACCATGAAAACAAAAATTGCCAGGTTTAAGAAAAATCCATAAAATATTTGCTTCAGAAAAGTTTCTAAATGTTTCAGAATATATCCTCTATTTGAAAATGCAAATACTTTCTATTCTAGGTTACAAAATCTGATGTTTATATTTACAAAGTATATTCCTAACTCACTAGAAGTATCAGTGCATGTATTATGAAAACATGCCAAGTCATATCATATGATCATATTACTATGCCATATCGTACCCCCAGGATTAGCAACATGTTATAATAACATGGCTAAAATGATTTAATTTTGAATGTTCTAGGTTTTTTTGAAGGAGGCTATGTAAGTAAACAAACCGCCCACCTGACCATTACCTGAGTGTCTCTCTGTCTCTCTGTCATTCTGCCCAGTACCTTTGTGACCTACTGGCCAATTTCAATCAAATTTGCAAGTGGGGTAGACGCTTCAAAGGTGATCATAGTTTAAATTTCATTCCATCTGGTGGGTATGTATGGGACATCAGTCAATACCTTAACTGAGAGAAGGAAAAGCAGCCATGGTACCTTTCCAGGCAGGTACTGCCTGGCGGAGCAGCATGTCCCTCTCAGCCAGCCGCTCACATCTGCAGGGCAACCATCACTGAAGACACAGAGGAGGAAGCTGGTACTAGCGGCAGAGGGAAAATTAAAAGACACACCTGTAGGAAAACGGTTTTCATTAGTTCAATTGCTCTTAAATAAATTGCTTTCTGTTTTTTTAAATCATTAAGAAAACTTCTACTTAGTCTGTTTGAAACATGCTGGGTTTGATCTCAAAGCGTGTCCTGTTTTCACTGTAATAAAAAAAAACAAAAGGTTTCTGTATTCTGTGCTAAACTGCCATTAGATAACATGCCTGAAAAGAGGCATGAGAATACAAGTCATAAGCCACTTATCTGTAGCGTGTGTGTGTGTGTGTTCGTGTTCGTGTTCATTTCCAAAATGCCACAGGTACCACTGTAAATGTAATTCCTCCCAGCTAGATAGAAGACATAGGTATCAACTGTTTCAGTGACAATCTCAGGCTTATCTCCTACTGCTAATTCCCTTTCCCTGAAGTGTCTTTTTAAATAGCCCTATGCTTCACTTCAGCACCCTCTTCCTATTTCTCTCTCTCCCTGGCTCCTACCCCTTCATTAGTCCACTAACATCATTTGCAGACGCCTACCTTCTCTTGCCTTTACTCACCGCACTCTCATTCCTTGTTGCCTTTCTCAGCAACTATCCTCCCTTCTACATGTCTTGCTGGTGTGGACTCACATTTGTATTGACATAAAACTGCTTACATACAAAGCAACAAAAGTAATTTTATCTTTTGTTCTGTTGCTACTTTGAAACAAGAATAATAATAAACGGAAGAAATGTCCTTTTAATCTATGTAAGTTACACTGCCTTGCTATTATGGGATGAATCAAATCAGTGGAAAGGTTTCTATTGATTTCGTTGAGTTTCTGGACTTCTCTTACATTTCTCTAGTTGACATACAATTTCTATTTTTAATTGTCATTTGAACTAATTTTCCTAGTACTGAAAGTAAAGCTTGCCACACCGTAATTCCTTGATCACTCTTTTAGTCCTTTTAAAAGACAAACAGATTTTGTACCTTTTAATCCTCACACATAGTAACTGATCTTAATGACTGCATATTTTTAACAGTTCATTTACTTCATTTTCAGATTCTGTAAGAATGCTTGATGACTACCATTTAGTTAGATGCTTTTTGCTCTTTAAGAATCTCTCTGGTGACACCTCACTACACACCCACATCTCATCTTTGTTACTAAAAAAAGTTGACCTGAAGAAATGTCTTCATTTGCTATGAGTACTAAAGTACAGAAATTTAATTTCTCTGCAATACTTTTTCTTCTATAGCTGGCCAGCTAATAGGCCCACCAGTTCTGTCATGGCTTCCTCATATTGATAAAGCATATATTTGTTTTTTAGCAGGTAATTCATTCTCTTATATGTGGATTCTTTGTTCCTCAAATTCCCTCCTTGGCCTTTCTAATTTTACTTCTTTCTATTGTTTTCAAGATGATTGGATTTGGGCTTTCCCAATGATACATTTTAGGCTCAGATAACTTAAATATTGAACCTTGACATTTAACTATATTGATCTTTTCCTTGCCTTCCTATTTTCTTTTATTTGTTTAGGGATATTTGTTCTGAGACTTTTGTGCTATGCTTAAGTACCCTCCACGCTGAGACTAAAGATTTTCATTTCAACACTTCTGATCGAGGATATTTCTTATTTATTTCCTTTTTTCTGAAAGTAGAAAGGCTTACCTGTCTTTGCTGAAGATAGAATAATGAACTACTAGATTTTGTTATGAAAATTTTCCCAAAAAATTCTGAATACTGTTGTACTATGTTCATGATTAATCAGCATTTTTTAAAAAGCCGGTTTTGAGATATGTCCTGTTACTATCTGTTATTTTGGTTGATGTCAGGCTACAGCTTCCAATAAACACACATTCCAAGTATCAAAAATTAGTTTTCCAAAGCATAATTTAACCCCTCCATATATAGGTTATTGTCAGGGCTGTTATGCTGGACTTTGCTCCTTTGTTGAGCTTCTCCTACACAGTGTATTTAATGTGCTTTTCTTGATCTGTCAGAGAGTGTAAGCCTTCTATATGTCTTCTATATGTCTATATTCTATAATCCTTCTAAGGATTTGCATTTTGTCTATATATTAGCCTCTCCACAGTACAGCTTTCTCATCAAGCTGTTAATAAGCATTTTTTGATTTTGTTTTTATTTTGTTTCACTTTTTTTCCCAATCAATATAAACTATATATTCAATACACAGTGATGTGGCACAGCATATAGGTATTATTGGCACTCATAGGCATTACCTTCATACATTTTATTTCTGACTTTTTTGTGTGAAAAATACAGCAATTTCCTGATGAATGTATAGAAAATTATGGTCCACCCTAAGCTATCAAATATGTAGTGTGTGCTACAAATTTGACAGAAAAAGCATTTTAGATATACTGTAAAATCATCGAACAAATAAAATATTCATTACTTGCACAGGTGGATTAAAATCAATAAATGCCATTTTGTTGTTATAAACTGTCTGATGTAACAAACATCAGCCTGGCAGAGGCATATATTCATATGCAGGCATAATTTTTTATCTGGCTTTTTCCAGTTAGGCACCTAAGTCTCTATTGGGTTTAAGAGCCACAATTTTTAAAGATGTCAAGATGGTATGATTTCCAATAAATCATTAGAAATCGCTACTAATCGGCCATACCTGAAAATGAGTATTAAAAAATAGCTCTGTTGAAGTTAACACTAAAAACCCCAGTGACTTGTAGGGGAAGGGGTAAGCACTTATGATAATCACTTATGATAATCACCTGGTAGTCAGTCATAGGTTTGAGGATCTAGTGCTAGTAATTCAGATTTTATTCTTCCTCAAAGTATTCCATGCATGTCGTTGGTATCAATGGGAAGTTGTAAGCTGCAAGATGTTTGATTAAAAAAAGGCAGATTTTACAAGCAAAGACTCCAATTACTTGGATAAAGGGTTATATAGCTTTCCCCTTAATTCAGAGTCCCAAGTACTTGTTTTACAAACTGCAGAGTGCCCTTAAATGTATTGACTTCATTGTGGAGTCAGAGTATTTATTGTGTAATGCTGAGTCATATAAAAAAAGAAAGGCATTTGCGAGGCTGGAGGGAAAAGTGATGGAGACACTAGCCTCCTCCTCCAAAAAAAAAAGCCAAATTCATCTGGGGTTTGTGGCTTTTTTTTAGCATAAGCAAACCATGAGAAACATCGTCAGAAATATATTACATAGTATATGCCACTGTAATAGTGAAATTATTGTTTTATCCTGCTGGTGCTCTCCTGCTCCCTCAGCGAGGAAAGGGAGTTGCCGTGGGGGTGCGCACCCAGGCGCGCAGGGACGCGGTACATGCCCCACATGCAGCGGCATCTCTAGCGCGCTAGAGGGAGCCATTACACAATTGCAATCACCCTTCCCCCCCCCCAGTTAGCAGAACTTGGACAGACGCACAGACAACCTCAGGACACCCTGAGACATCCTGCAGGTTTGGCATAGGCTACGAACAAGGAAAGGAAAGCACAGGACTCAAGTTACAGTGAAACGAGGTCTCCTGATAGCTCAGGGGCTTACTCTGGTGTTTGTTCCATTTTCAAAATCGTGCTGCTTTTATAGGAGACTTCTCCAAACAAGTGACTTAGCCGAATACGCTGATTTTCATCAGCCAATCTGAAGCCCTCATGCAGAAAGCAAAGCCCATTTTGTAAACATATCCTTTATTTCGTCTGTCTGTCGCTCTCACACAGAAAGTTGGCACGTCTGAGAGTAGTGATTTTACGCTGCCACTGATGTATGTATAGTTTATTTATATACTGCATTTTAACACAGCGTCAGTTTTGTAAGAGTTACTAGCAGACCCGTTCTGCATGGCAAACTATCCGCTTCAAAGCTACAAAGAGGTTTTCAGGAAGGGAAGATGGGTCTAGAAAGAACACTGATTTGAATTTATAAATTTGTAAGACTTTCTCCAACTCAAATGGTATTTATGGACATCGTAACTCTGAAAGGGCTGAAGGTTATCCTATTGAGCAAGGCGAAACAGCAGCTTCCTTAACTGAATCTTTTAAGACCCGCTCCTAAAGTAATTATAGTAATAAAGTAATTATAAGCGTGTTATAATTGCTCCAGAGTTGATTTTCTTTTTTTCTTTCTTTCTTTCTTTTTTTTGTCTTTTTTTCTTTCTTTTCCCCCTACATGATTCATGCTACTTACACGCTCGCCACTCACAGCTCACAAACGGCAGCTTCAGGTCCAGACCGGCGCTCCGGCAATCCGAGCACTCACCTTTCCAGCCTCAGTCCTCCCCCTACGCTCGCCGCCCCCGGACGAGACCCTCCCGCCGCGGCGGGGGCGGAGGCGGGCGCCGCGCCGGGCGAGGCGGGGAGGGGGGGCGAGGGCGCTGCTGCGACCCCCCGGGCTCCGCATCGCGGGTTCTNTCCCGCCCGCCCGCCTGGGCCCTTCGCACGTCGCGCGTCTCCCACCGAACCGATCTAATCAATGACACCCAGCGCCCGCCGCGGCCCCGCCCCCACGCCCGCCCAGCCTCCTTCCATTGGCGGGTGGGCGCCGGGGCCGGTCGCCGCCGCCGTCGCCGATTGGCTGGCGGGGAATCCGTATCAATGTTTAAGCCGCGGCGTGAGGTGAATAGAGGCAGTCGGCGAGCGGCGCTGGGCGAGCGCGGCGCGGCGCGGCGGCCCCGCCAGTGCTGCAGTGAGGGGAGGCGAGGAAGGGGGGGGAGAGGAGAGAGGCGGAGAGCGGCTCCAACTGTTGAATTTTTCGCTGAATTCTCTACTTACCTGCGGGCGGCTGGTGAAATGGATTTGGTTTGTCGGGGATCGGCGTTCCTTTCGCGTGCTGTCTGGCTCAGGCTGGCGACCGTCTGTTTGAAAGGGGCCACCCATCAATGAGGCAGAGAAGAGTATTTTTTTCTTCTTTTTTTTTTCTTTTGAAAGCCTCACTACCACAGGTTGCAGAATTAACTGTGTACTTTGGGTCCGGACTCAAATAAAGGAGAAAAAAACAGTGCAGAACTGAGACTCGGAACTAGATCTGTGAGCTATGTATTGGGAACCTATGTTTTTGTTGTGTTTTTCTTTTTTTCTTTTAATATGAAAGATCTCTGATTTATTTCACACATAACACTGAGGAAAGGTGGTTAAAAAACACTCAGCAAAGCAGGAGACAGACGCGCCTCTGTGCCAGTGAGTGGATAACAGCCTTGTTTTCCTGATCCTCAGTCTCCCGGAGAAAGAGGTATAGTAAAAGTGTAGCTGGATCCAACACCCCACCCCCCCATTCTCTCTTTTTTTTTTTTTTCCTCCCCCCTCCAAAATATAAATCTGATTGATTTTTTTTCCTGTCTATAGAGTGAGTCAGAGAAGCGTTAGGAAGAAGCTGCAACTAATGTCTGTGAAGGGAGGAACATGAGGCGATAGTGAATGTGATTTGTTCCGCTGGATCTGACTCATCCAGCAGATTGAAACACCTGCATTTCTGGATGTGCCATTCATTTATTTCTGGTTGTTAAAAGAACCTGAAATAAAATTTAGTTACCCTTCCCCAATATTTACCTATACGCCGTGTCGCTGGGAAAGGTGTATCAGAGACGGGGAACGCATCTGGTGTTGCCGCCGCTCTTCTCCCCTGTACCAAGATGCCCAGAGAGACTGTTAAAGCTTGAAAGGACTGCAGAAAATGCATCACACCAACCGCGGAACTGCATAGGTTTTAATATAAGCGAATTAGTCGATTAAAAGGTGTCCCACTTTATTCATCGCCAGGATTCTTTTTCCTCTTCTCCCCTCCCCTAAATGAAGAGGACTAGGCGGCAGTGTCATTGGAAGGAGATACTGAATAGAAAGAAAAGAGAGGCACTTGACAGCGCAGCCCTGTGAATACAGAGACTGTTTCCCTTTTAGCGAGAGACAGAGAGAGAGAGAGAGTGTGTGTGTGTGTGTGTGGTGGCTTTTCTTTCTCCCCCCCGACCCTCCCCGCTTCCTTTCTCTCCCTTGCTCTTTTTTTTTTTTAATCTATGCGTCCAGCCATGGGTTGCCTGTTGATTTCCCCTCGGCTGGAGAGAAAAGCAAACTGGAATTAAACTGCATCGAGAAAAGTGCAGTTCCTCAGACACGCATACGCACACATGCATAGATACACGGAGAGAAAGGATGTGGTGGTGGCGGCGGCTACTGGCCTGTCTTAAAGAAACCCAAGTGTGCATCTGATTGATCACAGCCTGTGATTTCTCTCAAAATATATATTTATTACTAATGATGACGGTCAGCTGGTGGGCTTCTTAATTTTTTTCCCCACAAAAGGACGAGTGGGAGGCTGGTAGTAGAGGGAGAGAAAGGAAACTACAAATCCTGACACTAGTTTTTGCTGAGGGTTTTTTTGTGTGTTTTGTTTCCCCCTCTTGCCCTGCAATCCTCGTTCCCTCGCCTCCTGATTCGGGAAGGAAAGAGTGAGGGTGTACGAGACAGAGAGGGGGGCAATACCGATGGCAGGGAGATGCAGCTCTCCGCCGCAAGCAATGCAAGATTAGATCTCTAAATGCAGCAAAACACTCCCTGAAAACCAACAGCCCCGCGGTGCAATCAGACATTTCACTGCCTCTCACTGCACACGAAGAGGGCTTCAACAACAAGCTGAGACTTTTTTTACCCTTCTGTCTCTCTCCCACCCCTCCACTCCATCAATCGCATCACAAGCGATGAGTAGCAAATAAGCTTTTCCACCCCTGCTTACAGACCTGTGGCCACCCCCCTTTCCTATGTATATATAAATACACATATTTAAAAAAGCCTCTTTTTGATCGTTTTTAGAAAAACAACCACTGCCGCGATTTTTTATTATTGTTATTATTTTTATTATCCTTTGTACATCTGCGGGGATTCAAGGAATCGGGAACGCTTCGCCCGCCCGGAGGAGAAGATCTTTTGCAAATTNACATTTTTACCTAAACAAGTGATTTAAAACCACTTTTGGCATAAAACAAGTAATCAAAGAGGGGGAAAAAAGCCCCCTTGTCTTTCTGTCTGCAGGTTTCCAAACTAAAATATGCATACACAGCACGCTTGTTCCCCCCCCCCCCCCCCCCCCCCCCCCGGCCGATTGCTCCCTCCCTCTGAGCTACATGGTCCATTTGCTGCCTCTCATCCTGTGTCTCTGCAGATGTTTTAGAGCAACAGGTTCAGGAACTTAAAATATAGGGGTGGGGAGAGAGAAGGAAAAAAAAAAAAAAAAAAAGAAAAGGGAGAGAGCCGACGGAGGAGGAGGNTTCCCCTCGGCTGGAGAGAAAAGCAAACTGGAATTAAACTGCATCGAGAAAAGTGCAGTTCCTCAGACACGCATACGCACACATGCATAGATACACGGAGAGAAAGGATGTGGTGGTGGCGGCGGCTACTGGCCTGTCTTAAAGAAACCCAAGTGTGCATCTGATTGATCACAGCCTGTGATTTCTCTCAAAATATATATTTATTACTAATGATGACGGTCAGCTGGTGGGCTTCTTAATTTTTTTCCCCACAAAAGGACGAGTGGGAGGCTGGTAGTAGAGGGAGAGAAAGGAAACTACAAATCCTGACACTAGTTTTTGCTGAGGGTTTTTTTGTGTGTTTTGTTTCCCCCTCTTGCCCTGCAATCCTCGTTCCCTCGCCTCCTGATTCGGGAAGGAAAGAGTGAGGGTGTACGAGACAGAGAGGGGGGCAATACCGATGGCAGGGAGATGCAGCTCTCCGCCGCAAGCAATGCAAGATTAGATCTCTAAATGCAGCAAAACACTCCCTGAAAACCAACAGCCCCGCGGTGCAATCAGACATTTCACTGCCTCTCACTGCACACGAAGAGGGCTTCAACAACAAGCTGAGACTTTTTTTACCCTTCTGTCTCTCTCCCACCCCTCCACTCCATCAATCGCATCACAAGCGATGAGTAGCAAATAAGCTTTTCCACCCCTGCTTACAGACCTGTGGCCACCCCCCTTTCCTATGTATATATAAATACACATATTTAAAAAAGCCTCTTTTTGATCGTTTTTAGAAAAACAACCACTGCCGCGATTTTTTATTATTGTTATTATTTTTATTATCCTTTGTACATCTGCGGGGATTCAAGGAATCGGGAACGCTTCGCCCGCCCGGAGGAGAAGATCTTTTGCAAATTTTCTGATTTTTGGACAGCCGAAGTTGGACAGCCGAAGTAACTGCGAGGGGACTGCAAGCACGGCAAGCGCTTGCTGAAACGCTGCNAAAAAAAAAAGGAAAAAAGGGAGAGAGCCGACGGAGGAGGAGGAAGAACAAACCCAGCTCAGGAGGCAGAAAAGACGGGGACAACCCTGGTCGCCGCTGCAGCTGCTGCCACCCCCACCCCTGCTCGGGGATGTACCTTTCCATTTGTTGCTTCTTCCTCTGCTGGGCTCCCGCCCTGTCGCTGAAGAACCTGAATTACTCAGTGCCGGAGGAGCAGGGAGCGGGCACGGTCATCGGGAACATCGGCCGCGATGCGCGGCTGGCGGCGGGCGCGGCGGGAGGCGGGATGCTGCCCGCGGAGCGCGGCGCTCCCGGCGGCGGCCCCGGCGGCGGCCGCGGCCCCAAGTCCACCTTCCGGGTGCTGGAGAACTCGGCCCCGCACCTCCTGGACGTGGACGGGGAGAGCGGGCTGCTCTACACCAAGCAGCGCATCGACCGCGAGGCGCTGTGCCGGCGCAGCACCAAGTGCCAGCTCTCCCTCGAGGTGTTCGCCAACGACCAGGAGATCTGCATGATCAAGGTGGAGATCCAGGACCTGAACGACAACGCACCGGCGTTCCCCTCTGACCAAGTGGACATGGACATCTCGGAAAATGCTGCGCCGGGCACCCGCTTCCCCCTCACCAGTGCCCACGACCCGGACGCCGGGGACAACGGACTGCGCACCTACCTGCTCACCCGTGACGACTACGGCCTCTTCTCCCTCGATGTGAAGTCCCGCGGTGATGGCACGAAGTTTCCAGAGCTGGTCATCCAGAAGCCATTAGACCGTGAGGAGCAGAGTCACCACACCCTGGTGCTGACGGCACTGGATGGCGGCGACCCACCACGCTCGGGCACAGTGCAGATCAACGTGCGCCTCATTGACTCCAATGACAACAGCCCCGTCTTTGAGGCGGCTTCCTACGTGGTAGAGCTGCCAGAGAACGCACCACTGGGCACTGCCGTCATCGACCTTAATGCCACCGATGCTGACGAGGGTACCAACGGAGAGGTGCTCTACTCCTTCAGTGGCTACGCACCTGAGCGCGTCCGCGACCTGTTCAGCATTGACCCGCAAAGTGGTCTTATCCGTGTCAAGGGCAACTTGGACTATGAGGAGAGCGGCCTCATTGAGATTGATGTCCAGGCTCGAGACCTGGGGCCCAATCCCATCCCTGCTCATTGCAAGGTCACCGTCCGCCTCATCGACCGCAACGACAATGCGCCCACCATTGGCTTTGTCTCCGTTCGCCAGGGAGCACTGAGCGAGGCTGCCCCACCGGGCACTGTCATTGCCCTGGTGCGGGTCACCGACCGTGACTCAGGCAAGAACGGGCAGCTCCAGTGCCGGGTGCTGGGCGGTGGCGGCGGGCCCGGAGCCGTCCCTTTCACCCTGGAGGAGAACTATGACAACTTCTACACTGTGGTCACCGACCGGCCCCTGGACCGCGAGGCACAGGACGAGTACAATGTGACCATCGTGGCACGTGATGAGGGCAACCCCCCACTCAACTCCACCAAGTCATTTTCCGTCCGGATCCTCGACGAGAATGACAACCCACCCCGCTTCAGCAAGAACCTCTATGTGTTACAGGTGCCTGAAAACAACATCCCTGGAGAGTACCTGGGCTCCGTCTTGGCCCAGGACCCTGACCTGGGGCAAAATGGGACAGTCTCTTACTCCATTCTGCCTGGGCATGTGGGCGACGTCTCCATCTACACCTATGTCTCCGTCAACCCCACCAATGGTGCTATCTATGCCCTGAGGAGCTTCAACTATGAGCAGACAAAACACTTCGAGTTTCGTGTGCTGGCTAAAGACTCGGGTTCACCCCACCGCGAAAGCAATGCCACAGTGCGCGTCACTGTGCTCGATGTCAACGACAATGCGCCCCTCATCGTCCTGCCCACCCTCATCAATGACACCGCTGAGCTGCAGGTGCCACGCAATGCTGGGGTGGGCTACCCCGTGGGCACCGTCCGCGCCCTGGACAGTGACTTTGGGGAGAGCGGGCGCCTCACATATGAGATTGTGGAAGGCAATGAGGAGCACCTCTTTGAGATGGACCCTACTAGCGGTGAGATACGCACCTTGCACCCCTACTGGGAGGAGCTCAGCCCTGTGGCTGAACTGGTGGTAAAAGTCAGTGACCATGGCAAGCCCAGCCTCTCCGCAGTGGCCAAGCTCATTGTCAGGGCCTTGGCGGGGCCCCTGCCCGAGGCTGGCGAGCCACAGGTGAATGGCGAGCAGCATCGGCGACCACACTGGGACTTGTCGCTGCCCCTGATCGTGACGCTGAGCACTGTCTCCATCATCTTGCTGGCTGCCATGATCACTATTGCCGTGAAGTGCAAGCGAGAGAACAAGGAGATCCGCACCTATAATTGTCGCATTGCCGAGTATAGCCACCCTCAGCTGGGAGGAGGGGGAGGCAGTGGCGGGGGAGGAGGAGGCAGTGGCAGTGGAGGGGGCAAGGGCAAGAAGAAGAAGATCAGCAAGAATGACATTATGCTGGTGCCCAGTGAGGGCGAGGACAGCCGGGGCCCCCTCAATGTCATGAACGTGGTGAGCAGCCCATCCCTGGCCACCTCACCCATGTACTTTGACTACCAGACCCGCCTGCCCCTCAGCTCTCCCAGGTCTGAGGTGATGTACCTGAAGCCCGCCTCCAACAACCTGACTGTACCCCAGGGACATGTGGGCTGCCACACCAGCTTCACAGGGCAAGGGACTAACGCCAGCGAGGCTCCCCCGAGCCGGATGTCCATAATTCAGGTAGGAGACTTTTAGAATACCCTGGACCTCACTTTAGACGCTGGTTTAACTTCACCTTTTGTCTGCAGTGAAATCTGCTGTAAGGCACCACTGAAGGGACCAACACAAGTCACTAAAGAGAGGTGGACTTAATGAAGGTGGAACCAGACCACATCTGGTGGGTCTGGTTCTGCTGTCACACTGGTGTTTCCTGTGTGATTCAAAAGTAAATGCCCACTGAAACAAACAGAGTTACGGCAGTGCAAAAGAGGTGCATGTGAGAGGGCAGGCAGGCATTTAGTACATTTGGGGCACGCTGGGGTATTTTCCCAGAAGATCGTCAGACAGAGGTGGGCGCTTCCACAGGTTTCACTTTGCCTTGGTTCGGGGTGGAGAAAGGGGGAGGGCGTTTCTGAAGCAGTCACATCATCTGCAGTAACTAACAGGACGTGGGAGAAACTCTACACACTGAGGACATCTATTGCAACAGCATATTATAGCCCTCCAATCCTGTATGTAAATATGAGTTCTCTTTCCAAGATGTATGTTTTTAATTTTTTTAATTTCCTTCTTTAGAATATATATATACTTTTTTTTTTTTTTAACGCAGAACAGTATCATTGGGGCCCCATTGCCTCCTCCTCTCCCCATAAACAACCTTTAGCGCTTAAAATTTTGCTTAGTCAAATAGAAAGAAAATGTATGTGGTGATTCCCTCCTACCCCCAAATGTTAACAAAACTTGCATCCTGTCATAGAAGAGCAAAACAACTAGTCAGATTTCCAGTAGCCTGAGTCAATATTGATGATTGCTTTATAGTGAAAGACTTACATGCTCTTTCTTCTTCCAAAGCTCTCTTAGAAATTAGAGCTGGGCTGCATTCTGCTGCCAGTTATATCCATACTGTCCTCTACCGACTTTTGTGAATGTGAGAAATGGCATAATTTGGACCATTCGACATAGGGTGCTAATCAAAGAATGACTTAATTTTTAGCAGGTAGTTTAAAGTCCAAACTCAGAAGATGTATTCCAGAGCAGTGAACTCGCAGAGTGAAGGTGAGGGCAGAATTTGGCTCCAGTTGATTTAACTTAAAGTATTACTTCATAATTAATGCAACTTAATGTTCAAATACTACAGGTATGTTCCAAAGAGATTTTTAACGTTTGGATTGAAAGCAGGCTCTGGATAATGACTATTAAATATATTTGAAATGTCATATCTGTTTTATCCTGTGGTTCTCCTAATATGCTGTTCTGAGTCATAGGGGAATGAGCTGAGTGTATCAGAAGTGACACAGCCTCATTTTGTGTATGCAGCTAGTGGGAAAGAAGTTGCACTGTAGACACTTGATGTACCAAAAGAAAATTCGTAATACCTTTGAGTTATCATACCCTGCAGGTGGTGAACACCGAATGTTCTAATTGCCAGCTGCATCTAGTGTTTTAAACGAAATAGAAGTGGCCATCAATAATTGGCAGGTTAAGTAACAAAAATCCCAGTTACTGATGGCCAATAAATTGAATATTTATAACTGGGGGAAAATAAAAAAGAAAAACAAAAGAAAAAAAAAGAAAAAAGGCTGTCTGTACAAGGTCACCGTGAACTAATCCTCAACCCACTATTGAGTCGTGTCACAGAAACAATTTCATTTTATGCCTATCATGAATTTATGTTGCTACCAATTAGGTGAGTGGAACAATACTTAAAATCTGAAATTGATTTTAACAAAAAGTGACACTTCAGGAAAGAGTTTAGGTTAGGGCACAACCGGAGATAATTTGATTTATAAGTCATGCTTTAAAAAACAAATAACTTTCAATGACACTTGTTTAAGTAATGTCAACTTTTTTACTGTAAAATGGAGTTGTCAGAATGCTAAAGAAAAAGAACACATTTTTTTTTCCTACTGACAAGTGTAACAGTTACTAAAAGACAGAAAACTATACTTTCCTACAACCATGTAATGTCTATATAAAGCAATTAATTCATGTATTGATGCTACTGAGTAGTAAAGATTCAATTGTAGTGTAAAATCCCTATGGAAAATATGATTCCTTTTTTTACAGTGTTCACTGTATAATATCAATCATGATTTTTTTTTCTGAGATCTATATAAAGCTGAAAGAGGAATTTCCTCCCTTAAAAAGGTGTGTTGTGGTTTCTATAACAGTTTTCGTTATAACAACTGTGGGAAATGTTAACCGTAACTCCTCATAGCACATACTGGTACGTCTAATATTGTTTTTGCTTTCCCTGAACATCTAGACAGAGTGTTTTGGATGTTTAGATGGTCCAGCCAGTAGATTAGGAAACATTCATTTTTCCCTGGTGAACAACCTGCTCAAACATATTTATTGATACTATATTTTGTAGTTGTATTGACAAAACAAATACGCAGCATGAAACAGAGTAGTTGGTATCTATTTAGGAAAGGCCCAGACTTAAAGCAGCTAGATGAGAAAATCTGATCCTCTTCACTATAGTTTTGCATTACTAAATAAATTTTGCATTCTCCGTCTCTGCGTACCTGGAGTAAGTTTTATATAAAATTTGCATTTAGAATGTAGATACTCCTTTGTGTCTGGTCCCATAGTTCTGTCTCATGTAAAATTCAAACTGCAGACTTTGGGAGAAATAGTAAAGGATCAGCCCTCGCTCTGGATCTACTATATCCTTAATCACTCCAGGAAACCTGTGTCTGGAAAAGTAAATTGCACAGTTAGGAATCAAAGGTATAGCCAGTGGAAAAAAGATACAGAATCCAAACAGCTGCTTTATCATCTCCTTTCATTAGTCAATTCAGAAAAGCAGTTTGCTTCGTTTCCTCAGTAAGGGAAAGATAAACGATTGTGTAAGTGTTCTCTAGCAAATATTCACTTTAGTTTTTCCAGGTATATTACTGAGCCACGATAATCTCACTTTATATGATTCATACAATGGAACTGCTTTTCTTCACTCTCATTTTCTCGGCAAGTGTTTAATGGCAGAATTCTCTAGCAGGAGCCTGTTATTAAAACTTTATATTTTTATATATATATATACACATATATATTCATGAATATATATATACATACTAAATATTANATATATACATACTAAATATTATATTATTATTTAGTACATCCGATTGAGTCTATAAATATTTAAAATCAAATAAATAATTTCTTTCTCAGTAAGATCCAAATTTTCTCATTCTCATTAGGAGTGCATAACACTTTTTTTTGCTTTGCAGTAAGATCTAGTGAAGTCAATAGGCTCTATGTTTCCTTTATTTCTCATGTATAATATTTTATTCTAGAGATAGCCCAATTTATATGAATGAATACCTGTGGAGTAAAGCGTTACTTAGTGACTATGGGCTTCAGACTGACCCCAAATGACCAGCAGTTGAAGAAAATATTGCCTGATATGTGTAAGAGCGGTGTAATCTTACCTTTCCTTAAGTGACTTATGTTATACATTAGTCACACAGTTTAACAACTTGTCAGTTTACTCACTGCTTCATAGCATCCAGCTATGTGCCGTAGTTGCATGTGTTACTTATATGAATCAATGAACTTCTTCAGCACCATAAAAATTAAATAATTTAAACATGTATACATATCTATATATATGTATAAAATTTTGGATGGATAGCCAAGGATGCAGTATACCTCCAGCTTTTATTGGTGCAAGAGACTCGCAAGTGCTTAAGGCCTCTGAAGATAGACCATTTGTTATTTGATGCACATGAGGTTGATGTGGATGAAGAAGAGTGTTTAGAAATGTACTGGGAAGTCAGAACAGCTACATTTTAGCACGTTTCATTGCTTTTAACTTCAGCAATCATACTCTAAACATACCTTAAAGACAGTGCTTTCAAATGCAAGTCAGTTAAAAATATTTAAATATAGGCCAGTGCTATACAATTCTCATTGCCAGATTCAAAATTCCATATGACCTTTGAATCACTTAAGGTCCAAACTATTCATTTTTAATGGGGGGAAAAAAAGAGGAAAGCAGGAGAAAATGGAAACTCTACGTGGCTGAAAGAAGACTTCTGTTCACTCTAGACCTTAAAGACTACTGGGCAAATTCTGTTCGTCTCATTCTGGTGAGTAAATTAAGCTGACCTACTCACCTGACTAAGAGAAACAGGATTTTGCTTTCTTTTGAAGAGCAGACACCAGAAAAAGAAATAACATGTACAAACATACACATACATGTTCATGACTCTCCTACTAGAAAGTTCTGAGTTAATCAGTTCACCTTTCCCTGGGTGAACAAGTCGCAATTTCTTCTGGCAGGTTTTCTGATAGATAAAAGAGTAGATAGCTAAAGGGAAATAAATAGTTTCTTTAAAAAAATAGGTTCTAGAAGTAGGTTCCTCAAAGTATTGTAGAAAACTATCTACGTATGCAAGGAGTGTTGATCATCCTAGAGATTATTTATTATTATACTTGTGGTGCATCTTGGAGAGGTTTGTAAATATATCAGGAATGAGAATAAAAAAAAACGGTGGTCACAGTTTTTGCTCAACGACAGCTAAAAAAGAATGACTGTGTTGCAAGTAGCTCTTAAGCTGGGAATCACCGTAGCTGCTGTACTAGGCAGTCCTGTAGCATTTTAAGATAAAGTACCGGTCATTAATACTTCAGGCACCTGATGTTTATGATGTGTCAACAGATTACTGTTAAGTCCCATTGCAGCTCCGTCGCCAGGTGTCTAGTTGTACCTAAGAAGATAGAGTCTTCAGAGGAAATAAAAAAGCATAAGCTATATTAGTGCTGCTCTGTCTTTAGATATACTATTTGATGCTTTACTTTATGAAACTTTAGCTCAGAAATTTCAAGATTGCAACAAGAAGTCTGCAGCTGCTGCAGTATAAGGAGAAGCAGCGTTCCTCACAGAAGTTGCATTCGTTCTGAGAGTTTTAAATTCCAATCTGAAAACAGAGGTATTCATTTTTTATTTCTATATCTTCTGCTGCAAATGAGGAACATTATTCTCTCTCACTAGAGCTAGTAGAAGTTAACATTTCGCACCAAGAGGATACTGGGGCAGTTCTACACATTTGCAAGTTTGCAGGTTCGTACTCTGCATATTTCACAGCTGCATATTCTAGGGCTGTATCTAAGGACACTAAATTGTCATCAGAGGAAACTTCAGAACTACCTGGCTAAGACGCATTATGGTAGTTTTTACAGTCTTTTACAAGGTTAGATGTCTTGCAAAATAACTCCTGTGAATGTTTGCATTGTGTAATAGAGTCTGCAGTTAGTATGATTTTGTGTTATGTCGTTCTGTAGCTTTAGTTTTACTTATTCAATGAAGTCAATACTGGGGTTGGCTGTGTAAGAATTTCAGGACAGGATCTTTTCTATATTTTTGTGAAGCATTAAGTCATTTTTTGTCAAGATACACTGCATAGTACTGTGACACAAATTACATATATTTTAGGACCAGATCTGGCAACACACTGCTCACTATGGCATCCACCCTGGATACTGAAATAGGCAGAGGAAGCAGAATTGGGCTCCTGTTTTGTGTTACATCTGCTCTGGTCTTGATCTTGAGCTCCTTGCCCATATTGTTTATAGTAATATTGTAATATTATTTCAAAAGGATCATTCCTCATGTATAGGTCCATATGCGATCTAAAGAACTCTCCAAGTTGAAATGCTATAATATAGAACAATAAACATAATAGAGAAAAAGACAGTTTAAAAGTCTGAAGTAGAATATTGATAGTATGAGAAAAAAAATGATATTGCCAGAACAGAAATTCTCATTAACCAATAAATTAAGATTAATAATGTCTCCATAGAACTTGCTGTTTTATGAAGTATAAGAGTTGAAGAAAGTTAGTGCAGTTAAAATAAAAGACATGAAGCAAGTCATGCAGGATTTATGGGATCACAGCTCGCAACGGCTCTTAAAGTCATCTGAGCTTTCCTCATCTTGGTGCTCACTGTCATTGCCTAATCTTAAATGGGGAAATCCACACACATTTGTGATTACCAGTGCAATTGCAATGACTGATCCTTTGAAGAGTTATCTTTTAATAGTAGATTTGGTCAGGTTTCTGTTATCCTTACCCACATTGATGAAAAGGCCTGTTCTTACTCATACTTCAGTCAATAGCATAATTTTGACTTCATCAATGATTTCAGTGGTTCAAGAGTAAATTGTGCCTAAGAGCCTTACAGAGTGCAGCTAAGAATAGTATGATTGGGCCCTTTATTTTCAGATTTCAGCCTTTTGTGATGTTTTCTTACAGCTTCTTTATAAACAATTAAGGAGACTGGAAATTAAAAGATTTTTTAACTATGATGTGAACTGTAATATAATCAGGTGTGCAGCTGAAAGAAGAAACCAAAGACTCCTTTGAACATATTGCTGAACACATATTTTCACATCTTTTCATATATTTTTGAAAGTGTGTATAATACAGCATTATTCTTAAAATTCAGTAAATACTGTTACGTGGAAAATTATCAATAGATACATGTAAAATATTTGCAAATATCACTTGGCATTAAGAAAGCATAGATACAACCTAGCTTCACTAATGAGGCAAAAATGCCATTAAAAAAATAATTTCTTCCTGAGTCACAACATTTGACTGTAAACCAGTTGGGATTTTTTTTCCCCCCCTTCCTTTTTCCCCAGCATTTTTTCTTCCTTTCCACTACTGTCCTCCCCAGGAAACATTAACATACTGGGTAATATTTACACATAAGTTTTTAAATATCCTGCTTAATTTCTCTTTCTTTGTTTCCACAAAAGTTAAAATGCCTTGTCAAATTACTTTTAGGTTTCGCTATGCAAGACACTCATTCTACATATAAAAAGTGTATCTATATGGGTTGTTGTTTTCTTTCTGAAGAAAACGTATAGGACGCATGGCAAAGGTCTTGAGATACCTCTTCAAGACTGAGGAGTGCCTGCACGTATAAAGAAAAGACATTTTGACGCTAGTATTAGTATTTTCCAACAGGTAAGAATTTTCTGTGAAAAGAACTTAAACAATGATTTGTTGACCGGAGCAGACACACAGCTCTGTTTTTATCTTTAAAAGTATAGAAGCAATCCTTTGATGTCAAAAGGTCAGAGTAGAGCAGTTGGGACAAATTTTTGCAGCAGATGATAGCCTGAGAGCTTTATACTTTCAATTGTATCTCTACTTCAGCTGTAAGAAGAGAAGTGGTGAAATTAATGCTAAAGGGTTCAAAAATATAGGAAATAAGTGAAACTCTCAGGGGACTGCAGGCTCTTACCTAAATAGAAAAAAAAAAGAAAAAAAAAAAAAAGAAAAAGGTACTAGGAAGAAAATGGCAAAATAATTTTGGTGAAAAGTTCATTGAGTTTAAATGTTTTATTTGTTATGTTTTTAAGGGGGCAACAAGGAGATTAACTAGTTGTTGCTGCTTTTGCTGATATGGTGAGATGAAATGGAGTAGCGTACAGCCTGCCATAAAACTTAGCCAGGGTGCGTTCTAAGCCCTAGTAATGTATTTATCATGGTCTTTTTAGTTCAACCTTTGTTTTTTAGTCTTCTGTAGACTTTTTTTTTTTTAACAGAAGAAGATTCTGGATTAATTACTGTAAATCCTATGAGAAAGAAAAAATAGATAAATTATTAAGCATTTTAGATAAAATACTCAGTATTAAGTACTACATTCAAGAACAAGCAAATTCATATGAATGTCACGGTTAATTAGGATATTAGGCAGTGCTTTAAATAACCTCTTTGAGCAGTCATATATTTTCTAGCTAAATCCCAAAGGCTGCTGATACAATTCCTGCTTATTAAGGTCACACAAGAAGCATGTCTGTCTTCTGCTGAATTGCTTCCACTAGTTAGTGTTGTTACCTGTACAGAAAGGAAAGCATAAGATCAATTCATCTCTCACTTGCTTGAGATGAGAAGATAGCTCCTTTGTTGGTAATGTGTCCTCAAAATTGAGGAGTCCCTCTGCATATAAAGATATTCCTGAATAGTTTCAGCCAATTATTAGTGTTATTTGTACAGGACAGCATAAAGATCGATTTGCATCTTCTGTGCAGTGAGGAGATATCTCCTCTTTCAGCCCTCGAGACAATCAGTCCCGTGCTGATCTATTTTCAATTTGGTACGCTATAAGCGATCTAGGCAAGTACAATCTTTCAAGTGAACAGTATTTTATTTTAGCCATGGACCTTTCTACTGGCTTTGTGATGTATGTCTCAGATCAGAGTTCCTCTGGCTCATAAAATACTTTTACCCGTAATAGAAAAGTTTCTAATCGCATCCTGTTCCCTGCTGCGTGGTTGTGTGCTGCAGCCTCCATGGCACGCCAAAGGAGGGCTCTAAAAGGGAAAGGAAAAGCCTTGTTACAAGATACAAATGCACAATTTCAGCTGTGTGGGTGGGACCTCTGATCGATGCATTGTAAGTGCTAGCAGTGACAGACATGCGAAATTAGTTTCAGGCAGTGTTTCAGACCATCTATTGATATATGCGTGACATGCTTGTATTTGCCTGTACTAGTTCTAGTGACACTATGATTACTGGTATTTGCAGTCCTTGCCCTGGAACACTTCCAGGCAGTTTTATTGTATTGAAATGGCTCTTACAGTTCATTGAGCATCCAGCATAACACTGCTGAATATGATTGGCGCGTTTGCATATATTTATTCAAAAAAAATCAGGCAGTTAAACTACATAATTATGGGAAAACGAATCATAACAATAAAAGACCATTTAAGTTAACAAGCTTTGTGATCAAAGGATAAATACAGGTTGGATAAATGAGGCTCTAGATGTAACTAATCTACATAAATAGGCTTTGGTCTGATTAGAGGAAAGGAATATATTAAAATAATCTAAAGGTTTTAAAAAAACATTTTAATTCAGTACTTTTATAACGTCTAGTTTTATTTCATCATATTTTTAACATTTCTACTCAATAAAAATAGCTGTGTTCAGTGATAAACTACTTTTATGTGTTTTTATTTCTTGATTAACAATGTTTACAGTGCAAAGAATGTCTAAACTAACAGAAGTAAACAAAAGTAACATCATAAGTTTTCATTCTAGTTTGAATGCGTCATGTGTCAAAAACCTTAAACATTTTTTAATGTCTTAATTTTAAAATTTTTAATGTTGCAATGTTTTTTGATTGATTTTTAATTAAAGAAAAACATTAAAAGGAACATTTAAAGGACAATTTCTTGTTTACTGTCTTTATCAGCAGAGAGCAGCCTTTGTAGTGTTTGAAAGCTGGTGCATTAAAAATCAATTTCAAGTCTTCAAAGCTATAAACTCTTGCTTGCTTTGTAGATATATACTGGTTTTAAAATCATTGGAAGCACACTTGACAATTGAATTAAAAACAAAAGGTAAATAATGGCTTCAGCAAAATTTGAAGCATTTTAATGTATTTTTAATAATAGCTGAAGGATTTTTCATAGAGAGCAGACATGTGAATCACAATTTGTAGCTTTTAAATGCATAATTTGTTCCTAAAGACAGTTACATGTATTCCTTTATTAATAGAATTTTGTTTCAAACTTCTGTTGGTGTTATTCTGTTGTTTTTAATGAATGCCATGATTCAAACACAGAACATGTCAGTCAGTTTCGTTACTTACTATATTTCTGTCTCGTTCTTTGCTGATTGCTAAGCAACCGCTTATGGTTAAGATTGTTTAGCTACAACTCAGTTTAAAAAAAAAGGTGAGCTGAAGTGGGCTAAACAAATTTTCATTAATTCTTAATGAAAATATTTAAATTCTATAAAATTTTAAAGGTGACAAAAAAAAAAAAAAGAATATTGTTTTAGTAATGCACCTCACATTCAGCACCTGGGCTTTCTTCCTGCTGGTATTGAGGAAAAGTCTGCTTTTCCACAAATCTAGAAAAAGCAGGATCATGTCCTTAACCAATGCATAAGTAATTCCGAGGCCTATGGAAACTAACTTATATATGTATAATTGCATTAGTATTATGTCTTTCAAGGCATGATCTTTAAAACACTTATTCAGTGAATATTTTAATTTAGGTCAATAACACCACTGAATTAAATAGATCGCTTACGGGAATGGAGTTGGCGATGTGCGTAAGCATGTGCAGAATTCAGCCCAGAATCTGAGTCTGTATTAGCTGAACTGCTCCCTGTTGCTTCTCTCCTTTACTTTAAAAACACTGCAAAGCTGCAAAAGCTGTTTGTTTCACTTAACTTTCAACTGCATTCTCTAGTACTCTATTGAGATAGTCCTGATGTCTGAATATTTGATATTTTTGCTTTTTCGCATAGACTTGTGTAATTTGATATGCAGATTTGAAGATCATAAAAACAATCCTGCTTTGATGATCATGAGCAAGATTATCCAGCCACAGCTGTAAAGTACCAAGTGTGTTCTTTTCTGATCTCTTCATCATTTCAGTGGCTCAAATGACAATAAGAATATAGTGGAATTTAGAGTGCTTGGGAAATAATGAGTTTAAAAACCTTTTAAAAACGGCAGCCACGAAGCCTCAGAAACTATTTAGATTTCTAGACTACACTTCAGATAATATAACTGTGTGTATGACCGCGTATGTGGAGATACATAGAAAGGAAAGCAGCATGGATTCAAAAGAACTATCTAGTTGGATAAAAGACATTATTAATGACCAATGTGCTTTTTTTTTTTTTTTTTTTGATATTGTGTATGATCTGTACGTAGCTGTGTAACAATGTTTTGGAAGATGCTGTCAATCTGCACCTTTTAATGCAACTTGGAAAACATCAAGTTTAGAGACAAATGCTGTTGTCATTTTTTTCCTGAGGCAGGAGTATAGGTAAGGAAGCACCTCATTTTCCACTTCATGGTGGAAGTTATACATCTTGATTAAAACTGTGTATCCCGCTATCAGACTTCAGGATTGAGAGTAATGATAAAAAGGAGGTATAAAGTCATGTGACATGTGAGAATAATCAGCCCTCAATTGCTTCCATCAACTGTGTTAATTTGCATCTCGTAGCTCCGAGGCAAGGAACGTATCAATCAGCTTTGTAGCCATCGGGTGAAAAAGAGGGGAAAACAAAATGTTTTATGTTATTTCTTTCAATGCATAGTTTTCATTTTGTCTAAATCTGTAAATGTATTTTGTCTGTTTAAACCACCTGTAGCTTCTTTTCAGGCCTAACAGGATATAGTATTGCAAGGGGCAGAAGTAACTGGATGAATTTCTTTTGCTGTTTATTCATTGGTCACCATATATATGATCTTTCCCAACAGTATACATCTCATTATCGCAATAATGTGACGGTAATGAAATAATAATTCCTTCAAGTGTGAAATAACTCATTTTAAGTACTATCCTGTGCTCATTTGTTTCAAACAGGCTTCCAGAATTTTGAAGAAAACTTTAATTTCAGTTCATTTAAAATACATGTAGACCACACACACTCTTTTTTTCATCCCCTGATACTGACAAAGGAACCTTGGGAACGGGTAGCTAGATTTCCAGATTTTGACCTACTTGTTAGTCTGCTTTACTTGCATGAAAGTAAAGCAAGAGAAAGCTGTTTCTATTAAGCAAATATAAGCTTCAGGAATTTTGGTTAGTATTGGCAAAGATCTTTACATAAAGATAAATTGCTTGCAGTCATACTGGTCTTGCTGATACCAGTAAATGAAGAAATAGGCATACGTGTTGAATAGCCGTGGGAGGAGAAGAGTTTATTTAAAGGAAAGGTTTTGTTCTGATTTAAATTTTGAGCCATAGGTTTTCTATAATATTTTATAATAAAGATACTTACATAGTAATTTGGGTTAGAATGCATGCCCAGTTCCCCATCTCAAAACCCAATTTCTTACTACCTGTGGCTATTTCTATTAAAAAAGAAACATAATTACTATGAGTCTCAGCAGTCTAAGAGTACCTTTTTGCAATTACAATACCTCCCTTGGGCAGATGTGTGAAAATGGCAGATTAATTCCTGCCAGTATCTGTCTATTCCTTGCACATTCTTAAGGTTGCTGGTAGCTTGGATTATCATTATATTGGTACTGTTTGTTATGCTGTTGTTAAGGTTAAAGCAGCAATCCTATTATAAATCTTTAGGAATAGGGCTCTATACCATTACCTTGGAAAGTCTCTACACTGAAGTTTGATACGCAAGGTCCTAGGAGTAAGATCCTAATTCTATTTTCATGGAAAGTGAATGAGTTTGCTCTTGATCTTAGCATATTTTAGAAAGGCGTTTTGTACTTTATTACTTTATGCCTGAGAAATTTTAAACAAAAAGAACCAACAAACCCAAGTTTACTCTTTCTTAGGAATTTACAGTGAAGTTAGTAAAGTTGCCTGTGAACTGAAGGCCATATAGTAGTCTCTTAGTATTGTATGGCTTTTGTTTTATTCCCAATGGCACAATGATGTGTTTATTTAGAAAGAAAGACCAGTAAGTTATGATGGCCCTGAAATTATGTAAATTAATAACTTTCCATGGAAATAATCTAATTCAACTCCTACTGAGCTTTTCTACCTGAAAACAAGTTTTGAGGGCACATGTGTAGAAGAATTGCATGCAAAGGCTCCACTCCTGGAGATTACTCTGTGCAGCTAAGCACCTAACTCCATGTTGAATTCCAGTGAAGTTGGAAGTTGGTGTGGCTTCATGTGGGCTCCTGATCCACCTGCAGGGAGCAGCATTAGTCTGTGTTACACACTATCTGGTTTGAACATTCAGGAAAAGCGGTATGAACAATCTTAACAAGTTTTTTTTTTCCCCTTTGCATGAGTTTTTGTTTGGAATTTCTTGCACTGTACCTGTCACATTTTCATTTCTTTTCCCATTTTGAAAGGGACTTCCCCTGACACACACTTCTGCTGAATGTTGGCTTGCGGACTTCTGTGATGTGGACATTATTTAAAGAAGGTTGCGTTAACGATTTTCTTTGAAAGTTCATGACTGGAAAAAAAAAAAAAATATATATGCATCCTTCAGTTGCTGTTGCATGCATTCTCTTTGAAAAAGGTGCTCACATGCTGGGTGAGCTTCCTGTTAATTAGATACAGAGGCAAATCCATAATTTAATCACTGTGTTCTAACTAGTCCCTCAGTCAAATATTAGCATTCATGTTCAGTCTCTCTATCCCTGGTGAAACTTGCAGCAGTGTCCTAGATGTTGGCAAACCTACACTGTTGTGGAACAGAAAGAACACTTTTCCTAATCCTGGAATCTTTGCAGAGAACTTTTCTTACGTAGATCTTCCTTATCTTAACAGCAAAATCTGATTTCAGACTCTTGATACGGCAAGCTGTAATGAGAGGGGTAATCCAGAACTCTTTTTTTCCCAGGCTATTAAGAATTTACAGGTCAAAGTCAGCCCTTAAATACCTATGAGTTTATAGATTACCTGTGAAGTTCCTAGATAAATGGGTGTTGTGTTCAAGATGAGGTGATCCTATCGGGAAAGATAACTATTTTTTTTTGCTTGTTCTGAATCAACTTTACATAGAGTCCTGTATGAAGACATTGCACTAGGTTAACACTGAAGTGACAGAGCTGTGGATGGTTATACAAAGCCCCGTAGCCAAAAGGCCTTATTTTTTCTGTCCACGCCTACTTGACCACTGCTGCTATATTCATGATGTATTCAATCAAACTTTCCATTTTATGAGGTACCTCATCATAGGCACATGACTGTTATGGCTTTAAAATATATTTAGGGACAGAACATCTTACTAAATTTGTGCAAGCCTAAATTATTTATCTTATGTCACAAATAATAAATCAACTCATCACCATTTTACAGCTGAAAATCTCCTTGCATAGGCATGTGAGGCTGTAAAGTTTGATGATCTACTATTCTGTCATAAATTCAGCCATTATTTTGGCAGCATATTTAGTGGTGTGTCTTTTTCTACTGCTAAGAGGAAATAATTGTGCCAAGGTATTTGTGTGAAAGTAGGGCTTTGTACCCTGTCACAAAATGTTTATAGAATACCTTGCTTGGGATTTTTAACAAAATGTTGAAATAAATAGTTGCATGACCAAAATAAGAAATTAGACAGAAGGTAATAATGTAAGTTTTAACATTTGTGATTTTTCTTCTTAATTCCTAAGGAATTTAACTGAATCACTGCTATTCTGGGGAAGGATTTTAAGAAGAGGAAGGGGATAAGGTTGCAGCTTTAAAGGAAAGGAGGTGATCTAGATTTACCTCTGTTCTTCTGATTGTCACCTAGGAAGAAAGCCTCAGAGTTCCTCTTTATGTGTGTTTTCTGTGCAGGCAGTGTGGCTTCAGAGTGAAGTCCTGCTTTATCTTTGTTGCTAATTTTTTTCACTCCATAGGGAAGAAACATAGAACCGGGGTCTTGTGCCACAAACAGAGTTTGCTGCCTAGCTAATCACCTTTCCCTGTCATTGTCGTTACAAATCTGTTTAAATGCTGTCCATAGAGAAGACCATATGCTGGGATAAAGGAATATTACGTTTAAGAGTTTCTTCTCATTTTCTATCACTATCGTAATCTTCTTCCTGCTCCTTTGCAGCTTTCTTCAGCATACAACATATGTATCTGTGGGAATGTAGCACACTATGTAAAGACTCACTTATCCCATAATTGAAGTAAGGAGACTGATCCAAGGGCTATTGAAACCAGTTTGAAAACATCCATTGATTTCAGTGGACCTCAGGTCATGGCTTGTGGGAGTTTTATTGTTGCCTTTAGTGAGAGTATGGGTTGGACAGAAGAAGGTAAACATAGTGGATAGATGTTAACACAAACTTAACAGATTTAAAGTATCCAGTGTCGCTGTTTCCCCTTACTAAATATTGTGAGTACAAAACAATTTGTCAGTGTTAACAGCCCATAATTTGATCTCCTTCTCCACTATATAGTACTGCACTGTTTATAAGCTTTTATCTGTTCAGAAAACATTGCTCTTAGAAACAGGAAAACAACAGTGGTAAGAATAGGACAAATTCTACAACACTTACTGGCTTCACTGGGAATTCCTGCTGAGTAAGAGCTTTCAGATATGTCTCAAAATTAAAAATAAAATGTCAGGGGCTCACAATTGCACTATAGAATCTGTGTGCATAAAAAAAAAGAAAGAAAAGATAAGGTTCTTTCCGTACAGAAAAAAAGGTTCTAAACACAAAGAGAGAAAAATATTTTTGGAACTATGACAAATACTTTGATCACCTCCTTAAATTTCAAGGCACTATTTTTTTTAAGTTTCTAACTAATTTTAACGTCTTAATTTCTAGACTTCATATTTAACATGTAGATTGGAATGAAAAATAAATAAAAAAAACCCTAATGCTATCAAAGATACACTCCCAAATGTATTGTTATTTTGAGTTCATGGTATGATATTCTTAGAATAAGCTGGATATTGTGGTAAGTGCAGATTTCATTCTAGTTCACTAATTGTAGTTGAGTCTGTTATGCAGTAAACATAATATCTGTTAGGAATACTAAGGTAGACTCAACATGGTGGGAGCCATAGATAAAAGGTGCATTAAAGCGTTTCAAATTCAATCATTAGGTTTCATTGCACCCATCTGCTACCAGAAAATATAATTGGCAACTTGATTCATTGACCTTTAACTGTCATTTTGGACCATGTTTTTTTAAATCCATATTTTCAAGTTAGACCTAGAGAGGTAATTTGATAAGAGAATGCCCAGTACATTTTAATGCAATTACTTTTTTCTTTTTCCTTTTTTTTTTTTAAGCAAAAGGTTTTTTTAATATAATCAGGCTTAATGGTCTGTTGTATATTCTGCTAATCCAGTCAAAGTAGTTATTTAACATTGAATGTGGTTAAAAGCAACTAATGTTCAACTTCATTAAGGCTTCTATTAAATAGAAGGCTTGCTGAACTTCCCCTGTTTTTTTATGCACGAACTACTACCTCTTATTAATTATTTCCAGGG
Organism: Pelecanoides urinatrix; assembly: GCA_013400755.1. NCBI lineage: Eukaryota > Metazoa > Chordata > Aves > Procellariiformes > Procellariidae > Pelecanoides > Pelecanoides urinatrix. Next base: position 47,074 of record VZTQ01004669.1, on the reverse strand, counting down.
GTTTCTGTTACACTAGAATTATACTTACAAGCTTAAGTTCCGCCAAGATTATACAGCACAGTACAGGGTCTAAATAAGCATTGAAATTGTGGAGTGCTTCATATTTTGTTTCTAAAATGTGCTTTATCTCTTTCCTTTTATTTTCTGGAGCAGATATTATCTTGTGCAGGTGGGGTGGAGTGCGTACATCTATTAGCAGTTCTATATGTGTGGCACACAAGTAGACTGTCTTATGAAATAACAGTATTACTTCCAGCAAGCAGAAAACATAATGTGATAAATGAGGATGATTTAATATTTTCTCAGCAATGGTAAACAATTATACTATTCTGTCATCTGAAGTTTACATAATGGAAAAACGTGATTACATGTTTTATACACAACATGATACAATTCCTGAAATATTTATGTAATATAGAGACAGATGTATGTAACCTAACCTTATAATCCCATTCCACAGCTTTCCCAAATACTGTGGAGCTCGATAAATAGGAAGCTGATTATATTGGCAGTATAACGCCATTAATAGGATTCAGATTTGCCTTATTGACAAGCCAGTACTGTTAATATGATCCAGTATATTAAATTGACAGGAAAACTGGAGCAATAGAATGTGTCTGCAGCCTAATTGACAGGGAAGCTCTTTCAAAAGGTTCTTAATGTGTTTTTTATTGACAGAGTAGCTTCAGTAAGTACATATCATTGGTGAACAGTGTAAATACATTGGATGCAACTGTACTAGCAGATTCAGGTGAAGTAATTATTGTTCTGTTTTCCCATACCTCCATCTTTACTTTGATGTAAGTCATATCAAGCTCTCTCGTAAGATCTTCGTGAATGCCTCCTAAAGCACCAGTCTAACTACACTGCTCATAGGCATCTGACAAGTTGTGAATTATTTTAGATGTGTTCATCATTTTTAAATGAATAGAGGCAATACAGAGCAAGGCAATAATGTGTCATGAATTTCATTATGTTTATTTATTGACGTTGTGATAGCAGAAATAGAGTTATTGTACTTTCAACTTGAGCTCTTTATGTTTGGCACCCCTTCCTACGTTCTGATCTTGCACCTTCTCCAAAAAGTAGATAATCTTAAAAGCTCATATTACAATTACATTTTCCTAGTCCCATTTGACAACTTTCCACATTCTCTTCCCAGACCATGATAATTTCATTATATGCTTACGTTTCATGTTCCTCCAGTGCAAAATAAAATGAGGCTCAGAAACCTGAAACTACTGTGAAACAAACAGCAATTTGAGTTTGGTCTGGAAAATCTTCTTGATTCCTTTTTCAGTAGAAGGAAGTTTTGGGTTCAGCTTCCACACTTTTTCCTAGTCGCATCTTTCTTAGAGAGAGACGTCTGCATTTAAGCATATATCCTGTATCTGTTCTGTCAGAGGAGTTGAAGGCTTTTTTTAAGCTGACTTCCCCCCTGAAGAAGAGGCAAACTGGTTCCTGAAAGGCTTCAACCTTTTCGTATTCAAAAAATCTGATCAGGATCTGGTCTCACTCATCTTTTGAGTATCTTTTAAGTCTACTTTTTTGCCAGAGTCACTCAAAAATGTGTCTCTCTATAGTGACCTTTCTAGCTTCTTCAGCCTTCAGACTTGGTGCAACCATCAACGAGGTGAGAGGAAGCTTGCCTGGGCCTTGTGACTTCTAATCCTTGCAGTGTATTACATCCCTACAGTGTACAGTCTAGGCTTCTGTATTCTTTTGTGCCTTGTACATTGCAGAGTAAACTCTTGTAAAAATTTGAGAAATAATTGTTTTCAGTAAGCCAATAGTACAAGCATAACTGAAATATCTACAATGCCTTAATACAAATGCTTAAGCAATAAATCAATAATAATTTTTTTTGGTAACAAATATGGTACTGGCTAAGAGAAAAAAGTACATGGACCACGCATTTATATGGGGAGAATCTGCATTCCTTCACTTACAGGAAAGGATGATAGTCTCTGTCCTCAGAGTTTCACTTTTCAGAAGTCACTGTGCATTTGACTGAATAGCTCAGGATCTCTTTCCCTCACAGTTTTGCTTTTCTCATTCAAGAGAAAGAGAAAACATGAGCCACCAACACTCTTCAAAAAAGAGTACAGCAGCCTGGTGAATGATATTGCCTTGTGGATCTGACTGTTTTTGTTGCCCTGTGTTTTTAGTGTGCTTTTGAAGTATGTTACATATGTCAGAAATTCACATAAACACACTGTAGGTCTTGTAACACCAAAATACACATTTTGCAGCAAGTGTGAAACTTCCCAAATATGTACATGTCATATAAATTATGTCTCAAAAACATTTTTGAAAGAATGAGAGTGGAGAACACATATTAGGACAAGATTTGTTAAAGCAGCTTATATAATTTTGTCCTTCAAAAAGGTAGAATAGCTTATTAGAAGTTTATCCCCAGTTTGGGTTTGGTTTTTTGTTTGGGTTTGCTTTTTTTTTTTGCTATTGGACTAATACATTTTCTTAATGAAGGAAGTCTAGTGAAATCAAAAACTACTACTTCAGGCTAAGTATATGCACTCACTGGCAGTCTTATACTGAGGAGTCTTTGTGAAAAAAATTGTACTATATTGAATACAAACTGTTCCTAACAAAATGAAGACAATTGTCTGCTCTTTCAAAACTAGATTTGGCAGAATACAGTTCTTTTGTCTTGAAAAGTGATTGCCGTTATATAAGATCTTTGTTTCATGGGGGAAGGGTGAACACTCAGAATTAAGCTTTTCAAGAAAAAACACAGAAGATGCTTGAGTTACATATTAAGTGGCAGTCTGACAAAGAGGAGAGATGTTTCATTTCATTTTTGCATTTAATGTTTAATTAAAAAGAAGTTAGAGTCAGCAAAGACATTTTGCTTTATTATAGTCCCAGGTATGAACACCTGCATAAAATGGAGTTGCATTGAATCATTTCTGAAAATGTGATACTTGTTCTTGCAATTCTGAGAAAAAATTATGAATATTCTAGTAGCCTAATATTCATAAATTTGATTAATGTTTAAGTCCTTTTCTTTTACGTTTTAGAATACGTCTTTCCCTATTATGACAATTATTTCTGGACATAATTTGTCAAGAATACTTAAATATTGCATTTCTGTCTCTCCCCGCCCTTTCTCTCTCTCACTCTCCCTGTCTTTTTCTTTGTAATCATGTTGATTTTAAGACTTTTTTTTAGGAGAGAGACCTGTCAAATAGAAAACTTTTTCTTTTATTTCTCTCTAATTTTATTCAAACAGTATGGAATACACTAAAGATTGCTAGAAATCTTCAGAATTGCAGTATAACAAAGAATTTGATTAAACAGAAAAAAAAAAGTAAAATAGCTAGGAACTTCTAAGTTTTAATAGACAGCCTGCTTGTTATAGGAATTCTTGAAAGCAGAAGCCTTGTGAAGTCCTCTACCATTGTCTTACTGAGCAATAGTAGAATCCCTGAAAACTGTTTGATTAATATAAGCCTGTAATTTTAATCATTACTTTTTTGGAAAAAAAAAACAAAAAAAACCCACGTGTGCAGAGCCACAGTGGAACTCCTTTTTATTCATAAAAATATCAAAACATTTCAACAGAAATAAACACATATACTTTGTGATCATGAACTTACTAAAAAAAAAAAGGAAAAGAGATTAATGTAGCTCATTGCTAAAAATNTACAGTTCTTTTGTCTTGAAAAGTGATTGCCGTTATATAAGATCTTTGTTTCATGGGGGAAGGGTGAACACTCAGAATTAAGCTTTTCAAGAAAAAACACAGAAGATGCTTGAGTTACATATTAAGTGGCAGTCTGACAAAGAGGAGAGATGTTTCATTTCATTTTTGCATTTAATGTTTAATTAAAAAGAAGTTAGAGTCAGCAAAGACATTTTGCTTTATTATAGTCCCAGGTATGAACACCTGCATAAAATGGAGTTGCATTGAATCATTTCTGAAAATGTGATACTTGTTCTTGCAATTCTGAGAAAAAATTATGAATATTCTAGTAGCCTAATATTCATAAATTTGATTAATGTTTAAGTCCTTTTCTTTTACGTTTTAGAATACGTCTTTCCCTATTATGACAATTATTTCTGGACATAATTTGTCAAGAATACTTAAATATTGCATTTCTGTCTCTCCCCGCCCTTTCTCTCTCTCACTCTCCCTGTCTTTTTCTTTGTAATCATGTTGATTTTAAGACTTTTTTTTAGGAGAGAGACCTGTCAAATAGAAAACTTTTTCTTTTATTTCTCTCTAATTTTATTCAAACAGTATGGAATACACTAAAGATTGCTAGAAATCTTCAGAATTGCAGTATAACAAAGAATTTGATTAAACAGAAAAAAAAAAGTAAAATAGCTAGGAACTTCTAAGTTTTAATAGACAGCCTGCTTGTTATAGGAATTCTTGAAAGCAGAAGCCTTGTGAAGTCCTCTACCATTGTCTTACTGAGCAATAGTAGAATCCCTGAAAACTGTTTGATTAATATAAGCCTGTAATTTTAATCATTACTTTTTTGAAAAAAAAAACAAAAAAAACCCACGTGTGCAGAGCCACAGTGGAACTCCTTTTTATTCATAAAAATATCAAAACATTTCAACAGAAATAAACACATATACTTTGTGATCATGAACTTACTAAAAAAAAAAAGGAAAAGAGATTAATGTAGCTCATTGCTAAAAATATTCCCCATAATTCATTGTGTAGTGCTTTGCCCAGGCTGGTTCAAACTGTTTCCAGTGATGAAGCGTTCACTTTTTTTTTTTCTTATGAGATTATTTGAGGTTAATGTATCCTATGAGGAATTTGTTTCTAATACTCTGTTCTTGGCCATAATGTTTCATTTTCCTTTCTCTAAATGAAACTTTCGGAAATCATAGCCATTCTAGAATTAATTAGTAGAACCTTAACAGTTGACTTTCAAGCTTCTGAATGGTTTTATTTTGAATTTATAAAATTCAGTATTCCAAATTCACCATGTGAGAGCAATAGTTGGCAACAATTGTAGTTTATCTAAGCCCCTGTGTGGTCTTAATATGCAAGCCCTAACACCTGTAGTAGAATGAATGGTTTCACAGAGAGTTGATGATAGCTCTTGAAGGATGTTCTACATGTTGCTCATGCAAACACTGGCCAATAAATGATTCTTCAAGTCCCCTTATTAGACTGCAGCAATTATATTGTCACACATGAAACCCCATACCAGTAAGAGTGTATTTGGCACAGGTTTAATTTGCCTGTTCTTTTACTTTCCTCCTCCTCAACTTCCCGATGAAAAAGGTAACATAATCAAACTGTAAGATATTTTCTGAAAGGTAGTAACCCTCTTTTTAAAATTTTGGCAGCTTTTGAAAGGTTTATATGTGTTCTGATCTCTTTCAAAATGGCATTTTTTATGAGCCTCATCATTCTGAGAAAGCTGTATTAAACGTGTATACAGAAATCCTCAGGAATTTTTCTGCAACATCACAGTAATGGCAGTGTTCCTAAAATTTCAAATTTACTCTAGGGTCACATATTAGGACAGATAGATGGAAGAAAGTATTTTTAACACAGTTAAAAATTGCCACATTGTGGCAACTGTGAAAAAGTGTATCTGTTGAATGGTTTAACAGCATACTCTCATTGGAAATGAACTGGTTCCACTAATCTGTGAAAATGAGCCATAAAGCCAGGACTTCTTCTCTAGGGGACCTATGGACAGTTGGGCTGACATCACAGACTTTTTAATTCTCCCATATCTAACCAGGGCAGTGGACAGTTCTGCTTTTGCTTTAGTTTTAGAGACCATTTGTCCCAGTATGTTTTCTTCCTACTGAAAAACTTGTATCTTAGTAGTTAGTGACCTAATTGATACTCCATCCCTCAACCTTGGATCACAGAGACAGGAAACATGTCTTTACATTTAACTCCGGTGACTTTTAGAGATGGATTGTTTCTGGGGGTTTTCTTGGGGGAGGGTGAGGGTGGAATTTGTTTTATTTTGTTCTTCAGGAAGTTAACGGTGCTGGCATTTGAGTAATTTTTGGTTATTTATCAGGAGGTTGTAATTCCAGATAATTTTACTGGAACATACAGTACATCTTACTTAGCTTTAGCTATTACCCTGAGCATCGTGCTGGTCATCTAGATTCCCCTATAAGCAGTATGTACCTAAAGCTAGATGCTCAAAATGGGATGAATTATCTTGTATGTCTCTAATGTTTCTACAGGGATCTTAGCTGATTAGCTTAGAGTAGATGACTAGCCTTTAGATGGTTATCTGCAGGTGAACTGAAACCTACTTTAAAACTGGAGGCAAACAGAGAGACATAGCGGTTCTGATTTCCTAGAAAGGACTGTATACCCAGAGAAGAACAAAGAGTTTATTTGCTACTGATAGATTTTTAAAGTAGCACTCATTTCTTGGAGTTACAGTTATGCAGTGTAAAGAGGTATGATTAATGCATGAGCTGAAATGTGTAATATCACTTCCATAGATGTTAAAATGTAAAAAATTTAAGTATATGACCTCTCACTTCAGCTGGGATTAAAAAAAGTGTTTAAGGGAATTAGACATTCATATCTCTCTGTAATCTGTTGTGAAGTGGATGCTTACCTTTCTAAGATTCCTCTAAACTGCATAGCCTTAAAATTAAATGTTTGCTCATTAACCCAATTTTTGTATAGATATTCTCATGCATGAAGCAATTCTCTCTTTGCTGCCTGTATCTCGGGGTGCTCTGTTACAACTCAACACAAGCATCGTACTTACATAGTTCACAGGAAAAGGTCTAATGCTTTTAGAGCAGAAAGAAAAGAATTCAACTCTGAGTTCTGTGGCTGTATATGGTTATCAAGTATTTACATTTGTCCTTTTGCAGTGATGAACTCACTGTAACATGGCACCCAACTGTTTGTGTTGCTGCAAAATACAATATAAAGGAAATTGGTCAAATTATTGTCGAATTAAAGGTCATTAATGATTACCATAAATACAGAATTTCTTAGAAGCAGTTCCCATTTTTAAGACAGCAGCTAAGTTGAGATCATAACTTCTATTTTAAAATTTATATCTTGGCTAGTCCAGGGTGTGTGAAATGCTTTCTTTGCAATGCAAAAGCAGAAACAAACAGTATGACCAGTTCTTACTGTGGTCCAGCTTATAGATAAGTTCTCAACATCCCCTTTAAGGAGGTGCCACAATTAATTCGAGGGCAAAAGTCCGACTTTTCTAATGACAGAGAATTGAGGAAAAGGTAGTTTATAGTGGGCATTTTGCCTGACAATGACATGAAAAATGGAAATGTTGATTCTAGTAGCAGCTGTGTTTAGGAGGAGGTAGGTTTCTTACGTAATTAAAAGCATAAGGTCAGTTTTCCTGGGCATCTATAGTTGATATATTAGACCTAGAAAATAGACATGAGTTCTGCAATTATAAAAGTTTATTTGGATTGAGAATTATAGGGCTCTGTGAGTGTCGTAATGGTTATATGTGTGTGTATATATATGGGGTGGATTTGCTGCACACAAGAGAGATATTAGCTTACAATTTGTGACAAGAATAGAATAAATGTCAAAATTAAGGCTGCTTCTAAAATATGATGTGTTACGTTTAAGAGATTACATACAAGAATGCTGAAACATTTATCTTTGTGCCTCCATTTCTTCCTTTTTTTTTTTTTGTTTTCAATGTTTGCTTTTTTAACTTGAAAAATGTTAAAATTTAAGACAAGATTTTG
>VZTQ01004669.1:0-39276 GCA_013400755.1 Pelecanoides urinatrix | reverse complement strand
TGCCTGTATCTCGGGGTGCTCTGTTACAACTCAACACAAGCATCGTACTTACATAGTTCACAGGAAAAGGTCTAATGCTTTTAGAGCAGAAAGAAAAGAATTCAACTCTGAGTTCTGTGGCTGTATATGGTTATCAAGTATTTACATTTGTCCTTTTGCAGTGATGAACTCACTGTAACATGGCACCCAACTGTTTGTGTTGCTGCAAAATACAATATAAAGGAAATTGGTCAAATTATTGTCGAATTAAAGGTCATTAATGATTACCATAAATACAGAATTTCTTAGAAGCAGTTCCCATTTTTAAGACAGCAGCTAAGTTGAGATCATAACTTCTATTTTAAAATTTATATCTTGGCTAGTCCAGGGTGTGTGAAATGCTTTCTTTGCAATGCAAAAGCAGAAACAAACAGTATGACCAGTTCTTACTGTGGTCCAGCTTATAGATAAGTTCTCAACATCCCCTTTAAGGAGGTGCCACAATTAATTCGAGGGCAAAAGTCCGACTTTTCTAATGACAGAGAATTGAGGAAAAGGTAGTTTATAGTGGGCATTTTGCCTGACAATGACATGAAAAATGGAAATGTTGATTCTAGTAGCAGCTGTGTTTAGGAGGAGGTAGGTTTCTTACGTAATTAAAAGCATAAGGTCAGTTTTCCTGGGCATCTATAGTTGATATATTAGACCTAGAAAATAGACATGAGTTCTGCAATTATAAAAGTTTATTTGGATTGAGAATTATAGGGCTCTGTGAGTGTCGTAATGGTTATATGTGTGTGTATATATATGGGGTGGATTTGCTGCACACAAGAGAGATATTAGCTTACAATTTGTGACAAGAATAGAATAAATGTCAAAATTAAGGCTGCTTCTAAAATATGATGTGTTACGTTTAAGAGATTACATACAAGAATGCTGAAACATTTATCTTTGTGCCTCCATTTCTTCCTTTTTTTTTTTTTGTTTTCAATGTTTGCTTTTATAACTTGAAACATGTTAAAAGTTAAGACAAGCTTTTATTCTAATTGCATATATTAAACCCAGGATCTTGTCTGGGTTTAAGTTCAAAGCACTAAGCTGCCCCCTAATTGAAGTGGCCAGATTTTAAAAAGTTTGTATACCTGTAGCTGAAATTATCAGCTTCTGAAATGCTGACTTGGAAAAGCAGTGACACAACACTGAGTCTGATGTCCAAGATCTTCAGAATTTTCCTTCTGTAATATTTTGTATTGTTTGCATTTCTTAGGCAGTATTTAAGAACTTTCATAAGCCCATCTTTTAATAATGCTGCTGAAGAACAAGTGTCTAGTTGGACATAAACACCCAGATTTCCAAATTATGTGCAATTTTGATATGATAAAAAATAATTTAGAATTGTAAGTATAGGTGCTTTATGCTATATTTTGAAAACAGACGAGCAAAACCTGATTCTGTCATACAGTTTATTGTAAAAGAAAATTTACTGATAAAACATCAGATTATTTTTGTAATGACATATACAATGCTATGTACTCCACAGCTTAAATTAGAAACAGCTTCAAAATGTGAACACAATGTGTGTTATAACCCTAATTTTTGAACCAAAGGATTTAACTAGAAACAAGAAGAAAGTACGGTGTAAATTGACTTCATACATGCTGAACAGAAGAGAATTCTTTACCTTCCATCCCTTCCCTAAATCACACAAGATATCCATGGTATATAAGCACATCTATTTCACATGTACCTTGAGAGTGGCAGGTGACTACCTATATTCTGTTGCAAAGAACAGAGACTGTTAAATTTCCGATGCAACTTCATGCATCTTTTCCAAGCTCCGGTATTCCAACCATACAAGCAGTAGCAAATATTTCTAATGACCACCTACCTATAAAACCAAAACAACGCTAAAAAAATGGAGTGGGGAAAAACAAATATCTAGGAGACCAGTCACTTGTGTAAACACTTGTTGTGCGACATTAAGTCTTACCTGAGGCCTTCTGCTCCATTAATCGAGCACTGTCTGTGTTACCGATACTGATATGCTAGATGCTGTTGCAAAACTCATAGCTGCTGCGAAGCATAGTGGTGTGATACGAAGTGATGCAGAAAACAGTAGAAGCTCTGTCACTAGGTCAGCTGCAAGAAGAAGTGACGTGTGTGAATGTACAGTATATGGAGTTTTGTGAAAGATGCAGTCTCTCTCTCTCCCAAAGAACTTCAGCTGATGATAACAGGGGAATTCAGTTCCCTTTGGCAGGACTCCATGTTGGTCTGGATGCTGTAAATACTTCTGCTTCTACAGTTACTTAGCTCATGGTGCTAAAAATATACTCATGACAGACTTAATGAAAGTATCTTCTTTTAAAAACTACTTGTCTACAACAATCATTTAATATTCTTTTTTGCATGTGTGGTTCTCATTATTCTGACATAGCTATTAATACTGATGAATATTAAAGAGAGAAAATCCAAATATTTTCATACTTGCACTTTTCCAGTAGCATTTAAAAAAACCCCACAGCTAATCAGCCACAAATTTTCTTGATGTTTTTTCTTCCCCCCTGCCCAATTCAAGAGTAATACAGCAATATATGAAATTGTATTGCAGCAGTAAGGGCCTCAAAATCCCAGTAGATGATGTAATTATGATTAAAAATTAGTATTATTGAATAATTCACTTTTGTAATATGCAAAAGTAATTTTTTTCTCTCATTTTCAATAACCATCAGTCTTAATATCTAACTAATGAAAAAACATAAACAGTGTCATCTATCAGGTTACTAACAGAGAATGCCACTTATTGGCGCCTTATTGTTTACTTTAGCAGGTAATTTGTGGACCGGAATCATTTAATTGTTCTGAGCACATAATTACATACCAGCATTTTCCAATTTAATTAAAATGTACAAATCTGAAGATTAAGGGAATTTTTGAATTATTAATCATTTCTCCTCTAGGAAATCTTGTTGCTCTGCAGGAGATTTGTCCAGTGTACAACTATACGTATTTTTTTCCTTCTCTTTCACAGACAGACAATTTTCCCGCAGAGCCCAATTACATGGGCAGCAGGCAGCAGTTTGTTCAAAGGTAAGGCCTATTAAATAACTTTCTCGGCTTCCCCATTTGCATTCTTGTCAAAATTACTTTGCCAGAGAGTACAATTCAACTTAGAACAAGTAAATACAACTCTCTCTCTCTTTTTTCTTTTCTTTCTTTTTTTTTTTTTTCAATATGTATTTCAGTAGCTCCACGTTCAAGGATCCAGAAAGAGCCAGCTTGAGGGACAGCGGGCATGGGGACAGTGATCAGGCTGACAGTGACCAAGACACTAACAAAGGCTCCTGCTGTGACATGTCTGTTAGGGAGGCACTCAAGATGAAAACTACTTCAACTAAAAGCCAGCCACTTGAACAAGGTGAGTGAAGCCTCCAATGCTTACAAAAGCGTAAAGTTTAAGCCATCATTATAAACCTATTAGTATTGCAGTTGCAGTTTACCAGGATGGAATAGCCCACTGATAATACTGTCAGAGAAAACAGTAAATCTTGTAGCTAGCCCAGAGCAAAGAAAGCTCAGTATCTTTCAGAATGAACATGAAATGAAACCACAAATATCCAAAGTAGATTAACAAAAAAAAAAAAAAATCTAGTACCTTTCTAAAATTATTAGAATATACTTTATCTCCACTGGCATTGCCTGTTATATATTATATACAGTCCTTCTGCCAAAGCATGATTTGGAAATTCAAACTAGACATGACTGCAACAGATAAAAGAACGCCAGTCATTTACATTCCTCACATAGTTAGCAGACGGGGAAAAGAAAAGAGACTTGGGATATCAGACGAGTAAAAATGGATCAAGAGATGTTTCATTTCATGGATGTATTTTCCTATTTGTAATGTTGATTTCACAATTATTAGTAGTGTGAGAAGTGTCAAATAATAACATAATCTCATTTTCAGTATAATTTCATTCACATCCTGTGGAGGTACCAAAGATGAGTGGCTGTGAAACAGCTAAAATGACTTATATCAGGACAATGACAGTGCTCTCTGCAACCATTCATTCTGACAAGCAAGCATGTTTATTTCCTCAAACTCTGTGTCCAATTAATTTCTTCCAGATGTGTTTTATCTAATTATGAGGTCTTTTATTTCAAAAGAGACATTTCTTTTTTTTTTTTTTCTTAAAAGCATCAGACAGACTGAGTACTCCAGCATTGTGTGTGTTTGTGTTTTGCTTCTAGGCTGTAAGCAATAAGGAAGTGCACCACTGAATTATTTTTAAATGTTTTGTATGCTTGCTATTATTTTAGTTTGTTGTGGGGAAGATGATTCAGTGTTAAAGACAGTTAAAAGATTATTAAATAAGTCAGCCTAAATAAGAAACTGTATTTATAATTAAGCAGAAATTTATTATAAGCTTTTTATTAATTGTTGACTAATTGGACATAGGTTTTTTTTGCCTCTTAGCCTAGTCTGATCTGTAGTATAGTCATCAGGAAATACATGTTCAACTTCATTTTTTTTATTATGTTGAGATTGCAATATAATTTTTGCTGTGTAGAATATTTAGAATGTTGGAGTATAATTTATTCTGTATATATTTGAAGGTTGACCTCATATATGACCTTATTTTCCAAGTAATAAATGTCAGAAAGGTTATTTTTTCCTGACCTTTTGCCACAGCAACTCTCTGCTTATAATTGGACATTGATCTGTATAAAGATGCAGTACTGGCCTTTTTTTTTTTTTTAAGAAGCTGTTTGACTGTGTGTCTAATTTTCTCAGTTTTGTGTAAGAAAAAGACAAAATTTCTGGATCTCTATCTATCAAGTATAGCCATGAAAGAGTTCTAAAATTTTAAGTTTCATTAGCAAAATTATTTACTACTCAAATTAAAAATGTGTGGTTTTTTAGAAAAGGACTGTATGGCCAGGGTTCATAATATTGCAGTTTGTCCAGCAGCATCAAGCCCAACAGTGATCAAAATATAAGAACTCAAAATATAAGAACTCTAGTAAGCAGATTAAGCCAACTATTCCTGTTGCTTATTTTCATTGTAATGCAAAGAGTTATATGGAGGTTTGCACTTGTCATTGTATCTAGATGAGGGGCCCTATTCATCAAGAAACAACTTATTCTGGTGACTCGTATGAATTCCTCACATTCTTATTAAACATACATTGAACTGTGAATCTTAAGTAGTGTCAGCCACTGAACTGCAGCAGCGGGTGTTTATGTGAATTTTCTTACTGAGAAAAAAAAAAGAATGAAGATAGAGAGATACACTACTTTTTTTTTTCTTTTTCTTTTCTTTTTTTTCCCCCAAATATAATTACAAATGGTGATGATAACCATTTGTTTACTTGTACGAACCCTTCCATCTCAAGTGTGCTGTAATAAAATCATTGGCATATTATGAAAACTGAACCTGCAGTGAGCACCTTATGGGGTTACAGATCATTGCAGTAACAAATGTGGTGCAATGTGGTGTTCCCAATGAAATCAATGATGCCTTGTCATTGAGCTTAGTAAGATTAGGGCTGTTAGCCCAAAGTAACTTTTCTCTTTTGAAAGAAGATAAACAAAATTGCTTTCTCTAGTCATAAGCCAAGTTGAAGGAGGGTGAGAAATAAGACATATGTGATTAAGATAGAAAAAGAATTGCATTTTCTTTAGAGAAAAATTGTTTTCTGGGAAAAGGAGATGGGTAGCTTGCTAGAAACAATGGCAGCACCTGAAGCAGTATGAGAAGTTGTGATTCTGTCATCATTCTGGGTTGGGCGCAGTGATAGGAATTAACTATTTTGTAGCAAAGTTTCAGGCTTAATTATTGTTGTTTAAAGATATTTAAAATAGTTTAACTTCTGCTTTTAGAACAGTGCTAATTACTAGATCTTCTGGCATTTTTGAAAAATGATCAGGATTAACTGTGAATTCAGGATCTTGACTTGAGATTCCTAATTTAAAATGAGTTAAGTTTGAGTTTGATATCCTCTGTATATAATTCCAAACACTATTGTCATGGGTCCAATTCTACCCATGGCAGTAATAAGAATGCTGGCGGTACCAGTAGTTTAACTACAGTTTTGAGCAACTATAGCCTAGACAGCTTGAAAATTAAATGATCATATTGAGACAAAAATTGTGTCAGTAACACTACAGCAGTTGTGCTTCTGTCAGTAATAGGGAAGTAGGAAGTTTTATGAAAAAATAATTTTTGTAGACAAGTCATCTTCTGATTTCAGCATGGGATGGGAGGCAATCAAGCTTACGTTCTGATTTGCATTAAAATAGTGAAAACTGTGGATGATAAAGCCTCAGTAAGTTTACTGTTAAAATATTTAATTTCAAGGAAAATATCTCCAGATAACAAGTTTTGTCTGGTGGTGATTGTAAACATTCACACAAGTGGGAAAGATAATGCAAATTAGATATCATTATGAAATGTTTATGAAAGCTTATCACTTGGCCTTGATGGAAAGAAAGGGGAAAAAACCCCACCCAATGAAAGTTATCAGGACAGTAAGTCTTATGTTAAAAAAAAAAGTCTCATTTTAGTTATCTCCACTATATATCCTCTTGCTGTGAATTCTAAACCACTTTCTGCATAAAAATATCTAGCTGTTTGTTAAGCTTTCTTATGCTGTCTGAATCAGCTGTCTTACTAAGCAGCTTGTTCCATATGCCTGCTACTCTTTCAATAGAATGGTTTTAGATAGATTTGTTTTGTTTACCTTTTTTCACCTCTGTTGCTGAGACTTTAAACCCCATCACTAGTTTGGACAGTTTGAGATCACCCTACTTAAAAGTCTTAACAAGAATTAATAATTTTGAATACATCTGTCGTTACTTGTTTGTTCCACCTGAAGTAGCGTATATTATTCACATTTTATATTTAAATAACAGAATAATCTTTTTGCTTGGTATGGTTTAAGTATAACAGCAATAATCTGTATTTCATGAAAAGACATCCAAAGCTGAAAATGAGATCGTAAACCATAAATGATATCTACAAGGAAGCAGTACAACAGCAAGATGTGCATTTTATACTTTTCTTAGTGAATCATGGATGTGTTTACCTTATAATCAGTAAAATAATATAGGGTTATGGACATTTTTGTAGTTACTCATAAATCATCATCTTTCTTAGATTTTCCCAGGAACTTTTCCATCCTTTTTATTTCGGTTTTTGCTGTCTGTGTTTTCTTGCTTTAACATAAATCTACATTTTCATGTCATTGTCAGAAATATCCAAGGGATTAAGTATCTCCAAATTGAGTAGCTTTGTTGTTCAGTTTTTGCTTTATTACTGTGCATTCATTTTTCTTTCAACACGTTTGCTTGCCGTTCGCACCTGCATCCCATAGAGGGGGCATTTCTGCATGTGCTGTTGCCTCGTTAACAGTAGCGTGGATCCTGAGAATAGACAAAACACCGGAGGCATCTCCTTGGAGGAAGGGCAAAAGAGCACTCTTCAGAGTTGGTGTCAAAAGACTCCTCTAAGACTTGTATTTCTCACCGGGCTTCTCTGTAGAACAGCACGATTTTAATCTAAGATATAGATGACTAGTATAAAAGGATTGGAATGTATCTTCAGGAAAAAAAAAAAAAAGATATTAAATATAACTTAAAAATATAATACTTCTTTCTTCACCACCACAACAAAAATATGTATGCATCACTACTGATGCGGTCCTGCATGCAACAGTCTTAGGAATAAAAACTATATCAGTGTTACAGAATTTCTATGAATATTGTTAACTCTTGAGTTTTTCCACTGAACACATTCACAGAATGAGTCTGTAGTAACTTGTACATTTATATTCTCAATTTCTAAACAAGAATGATCCCTGAAATCGAGTATCCTGGATTACCCATCTGCAGCAGGCAAAAATTATCAGATTTTTTTTACCAAGTTTTTTTCTGAACTATCCACTGATTTTCTAGCCATAATCTTGCTTTGTGGATAAGTCTGTATCTGCTGAGTCTGTAAGATAATAGGAGTCCATTCTGTTTAACTGAGTGAGAATCAGTCTAGACTGATAAGTGCAGAAAGTTCATCAAGCAAATTTCTGCTGTCTGACATCATCACCAATGATTTCCATGCCATTGGGGATGATGGGTTCTTTTATGAGTGCATCAGCTTAATGAGATAATGGAAAAAGAAGATTATGGAGAAATATTTCTTTTCAAAGTTCTCAGAGCTGGTGATGGCCTCTGCTGAGAAACTGATGGAGGCTGGGAGNTAACTGTGAATTCAGGATCTTGACTTGAGATTCCTAATTTAAAATGAGTTAAGTTTGAGTTTGATATCCTCTGTATATAATTCCAAACACTATTGTCATGGGTCCAATTCTACCCATGGCAGTAATAAGAATGCTGGCGGTACCAGTAGTTTAACTACAGTTTTGAGCAACTATAGCCTAGACAGCTTGAAAATTAAATGATCATATTGAGACAAAAATTGTGTCAGTAACACTACAGCAGTTGTGCTTCTGTCAGTAATAGGGAAGTAGGAAGTTTTATGAAAAAATAATTTTTGTAGACAAGTCATCTTCTGATTTCAGCATGGGATGGGAGGCAATCAAGCTTACGTTCTGATTTGCATTAAAATAGTGAAAACTGTGGATGATAAAGCCTCAGTAAGTTTACTGTTAAAATATTTAATTTCAAGGAAAATATCTCCAGATAACAAGTTTTGTCTGGTGGTGATTGTAAACATTCACACAAGTGGGAAAGATAATGCAAATTAGATATCATTATGAAATGTTTATGAAAGCTTATCACTTGGCCTTGATGGAAAGAAAGGGGAAAAAACCCCACCCAATGAAAGTTATCAGGACAGTAAGTCTTATGTTAAAAAAAAAAGTCTCATTTTAGTTATCTCCACTATATATCCTCTTGCTGTGAATTCTAAACCACTTTCTGCATAAAAATATCTAGCTGTTTGTTAAGCTTTCTTATGCTGTCTGAATCAGCTGTCTTACTAAGCAGCTTGTTCCATATGCCTGCTACTCTTTCAATAGAATGGTTTTAGATAGATTTGTTTTGTTTACCTTTTTTCACCTCTGTTGCTGAGACTTTAAACCCCATCACTAGTTTGGACAGTTTGAGATCACCCTACTTAAAAGTCTTAACAAGAATTAATAATTTTGAATACATCTGTCGTTACTTGTTTGTTCCACCTGAAGTAGCGTATATTATTCACATTTTATATTTAAATAACAGAATAATCTTTTTGCTTGGTATGGTTTAAGTATAACAGCAATAATCTGTATTTCATGAAAAGATATCCAAAGCTGAAAATGAGATCGTAAACCATAAATGATATCTACAAGGAAGCAGTACAACAGCAAGATGTGCATTTTATACTTTTCTTAGTGAATCATGGATGTGTTTACCTTATAATCAGTAAAATAATATAGGGTTATGGACATTTTTGTAGTTACTCATAAATCATCATCTTTCTTAGATTTTCCCAGGAACTTTTCCATCCTTTTTATTTCGGTTTTTGCTGTCTGTGTTTTCTTGCTTTAACATAAATCTACATTTTCATGTCATTGTCAAAAATATCCAAGGGATTAAGTATCTCCAAATTGGGTAGCTTTGTTGTTCAGTTTTTGCTTTATTACTGTGCATTCATTTTTCTTTCAACACGTTTGCTTGCCGTTCGCACCTGCATCCCATAGAGGGGGCATTTCTGCATGTGCTGTTGCCTCGTTAACAGTAGCGTGGATCCTGAGAATAGACAAAACACCGGAGGCATCTCCTTGGAGGAAGGGCAAAAGAGCACTCTTCAGAGTTGGTGTCAAAAGACTCCTCTAAGACTTGTATTTCTCACCGGGCTTCTCTGTAGAACAGCACGATTTTAATCTAAGATATAGATGACTAGTATAAAAGGATTGGAATGTATCTTCAGGAAAAAAAAAAAAAAGATATTAAATATAACTTAAAAATATAATACTTCTTTCTTCACCACCACAACAAAAATATGTATGCATCACTACTGATGCGGTCCTGCATGCAACAGTCTTAGGAATAAAAACTATATCAGTGTTACAGAATTTCTATGAATATTGTTAACTCTTGAGTTTTTCCACTGAACACATTCACAGAATGAGTCTGTAGTAACTTGTACATTTATATTCTCAATTTCTAAACAAGAATGATCCCTGAAATCGAGTATCCTGGATTACCCATCTGCAGCAGGCAAAAATTATCAGATTTTTTTTACCAAGTTTTTTTCTGAACTATCCACTGATTTTCTAGCCATAATCTTGCTTTGTGGATAAGTCTGTATCTGCTGAGTCTGTAAGATAATAGGAGTCCATTCTGTTTAACTGAGTGAGAATCAGTCTAGACTGATAAGTGCAGAAAGTTCATCAAGCAAATTTCTGCTGTCTGACATCATCACCAATGATTTCCATGCCATTGGGGATGATGGGTTCTTTTATGAGTGCATCAGCTTAATGAGATAATGGAAAAAGAAGATTATGGAGAAATATTTCTTTTCAAAGTTCTCAGAGCTGGTGATGGCCTCTGCTGAGAAACTGATGGAGGCTGGGAGTCCCCCCAGAGCTGACACAACCCATAAACTATTTTGTTCAACACTGCTTCCTCCCGAAGGTTTTTTCCCCTGGGCAGAACATCTCCTATCACATTCTCTCTGTGCCCAGAATGTGAATAGCTGTCAGACTGCACTACTTGCTCTGGTGCTACCTAAGAGTCTTTATGTCCAGGACTATCATCCCTTCCAATTACCCTTAATATGGTCAGGTAAGATGCTAACTTGCTGTTGTATGTCAGGACTCGCACGCAATGCCCATTTTTTCATCAGATTAATTGTTATCTAGGCAAGCTACAAGAGCAACTTAATTGTATTGAGAGTCTCTTTGCTTTTCTTAGTATGACTTAGTAGTAGTATCTGTTTCTAGAACTGTAAATTCTAGAAACAGTTAGGTGAAACCCACAAAGAATGAGATTTTTTGTTACCCTTTCATTTGCTCTTTTCCAGGTATTTTTCTCTCTCCTTTTTTTTTTTTGGCTTCTGTGATTTATGCGAGCACATGTACGATCCTAGATGAAGACTAGCATAGGAAAAAAACTAATTTATCTATTCTGTTAACTTATCTGCTTCTGATTGATCAAATTTTTTATCAGTGTCCTGGAGATATTTGATTTTGGCCTCGTTCTGGTAGTGGGATTTTTAATTTGAGACTGAAAATTTATGTAGAATTACAGACTTCTATGAAGAATAAGGTCATATTTATATTTATTTGATGTCCAGTCCAGTGTGTTTAACAAATTCATTATGACATTTAAGCCACTGCCAGTACTTCCTTCCTACTTTTCTGCTGTGAGTACATTGCTCAATGAAACAGTACTTCTGAACTTAAGAGAATTAGCAATATTATTATTGGTCTCATCCTTCTTATGAAGTCCTTGGTGAATGGGAATATTGAAACTTCTATTGGTATTGAACTTTTAAATTAATATATTTCACTTTTAGTCAGAGGAGTACTCATAAAAGTTTCAAATTTTCTAACTGCCTTGATCTCAAACACTCATTTAAAGATGATCTAGGTAACACCTTTGCAAGACTTCCTTACCTAGGCTGAGCTAGGCTAGGCAAATATTCTGTAATGCCCTTTTTTGAGAGATCAGAATAATATTCTCCTTTTGAACCTAAGTTAATGAACTAGAGAAAGGAATACAGGTCAGTTGCTTTTCCTATACAGATGATTGTCATAACCTTTCTCATGTTAATACCCAATCATCTATGACATATCTGTTACTGTATTATACATTGAGCAAATTATATGATGGATTTGAGCAAAATAAAGACAAAACTCTTTTATCTACCAACTTTTATTTGCTCAGAGTATTAAAGATTTTTTTTTTTTTCCCTGTTGCAGTTATGTTGAATATCTTTCTGGTTTTAAGTTTTGTTTTTAGACTGCCTACTAGTCTACCAGTCAATTTAGGTTCACTTTTTACATTTTAGTCATTTCAATACTGAGTCTAGATTTGTGACTGACACTGTGATGTCAGTTTGAACTATCATCAGGTGTGCTTTGAAGCAGAGTCCAGTTTGTTTGGTACTTCCTCATCAGAGATGGGAGTGTTCCCAGGCATAGCTTCCCTCTGTCGTGTGCTCTCCTCATAAGTATATAAGCAGATTTGGATTTCAAGCAAGGTGAGGAAGGAGAAGTTTGAGGAAGCAGATGTTTGTCCTAGAAGATGTCAGAAAAGGAAGTGAAGTGGCATTCTAATGGAGAAGGCATGGATTAGCTTTATGTCTCGCCTACTTACTTATCTGCTTTCATTGATACAAAATAGAAAAGCAGTGCAAACATTCTGGCAGCTGAAGTGACAGTGAATACACTTTGCATCAGAGTATCTTAGCCTATTATTGCCGCCTGTTATTGCCTATTATCCTGCTTTTCAACTGGAGCTGAATTCTGCCAAACCAGGTTTTTAATCAGGTGCATGTTTCAGCATCTGGCAGATTATTATCATCATGTATCTGGTAGCAGTGAAATTCTGTGAATAACATATCCCACATTTAATTAATGTATTTAGCCACAAATTAGGGGGGAAATTTCTATAACTGACTTTCAAAACATGCAGAAAGAACCTTCTGCATCTGTACACACAGAGAACATGTCAGTGTGACACAAAGAAGGGATTATAGCCATTAAGCGCAACTTCACCTATGTACCATTTGGTGTGTTATGCTATATTTTTCAGGTAATTTCGTTTCTTCTCCCCCGTTATTTCTACTTATTTTATAATTACAAATTAATTCAGTGGTTGAAAATTACCTATGTTTTTGCCCTGTGTTTTGTTTTCATTGGAAGCTTCACCACCGAATCAATTTAGATATATCATTACTAACACTTTAAAAGGTCGAGACTGTACCAATAAAAGTATTAATAAAATTTGGAAGAGTTTTCTTTGATAAGCTTATTTGCAAATTGATGCATAACATGCACTTCAAGATCACAAGTCTGTAAGTCTTGTGTCTGAGATGTGAGTGTAAATTCTAACATTTGGGTGCGATAGCTGTTGGTGCTCATTTCTTTGTGCTTTACTTTAGAGGCAACAAAGCAGAATATCCCTCCCCTGTCACTAATGTAAATCTCATTACTTCCTTTCTGTACTCTGTTTTGACACCGCCTTTCCCGGGGCTGAGCACAGTCATTGTACTGCAGTTTAGACGTGTGCTCTTCCGATCTTCTGTTTTGACACCGCCTTTCCCGGGGCTGAGCACAGTCATTGTACTGCAGTTTGTTCTTGGAAGGCTTAGAATCCATAAGTTATCTTTTTGCTTTATTCCCACTAGAAAAGCAAGAGAAGGATTTGCAGTTCTCAGTGAGATGAAGCCCTTCTATGTCAAAATCATTATCTTCAGCTAACATTTCTTCTTTTCAGATTCTTTTTATAAATTGAAAGAAAAGTGGGAGCATAGAAAGATCAACAACTTTTGAAACAAGGAAATCAGAAAATAGATAGTTTTCATTGTTTCAGGCTTTATGCATTTCCCTGGGTGGTAAATGGATGTTCTCTGCCTGTGCTTACTTTTGTTAATGAAAATTTTAGGGCACATATTCATATATTGGATGGATACTTAATATCATGGAAACTATTATAACGGGACTAGAGAGTCTATTCCTGCCTCTTAGTCTGTGTCTGAAAACGTCCTTGTATGGTGTACTTACAATTTTCTTTTAATTAAGCTTGCACAGAATTATATTTTAAAAAAACATATATGCGAGAGTGTGTACGTTTATTCAGTTATATAAAGGAGACAATTAAAATAAATACAACATCTTCTCTTCTCTTACTCATTTTAAATCATCATTGTATGAATGTATCTCCTCTTATTGAGTCAGCAGAAAATACAGCTCTGATAAACAGCGATAGTAGTCAAGTTTTGACACAATCCCATTGCATATTCCATCCACATTCTTGTTACCAAAAAGGAGGAATATTCTGCAGATGAAGTTACTGTAAAGCTAATGCATATTAGCTGGAAACCTGAACTTGGACCGTAGTTATCAATAGTTTTATGTCCAGCTGGGGAAGACATAACAGAAGTGTCTTAAATAAGAGACGGGAATTAATTATTCCATTGAGTAATGCTTCAGTTGGAATAATACTAATTGCATTTTGTTCTTCTGGAACAAAGAGTATCTCCTAACGTCTGTATACAATAATCCAGTGTGTCCTTTTTGTGGCCCTTTTCCTGTGTACATGCTACTTTTCTCCTATGCCCTGGTTTCCAGAGAGAGAAGAGTGATATAATTTAATTTGGACCAGAGTTGCAGCATAGTAATTAGTGACACAGGCGCTGTACTCAGTTTGTAGGGATATTTTTAGGGAAGATCTGGACAAATTCAAAATCAACAAAGAGGTAGAATAACAGCAGAAAATAGAGGCTTACAAAACACGGCCTGTGGGTGAAGTTTGAAAAAAGTGTTTGTTTAGAATTTGTGTTTGTTTAAATGAACAAAGACTGGGGGGAAACATAATAAAAGTCTTTCCGTATACAAAAAGTTGTTATAAATAGGGTGGTGATTGCTTTTTCTTTCGTCTCCTTTTTGTTTAATTTGCTGGGAGAGCTATTTAGGTTACATATGAGGGAGAACTTTGCTATAAAGATAGCTAGGCACTGAAGCAGGCTACTCATGTGAGTTAAAGAATCCCCCTTCCTGGTGGTTTTTAAAACAGGTTAAATGCACATTTGTCAGCGATAACCTAGATGTATTTTAATCTACCCAGGGCCAGGGGATCCACTCTAGCCTTGCATTTTATGATGCCATAATTAAAAGTGAGGATGAAATATACTGTCCAGTCTTGTGTTAAACATACTGAAAGGGAACATTTGCACTGACCTGTTCTGCAGCCTTTTGTCTGTGAACATCATCTTTTACGGGAAGACCTCACCGTGTTAGAGAATCACAGGGAATGTGGATTATGTAGTGCTTCACAACAAGAATCCCTGATATAATACAACAGTACTTTGTTGTATTAACATGTACTTTGCTCAGAGACAGAGCTGCAGTGTGATTAACTAATTACTGCTCAGTGAAACTTTGCCTTACTCTCTGTACGTCAGTGATAAACGCATGCCATGTATCAGCCTCTGCGCACCTACTGCCCATCCTGATTTCCAGAATGACAGAACAGCTGGTTTCCATTCCCTGCTGCTGCTTTCTCCTGTTCCAGCTGCCGCACTCAAATAACCTCCCTTCCCCAAGTGGGCTTCATATGGTTTGAAAGGGACTTAATGTACCTCAGTGCATAGGGAACTTTTGATGCATATTTCATCATGTTTCAGTTCTTTCTACAGGGAACACTGCATGTATAACAGATGTTCCCTGACTACTACCCTTTCCTGAAGGTGACATGCCCTTTTTTTGTGTTTCATCTCTAATGTATAGGGAGCTGGTAGTGCCTGCGTGGTGCTAAAAAATACTGCTCCATGGCTGCCCCTGTGCTGCATGCCAAGCTATATTTAATTCCTTCTGCTCCCCTCTACAGCATGAAATAGAGAGGAGCATATGCCCAGTATAACCAAGTCATACTGTGGCATAGAAAAAAAACCCCTTTATTTAAGACAAGTAAATGTATTTTTAAAATTAGGACCATATTCTTCCAGATTTTTATGCATAAACTGTCTCATATAAATCAGTGGGGATGTTCATGTGACTACATGTCAAAAATCCTTCATCTTTTATTATTTCTTTTAATATTATTAATATTGTATATGTATATGTAGTATGTGTGTGTTTATATACATACACATGCATATGCATAAATACAGAAATAAGATATCATTAACTGATGTCCCTGAAAATTTAATTTTATAATCTATATACATCTGCATCTTAACAGCATGGAAAATTGAAAGCTTTAAAACATTGTATGCTTGTTTTAAAGCTACAAATATAAGAACAATTCACAAATCTGTTTACATAAAACACTATTTTCATCTTAAACTTATTTTGGGAAAGTATAAAAACACTGAGGCAAAAGCTGTCAATCTAAAATATAGTATATAGTTAAAAAAAATTTAAAAAATTAAGTTTTTAATATATAGTTAATAATGCATAGTACTGTACCTATAACATACATATATATGTATATATACATACATATAAAGCTTATTATACATATAACAATATAATTACAGCGTCTGCTTAAATATTATAGGGGTGTGCACCTTGGATTTTTAGAGGGTAGTCTATCAACTTAACTATTTCTCAGAGTTTTGAATTAAATTCTTCATGCAGAATTTTACTATCATCTGACTCAGTTTTTATTTGAACAAATGAATGCAGTTCTTACATGAAAAGTTCAATTTAGGTTGCACATTGAACGTGATCTCTAGGCACTTACACAGCCCAAACAACCTTCCAAGCTCCGAGTCAAACATACAGACTAAGAACTACAGAAACACAAGTGAAATTGTGTCTGTTCTGATACTGCAAAAAGAGTTTTGCAGCCCATCTGTAATCTGTGTGGCCTAGGGAACTGTATATTGGATCTGTGTGCACTGCTGAATATGAATAGTTCTACACTTCATGTGTGTGATTAGTTTTAGCATGTGGTATTTCTTTCCTAGTTTATCAGTTTGATTTGAAGATTTTTAATTCCCCCCCCCGAGGTATATAAAATTCATACTGCACCTTTATAATAATTTCAGAAAGAAGCAGCTTCACATCTCTTTTATAGGAATATTTTATTTACAGTAGAAATTTTGCACATGTAACATGGGAAATCATATTTTGTGGCCCCAACAATGTGTCATTTTTGGGTGGCTACTCCTAAAAAGGGCCAATATTTTTCCCCATGAAAAAAACTTAAAATAGTCTAAGAAATCAATTTCTGTCAAATTCTCAGCCTGATTTCTTTTATATACTTGGTATATACTTAGGCAAATAATTTCAAAAAAGGCAAACTAAAACAGTTTGACTAAAATATTTGTAAGATTTGTGTCTACCTTGTAAAACACAGAAAGTTGAATGTGACCCTGAGTTACACCAGGCAGCACTTCCTTTTCTTTCTTTTCTCAACTCAAAGAATTACGACCCAACAATACCTGGCTGGTACCCGGGTAGGAATACCTGGGTGCATAGGAAAGGCAGGCTTTTTTGAGGGGAAGTGCATGGAGTAGAGGGGGATGAAGAGAGAAAACTACATCGAACACTACAGCCACTGCTGTGAGGAAAGCTTTAAACGCAGCTTAACTTGCCAGTGTTCTGTGGCTGCTTTTTGCTTCTCAAGAGTACCGTAGAGTAGCCAGAGCACACTACTGAATTGGACCATAAAAATTAAAATAAAAAAGATCATGTAAAGTTGATACTGCATATCCTTAAATCACTGGAATTACCATATAATTGGATAAAATATTTTTTCTTTGGCATTCAGGCTTATAATAAACAAATAAGTACATTCTCAAAACCTGTATTTGGGTGGAATTACACCGGAAAGTTCACATTGTAATGTATGGCAAAATATATTACAGCTTGCAACTGTCCCCAAATCAAGCACTATTATATTAACTCAGGACTCTTACGATTAACATTTATTATGAATTTCAAACAATAAAAAAGCAATACTAAAAATGTAAATTTTGGACAGAAGTTTCAAAAACTTTGAAGCCTGTAGTAAAAACTATCTCAGTTATCATTGTACAGTTATTTCAAGATAAGAACAGAATTTAAATAGTTTGGACTTCCAAAATAAACCTTATGTCAAAATCTTCTGGCTTCCTGATATTTATTGTACAATAAAATCCCATGAGTTGTTTAAGCCTTGTTATTGATATATAGTTATAAAAGTTGTGAATTTTGCCTGTACGGAAGTATTGATAATACCTGTATTTCTGTTACATTCAGATGTCTGTTTATTCATTCTTTATTATTAATGTTTAATTTTATTCCTTTATTTTTAATTTTATGTGTTTTATTTTGGGTACTGTCACATTTTTTCTTAGTATATGAAGAATAGCAGAAATATTTATGCTGCTAGGATTTTGACACCAGAAAAGAGTCTCTCAAAGACAGGTTAGATGCTCAGTGAAAATTGGGAACCCAGCTTCCTCTTGTTTTTAAGAAATCTTACCCTATCGCTAATTCACTATTATTTTACAGTGATCTCAGGAGATGTGCAACCTCTTTAAGTAAGACAAAATAAGCTATTATTTAAAGCCTAAAAATTTCTTTGCTATTTAAAACCTAAAGATTTCTTTAAATTCTTTAAAGACATAGATTCAGATGTCAGTAGAATTACAGATCATTGTAGATTTATTACGTTTCTGCAGCTTTTCACAGGAATACATGACAACAGCAGCTGGTTCATCGTTTATTAAAAAGAAGAGTCTTATATTTAAACTTTTTACAAGCACATTTGAAAGATAAGTACTATACAGCTGCTTTCGTTATTGTAAACTTGATTCTTTTTCTGATATACAGAAGTATGGAAAGACAGAGAGAGAAAGAGTTACAGGAAGAAGAAAGAGAAAAAAAGAAGCTTAGAAGTTTAAGGTGTGAGAAGATAACATGTAACACAGGAGAAAAAAAGCAAGTAATCAAAACACACTCAGATTTCTCAAAAAAACAAGAAACTGCCCTACTGTTAGAGGTAGAGTGCTTCTGTTGAATTTAATTCTTTGCCAAAAGTGATCAAAATTGTTATTTTTCCTAGAAAATAGCTGCAATTAAATAATCCTAAACTGGAATGCATATCAGACAGGTGCTTGCGGTTTTGCAGTAGAAGTTCATTAGAGTCAGCAAAGCTGTACTACCTTGCCCATTTTGAATCAACCCAGTATGATATTTATTTATCGTTATAAATCCACAAAACATAACTTTTTTATTTTTAATCCAATGTCAGGTAACATCATTCTTTTGCATAAGCTTTTGTAGCTGAGCAGAAATAAAATACTTCCTCAAAATACGTGTGAAGATATTTTTACTTAGGGATATAGTGTCTTTGTTCAGTTTACTGGCAAGATTTGGGACAGAATACTCTGGAAAATATAACAAAAGTAAAAAGCTTGTTAAGTTCAAGACAGCAAAAAATACCTTCAGAATCTCAGTGAAATCCAGGATATACAAGTTTATAGCATCTTCATTTAGAGTGAGTTTTACCATTCCAAAATAGATTCAAAACTAAGGCTCAGATTTTCTCCTAGATACTTAGTCTTCTCTAAGTACAAGGAAACTGGAAAACCTAGACCTCAATGTTTTGTTAGTCAAGAAAAGGAAAAGAAAGCTTAATATCCCAAACCTCTGTGTTTTCAACCCTGTTCATAGAATCATAGAATCATAGAATCATAGAATCATAGAATCATAGAATCATTAAGGTTAGAAAAGACCTCTAAGGTCATCGAGTCCAACCGTCAACCCAACACCCCCATGGCCACTAAACCATGTCCCTAAGCCCTCATCTACACGTCTTTTAAATATCTCCAGGGATGGTGACTCCACTACTTCCCTGGGCAGCCTGTTCCAAGGCCTGACCACTCTTTCAGTAAAGAATTTTTTCCTCACGTCCAGCCTAAACCTCCCTTGGCGCAATTTGAGGCTGTTTCCTCTCGTCCTATCACTTGTTACTTGGGAGAAGAGACCAAAAGATGAACCCCCACCTCACTACAACCTCCCTTCAGGTAGTTGTAGAGCGCAATGAGGTCTCCCCTCAGCCTCCTCTTCTCCAGACTAAACAATCCCAGTTCCCTCAGCCGCTCCTCATAAGACTTGTGCTCCAGGCCCTTCACCAGCTTCGTTGCCCTTCTCTGGACACGCTCCAGCACCTCAATGTCCTTCTTGTAGTGAGGGGCCCAAAACTGAACACAGTACTCAAGGTGCGGCCTCACCAGCGCCGAGTACAGGGGCACGATCACCTCCCTGCTCCTGCTGGCCACACTATTCCTGATACAGGCCAGGATGCCGTTGGCCTTCTTGGCCACCTGGGCACACTGCCGGCTCATGTTCAGCCGGCTGTCAACCAGCACCCCCAGGTCCTTCTCCTCTGGGCAGCTTTCCAGCCACTCTTCCCCAAGCCTGTAGCGTTGCCTGGGGTTGTTGTGGCCGAAGTGCAGGACCCGGCACTTGGCCTTGTTGAACCTCATGCAGTTGGCCTCGGCCCAACGATCCAGCCTGTCCAGGTCCCTCTGCAGAGCCTTCCTGCCCTCCAGCAGATCAACACTCCCGCCCAGCTTGGTGTCATCTGCAAACTTACTGAGGGAGCACTCGATCCCCTCATCCAGATCGTTGATAAAGATATTGAACAACACTGGCCCCAAAACTGAGCCCTGGGGAACACCACTCGTGACCGGCCGCCAACTGGATTTAGCTCCATTGACTACAACTCTTTGGGCTCGGCCGTCCAGCCAGTTTCTTATCCAGCGAAGAGTGTACCTGTCTAGGCCGTGAGCCGCCAGTTTCTCCAGGAGAATGCCGTGGGAGACAGTGTCAAAGGCTTTACTGAAGTCCAGGTACACCACATCCACAGCCTTTCCCTCATCAACTAGGCGGGTCACCTGGTCATAGAAGGAGATCAGGTTGGTCAAGCAGGACCTGCCTTCCATGAACCCGTGCTGGCTGGGCCTGATCCCCTGGTTGTCCCGGACATGGCTCATGAGCGCCCTCAAGATGAACCTTTCCATAATCTTCCCCAGCACCGAGGTCAGGGTGACCGGCCTGTAGTTCCCCGGATCCTCCTTCCGGCCCTTCTTGTAGATGGGTGTCGCATTGGCAAGCCTCCAGTCATCTGGGACCTCCCCCGTTAACCAGGACTGCTGGTAAATGATGGAGAGTGGTTTGGCAAGCTCCTCCGCCAGCTCCCTCAGTACCCTCGGGTGGATCCCATCCGGCCCCATAGACTTGTGAGGGTCCAGTTGGTGTAGCAGGTTGTTAACATCTTCCTCATAGATTATGGGGGCTTTATCCTGCCCACCATCCCTGTCTTCCAGCTTAGGGGGCTGAGTACCCTGAGGTACTTTCCTGTTGAAGGAAAGAACAGTCAGAAGTTCTCAGGAGCCTTGTCCCTTCCATTTCACCTATGATCTTACCTACCTCTGAGCTAGTTACTCTGATTCTTAATAGTTAATTAGTTGACAAGCACTTTAGAATTAATGAGGAGAGCAATAGGTACTTCTGGAGCATGATTCATTTGACCTATTTTAGGTGAAACACACCCCCAAATGCTTATTCCTCTCTACTGTCAGTAAAAGATGACTAACTCAGATGTAGTTCAATAATTGTAGATATCTAAAGTTATGAAAGATGAATTGCAGTTCAGTGATTTTGCAGGAACCAGCTTTTTGCATATTGGCCATTGTTTATTCCAACTTTTTGGCTTCCATGTCTCTTATTCATGTTATAAGTGTTAGTGGTTCCAGCCCAAGTTTATCCTGGACTTATCATCATTAATTTATTCAACAAATCTTTCTGATTTCATCAGAGTCATGATGTGGAGGTGGTGAATCTCTCTTCCATGTGAGAAATATGATTTCTGTTTGCACAGCCATTGTTCCCTCTTCCAAGTATTTGCACTTGGGAACCATTTCTTCACTCACAAAATTGGGTGCTTATGTAAGGTTCTTAGGTTTTGATGCTTTGCTTAAATATTCATCTATTTGGCTTTTCTTGTGAATTCTTATGGCCAAATTGCTGGTGCAATAAAGAATATTGTGTTGGAGGTTTAAAATTAGAATCTGAGACCAACCTGTACTTTGGCTTCTAAAAAGCCCTACGTGCTGGAATGCTTTACTGAAATGACTCACCGGAAAGGAAAGGGATGGTCTTAGATTACATGGGACCTCTACTTAAAATAAAAATAAATTAACATATTTATCTGAATGCTGGAACTGTTATAATTTAAGTTAATTAAATACCAAAGGATGAATAAAAACATATTAATTTAAGGATTAACCTCTATATAAGATATCTGTACCTTACATAGTGTTAATCTTCAGTAAATTTTTATCATTTGGTGAGTTGAAGTAATTCATGATCTTATTAAACCTAACTTCTTATTACATCTGAGACAGTTCTTGTATGTTCATTAAATAGGAATGGATTCTGGAATAGCTGTTAATCCCTGGCAAATACATTTAAGAATCAACTGGCATTTCATAAACATACAGTAACAATCCTATTAAATATAAGTAAATATTTATTTAAGATACTTGGGGTCTATCCTGTTGCATCACACCCGCTATAGTATGTGCCATGATTGGCGGTAAGGTGAGGTTTATCTGCAGGAGTACACCTGCCACTCTCATCTCAACTCCATCACCAGAGCCAGCTGCTGGAGATGTTGCATATGCTGGCACAAAGAGGTCTCCTTCTAACCTTTCTGCACTGTGTCCCTGAAAGAGATAAACTAAACTAAATATATATCTTCGTGAATGTCAGAGATTATTATTGTCAATACTTCACAATATAGATCTGGTCTCATACGTTGCTATTCAGCATCGGTGTTATTCGTAGTGAACATAGTCTGCTTTCTTACAAGGCTCACACAGATAAAGAACTGCATTTTTGACAAATTGAATGGAATTTTCAAAAATGTTTTACATACCGTCTCATGTTCAGAGTAACCTTAATAACAACAATTTAACTCTGTAAGTGCCCCTCAGAACTATCTCAGAGAGTAAATCTTATGTCTTGTACATCAGTCAAATACCTTTGGCTGTCTTTTCCTTTTGTGTTTGCTCTTTCAACTTTGTTAGCTGATAAACAAGTAGTGGAGTAAACATCTCATCTGTATTTTTTTTATTTCCCCCCCACACCCTCAAGGTAGTTAGTTTACTTTGGGAAATTTGACTACTTTCTTCTGATGGTTTAGTTTCCTTTTTTCTTATCCGCAATGCAACCTTTCCTTTTTAAATTAAAAAAAAAAAAAATTTACTTTTACAGAGGAAGAGAAGATGGAGAATATATGTATAACAAAAACAAGCAAACAAAAAAACTCCACCCATTTTATATTTGAAAACCTCAAGATTTTTGTGAAACCCTTAAGTAGACAGTTTTTAATGACTATAAATTTCTATTTCAGAAATGATGGGAAATATAATTCAGATAATTCAAATTTGTGCTTTGCTATTCACAGTTAAATTTACAGTTCACAAAATATTCCAAGTTTATCTAGTTTACAGAATGGAAAGGCAAAAATGTACATTACTGGAAGTAGTATGAAACTTTCTTTAATTTATAGCTTTACACAGCTTTTCATATCTCTATATGTTGTCTTGCACCATTATACATCAATAGAGTCAATAATGATCAATTTAGTCCCTTAACATTGTTTCTGATTTGGGCTTTAGAGCCTTCAGCTTTTTGAAAGTTAATTAAGTCTTTTACTTCCTTTCACTGAAAATCATCAGAAAACTTCATTCTAATAAATATAAGAATTAAATATTATGATTATTCTACTGCTGAAAACAATCAGGTTTGAAAAGGAAGGAAGTTCAGCTTAAAACAATAATTTAGTAATAATAGTGATCATATTAAAAACTTTTGAAAGAGTAGCCAAATTATCTGTTACACATTTGAAAATTTTAACTATACTTTCTGTGATTTTTCATAATCCTGGTCGCATCTGTCTTTTCATATACCACTATTCTAGCGCAGACTGTAAAATGTTACTCCCACAAAATGTATCTTGTCTGGAACAGTTGTGCAGTTAGCTACATATGCATTTGATTTTATGAAACTAAATTCTTAATAAGGAATTCTTTTAATTTTTCTGGTGCAGATATTTTAATATCTTTTATTAAACTGAACTAAGCTAGTACTTAAAAATAGCTCCCTGACATTCAGAATAATGGATATGAAAGTAAGAGCAATAAAAATTGCTGGGAAGGTGCAGTGCAAGCACTGATTCAGCACTGACAACCACACTGATTTAAACATTTTCTTTAGTATGTAACATATTAATCTGTAGGAATTTAAAAACATATGAAAACAACCCTGTCTAGTAAGAGTTGAGTCGTGGAAGTTACTGTGAGGTAACAAACTACAACTCATCATGCAGTCTAAGGCAACTGTACTATACGTATGCCCTTCACTTATACCAGCTGAAGGTAATTCGATCATCCACCTAGATGTAACATCTGAGTCACCTTGTGGAATTTCCTGTCACTCTCCAGCAATTGCACAAAGACTTTAGGACAATTACACCCCTGTGCAATTAAGGGTCGAAGGAAAAGAATGCAAGAAAATAAAAAAGATATTTTTCCATCAAACCCAGGTGGATTTTTGTTCCATGAATTTGTCTAGTTGTGTTACAGACCCTTGACATCCATAATATCCTGCACAATGATCTCCACAACTTATTTAGGTGTGTGTACAAACATACCACTGTTGATTGAAACCTGCTACCTGATAATTTCATTGGCAGTGCCTAATTCTTGC
Organism: Pelecanoides urinatrix; assembly: GCA_013400755.1. Classification (NCBI taxonomy): domain Eukaryota; kingdom Metazoa; phylum Chordata; class Aves; order Procellariiformes; family Procellariidae; genus Pelecanoides; species Pelecanoides urinatrix. The sequence continues at coordinate 14,856 of VZTQ01004669.1, read as the reverse complement.
TTTAGGAGAAACAATAAATAATTTTTTCCTATTAGTTTCCCAGTGACAATCACGATTCAGAAATCTTTTCATATTTTTCCTTTGTTGTGTTGTCTCCAAGCTAAAAAAGCTTAGTCTATTTAATCTCTTCTCTTACAAAAGCTTTTTCATAACTTTGATCATTTTTGCTGCCCTTTTTTATCTTTTCAGTTCTATTATATTCTTTTGAACATGGCATGAGCAGAACTGCATATAGAAGTCTAGACACAGCAGCTGTGGATTTAAACAGAGTCATGTTTTGTGTTTTATTCTCTATTCCTTTTCCAAGATTTCTTCTTATTCTAACTGATCTCTTGATGAGCTATGAGCTGACATCTTCAGTTAACTGTCCAGGATAGTACAAAGATCTCTTTTAGAGACCATAGTTTGTGTATTGAGAGTTGTTACTGTTTTTCATCATGTACATTACCTACATTTGTTGACACTGAATCTCGTGTGCCATTTTATTGTAGTCATTGAATAGCATGACATCGATCTGCAGCTCTTCACAATCACACTCAGATTTTACTACTCACATTTGTTTGGTACCAAAGCTAGTTTAAGTGATAGTGTTACAATGCTCCAATTTCATATTTGGGTTCCATATGGTCTGCTGATTTGTTAGGACTCGTTTTACCTATTATTTTCTCTAAAATTTAGTCTATTATTCTTTCAGATGCAGGCAGTTTTTATGACTCATTTCTATGCCCAAAATAACTGCATTCTGGGAATCTCCCTAGGCTCCCTTTCAAATTGTTTTTCCTTTTTTTTTTTTCCATTTTTTTTGTAAAAATTCTCCTCATTACTTGCTATGTCATGAACAAATTATCTTCAAAACTTTTTCCATCCTTCTTTACAATATTATAACATTTTACTTTTTTGACTTTATGCATTTTTCTCTTCCTGACTTGCATACAATTCCCACTTTTTTAAGAGTATCTTTTTACTTCTAAGTGCCTCCTTTACTCTGCTGTTTCACCATGCTGGCTATTTTTCTGTCCCTTAAAAGTGGTTTTGATAAGTGGTATACAGTTACTCTGAAATCCCAATACAGTATCTTTAAGCAGTCTGTCATGCTATCTGCAAGCATTTAGTCTTTTAGTTGTCCTTTTCAATTTCCTTTTAAAAAGCTTTGTCATGTTCAGGTAGTTTCCATTTTTTAAGTTAAATGTTACTGTAGTAATTTTTTTTTCGTTTTTCTTTTCTACAGGGACATTGAATTTGAGTGCTTTATGGCCAGCATTGCAGTGTAGCATGTAGATAATTACATTTTCAACCTGGCCTGTTGAATGTTAAAAATTAAATCAAGTAAGCGATGTTTATCCTCTTGTGAACTCTTCGACTAGTTGTTTTAAGTGCAATGTACTTCATCATTCCTATATAATTTGTATCTTGGCATTATAATTACACTGGGTTCCACTGGGTATTTTCTTTCTACTGCCTCTGTGAGGTATCTGTTACATCACATTCCTCGCTTAGAACCAGCTCCTGCAGTTCTTATTTTTAAGACTTAAAAAATATAGAATCAAGTAAAGTATAGAATCAAGTAAATATTTGGTTTTGGTCTGGTTACCAATTTTTATGTGCCCTGTTCAACTGGGATTTTATTTGTTGATTTTTTTCTTTGCTCTTCCCTCTCCAAATATGGTAATTTTTACTCTAGCCCTTTTTTTTTTTTTTCCTTATTGAGTGTACAGTTTGTGACTTCACTCTAGCTGACAAGTTATCTGAGATTACATGCTTTTCTATGCCTGTCACTTGTCTTTAATTTAAAAACACTCTCTTATAACGAATTGAAATGTCACCAGCCTTTTTTCTGTGCTAGCTTGCATAATGCCTACCTTTCTTGGATGTGTTCCATTCATTACAAACATTTCCTTGGTTACTAATTAAAATATACCCTCCTCTTATCTAACTCAATTTTCAACTCAAAAAAGTATATGAGCTTTAGTGTCTAAAATCAGAGGGTAGAAACAGAATCTCTGCAGAAATGTGGAAATGTTGCAGAAATGTGATGTCGTTTTCAATTCTTTCTTAGGCCATAACAGAAAGACACATTTATTCCAAATCTATTATAGAAAGATCCATAGCTGTCTCATTTTCGTCTTGAATTTTATCTTTCACTTGTGATTCAAATGACTCAAGTCTGCCTCTTCATAATGATTTTTTATGAAAGACTTGATAGTTATACCTGTTACTAACATTCAAGTAAAAATGCAATGTTTTGCTTCCTTTTTCTGGAAAAAAACCCACATTATATTGGTAGTCTCCAATGGTGCCATCAATTTCCTATTTCCAGCTCCTGATTTTTATTCTCACACTTCCTGGGAGTTTTGGCAAATAGGAATAACATTTTAAAGTACATATAATGGCAATGTCCATTTTTGCTTGGTATAGTAGTAATAATGCATATCAAAGACAGTATTTTAATGATATTTTTATTGTTCCTTTGTTACACAATTTGCCAAATGCCTGTTTTAGGCTCGTTCCTTACCCTGTAGTTATTTTGACTTTCCTCCCTTGGAAAAATACTTGTAGAGATCTTTCACAAGTTATTGTTGCAGAATTCCACTCAGGAATGCAAACATCCATTATTTTTACTATTTTTCTCATTCTAGCACAAGTCAATGTTTTTGTCTTTTTCTACACTGGATCAGCTTTGAAAATTTGTCCAAACTAACATTACAGGTGGATTAGTCAAATAATTTTAAATCTCTGTACAGATAACTTTATTTGGGCTTAAAATCACTTACTTTGGCTGAGCTTAAATCAGTTCCAAAGTGAATGAGAGTAAAATGAATCAGGACCATTTTAGTTCTGCATAGGAATAAGAATAAAAATAAGGAAAGAATAAGAGTATGACAATAAGAATATAAGAATATCCACATAGTCATTTAATGTGATTGAACAAATCTTCTTTAAATTCACCTGTTTAATTTATAAGGATTAATCTTCCAGAGTTTTTCAGGGAGTGCATATGATATTACATGCTCTGGTGTTCACCGATGCGCTGTGGAGGTCTTTCATCAAAGCAATACTTTAGGCTGCTTGTCCACCTGATGTCCACTCCTGCTTTATGGACTGCGGTGGGATCCATTTGGGTTGCTGTGGCTCCTAACTAGGCTGCCATAGCTTCATGGGGTTTGCTGCAGCTTCATGGCTGGGTCTGGTAAAGGGAGAGTCAGAAGACACAAAAGAAGCAGACTGATAATCCATCTTTATTCACTGTTGCTCAGATTCTGTCAGGTAACGCCCTCATAGCCTTACTGTGTGCAAATAAACTGTAGGAACTCTGACGTCAAGGGTCTCTGACCCCAAAACTGAGCTTCATGATCTAGCCACAGACATACTTGTAGTCTCTTTTACCCTGCAGCACAGAAAAGTCACCTGCTTTTGGAATTACCAAGGCTCTTTTTCACACGGAATTTTTGTGAAGGTCCAAGGTAAAATCCCAGAAGAGCATTACGTTAAGCTGAAGGATCACAAAGCCATGATTCCTGACTATGCTGACTTCTGAATCATGTCTGAAACAGCGTGGCAGAATGATAGCTGGCCCAGGCCAAAGGTCTGCCCGGTATCATTCCAGCTGTATGGACATTATAGGTAGAGTAGTTACATGGTATAGACAGTTTCCTGCTTTTACACTTATTAACACAGATCCAGGCAAAGAATCCATAGAGAAGGAGTCAACATTTTGAGCTCCACAGAGTGTCACTCACATCTTAGACAAGGAAGCCTCTTAGTTTATCTGAGAGGTTTTACATTTTTTCCTTAGATTCTCATTCAATTACAATATATATTTATTTTAAATTCCTTCATCTGGAACCTTAGGAAAAGCAAACTTCTTTCAATTTCTGTTTTAAAAAGAGGTTACATTAAAACCTGACACTTGTGGAATATTTGACCCAGTTGTGTCCCATTAATAGCTTGCTTGTTGATTCAAACGAGCAATGCCATCAATCCTGTATTCAGGATTTCCTTACTGAAAAGAACAAAACAGATCTGAATGTAAAGCTATGGTACACTGCACTGTCAGGTTGAACAGCTCAAAGGTAGACAAGAATACCTGCAACTCTGTTCAGCTGAGCTTGAATTCCACCCTGATGCATGCTGAGAATTAGCATTATACGCTTTATTCTCAGTGGTGACTGCCAGCCGTGTAACTCTTCAAGCATATCCTGCCATTTGTTCTATCCAGCAGAAATCGTTTTGGTTCCAAAGTAGCTCTTCCAGGTATTTTGTAGGAATAGTGTGCAAGGAGAGTGAGTTTGGGCAAATAATAAAATTTGAAAGCAGTGTTATACGAGGGGAAACAAAATGATTCCCATTTCCTTGTAAAACCCATGAGGGTGTAAAAAATGTTAAAGTCATATTTCTAGTGAAAAGACAAAGAAAGATATAGCTCATTCATTTTGTTCATAAGTACAGTATGCTAAAGTCCATAGGATTCAGGTCTTACCTACCCTTTAATCACATTTCCAGGTGCCTCTTATCACAGCTTGTGAGAACGAACAACTTCAATCATTTAGGTATCAACACGACCAAACTTGTGAAACCTGCTTGTGCTCAACTGCTTACTGGAACAAAATCCAAAAACACCTCTGTTGTATTAATTTTTATCTCATTGCACCCTGGTTTCCATTAAAAAAATGGAATTAGGTATGTGGATGGGGAGCTGGAGACAATATGTACATCCCGGTAGATCCACACCACACAATTTTGATGTAGTCATGGCGGTGTTAATGACAGGCTCGGCTTTTCAACCCTTAGCTTACAGACATGGCAGTTTTTATTTACTGCTACTTAGTTTCTGTTTTTCTTTACTTTCGTTATTACTCTTGGCTTTGATTACTTCCTCAGTGTAGGAGGATCTGGTTGGAGCCCCTGTTTATTTCTTGTGATGTGTCTTTTCCATCAAATGACAGCCATCAACTGAGAACTTTTTATTTCTAGTCTTGAGAGCTTCACACTTGCGAGAGTGGCCCAGAGGGACACAGCTGTCTCATTGTGCAGTGAACAGAGAATTATTCTCGGATACATCCTGCTCAGCAAAACTTTAAATATTATGGCCAGGTTCTTGAACTGGCATTGAAAGTGAATTGAGAACCAGTGGAAAATATGAATTGTTGATATGATAGGTTGTGGTAGCTTGTCCTTTTAAACGACTAATTTTCTTGTTCTGTTCATATTGTGCTTGTGTCCTCAATTTCTACATAATGCTAACTGCAGCAGTATGAGCAGGAAGAGATTACCACACTGATGGTTTCTATCTAATCCAACTTAAAAAGAAAAAGACAATATTTATTGAGGTAAAACCAAGGAATTCTTGTTCCTTTCTCTGTATGTCTAATGAGATCCTGAGACTTTGTACCACTTGAGTAAGCATACGGTATATAATTTGAGGAAATAGAAAACATTCATAATATATGTATATTCAGAATAATCTTCTTTGTTCCACCACCACATCCTTACTCAGCTGGATGATCTTGAATCAGCTATTTTTTACCCTTTAGATTCTGTGACACCTTTGTGATGACCTTACTTCAGAAGCAGATGTAAGGCTAGGGTCCATCAGTTTGTGGCTCAGAGTGGCTATGCTTATATTGTTTTTGTAAATGCATGTGGCAAGCATGTATCTTGTGCTCCCAGGTTGCACGGGAAGACTCATGTCCTCACTGTGAAGAATTCACATCCTAGAAATCTCTTCTGTGACCAGCTTTCTTTGGCACTGGAAGCAGCTATTGCCTAGGAAGGACAATTCCTAGGAAGGCATTAATGTGTTTAAAACAAGAAGGAAACCTTTAACATTAAAGGGAGAGATAAAAATGTGAGCCACTGTCCATGACAAGTGTTAGGTCCTGATGACCACATGGTCCATCACAGTCTCTCCAATGTTAGAAAGTTACTTTCACAATTTTAACTGGTCTAAATCAGATAAACAACCCTGGTTCCATCAACCTGGTATGTTGCCTTTTCTCTAGCTGAAGATTTTATTGGAGAGAGGGCTCACATGTTTCTGCAGCAAGCCAGTTCAGGAAGGTGAACTGACGGAAAACTATTTGGAGGTTTTCGTGTTCTTCTAGCCACTTGAACCTGCTCACCATAACATTAAAAGAGGGTAGAAACCCATTCAGAATGGGTGCCAGGCAGTACTAATCTGGCTTAGCTTTACATATTGTGGAACCACAGCCTAAAGAAAGGAGAAGCTTGCTTCTGTTAGAACTGGGTCTTTTCTAGTGATGTTTGCTAGCCTGAAAGGTCAGGAATGCACACTGTAAAGCTGCTTAAAGCAAAACAAAAAGATGGCAACTGCCATGTTTTTTTTACACTTCTGAGTGAAAATCTTATTTTTGACCAAATGAAGAAGTGGACAATTACTTTAGCCTGTTGCAGTTTATACAGTTTTCTGGCATTAGGCACATCCTGACACACAATTTTTATGTGCATTTTCACAGATGCTGCAATAGAAAAAAAAAGAAAAGGTCTTCATTCATCCTCTGAAAAAATCACATCCTTTAAATAAGAGTTCCTGCTAGATATAGGCAAGATGTTTCAAGATAGTCTCAAACTATTTACAGTATTGGTTCCTGCAATTTTGTCCTATTTTATTTTATCTTTTTAATGTAAGCTACTTGTTTTGCATGCAGCAAGAATGAATGCCTGTTCTGAGTATGCAAAAAATGTAGGTCTTAAAGTTTAAGCAGTAGGTTAGATTTTCAAGTTACCAAACCAGAATTACAGCAAGATGGAAACTATCATTGTGTAAAGTATGAGACATCAAACTCTTAAACTGAATGCATTCATATTACATTGTATTTTAAAGGTGACATCTTTATTATAAAACTTATTTACAGGTAAGACCTTAAAAGTTCCACTATTATTAATTATGTATTGTTTTATGTTTGTATTACAGGCCTAATCAGATTACAAGTCCCATTTTGCTAGTAACTACCCAAGCAAATGGTGCAGATTTCTGTTCAGTTTGTACTTCTGTTTAGAGTAATGACTTTATGCTCTCCCATCTTAAATTGGACAATTATAACAAAGATATCAAAGAATAATGTCTTTTTCTTGCAAACCATGAATGTTTACTCTGAAATAATTTCTTTCCAAACGCAAAGTTCAGACTTGTATTACAGACAAACAAATTCAAAAGAATTTTAAAGATTCCAATATCTATAGCATTCAGATTTTGCAAATGAAATATAAGTGCAGATACAATGCACCTAGTCAAATGTGTTAAAAATCCCAAGGTGCTAATAGCAAACTTTAAAATTATTTGTATTTAATTAGTCTAGATAAAGAAGGTTGACATTCCACTTCTAGAGTACGAGGTTTCTTAATGTCTCTAGTATTAGAGGAGTTATTTTATGAAAGAATTATAAATGGAAACCTACCTTGGGAGGAATTTCTAGTTCCAATAGGAGTGCAAGACCAAAGTTTTCCTCTTAGTAGAACAAGAAGAAAAAATTCAGGCATGAGGACTGACAGTACTTACATGTGTTTAAATTCTTCCCATATCTCCAGTTGATTGACATCTTCAATAAGCTGTTAATGACCCACTCCATTTGCTTTAAATGAGCCTTAAATTTTCAGATCTGATGTAGTTTTGTAGGAAGTTGGAATTAAGTGGATTTAATTGCCTTTTTTCTGGTTTTGTTTTTGGTTTTGTAATTCATTATTGAAAGGAACAGTATGCTTTGCCATAGTGTAATAAAGTTTCTCAGTAATTTTTTCTTTGATTGGACTTCTATATGCAAAACTATGTACTAGTTATAGTGAAACAGTATTCTTACCTGAGCTAGGCTGTGTGTGTTAGGTACCAGACATTCATAAAATAAAAGCTTTTCTCATGCTGGCTTTCAGTGTTTTAAAGTAGTAATTTAGCAGCTGACTTGGATAGGGCTTTGAGGACATTGGAAATTAAAGGTGACTCTGGTTCTGTTCATGAGATGGGTTGCATTTTTGTTAACGTATTTGCTTTCCTTGTACTTTGATAGTTTTAGTTCCTGGGGCACAGACCTGAAAAATATAGATTGTAACTATCATGCCAGATAAGGAAAATAACGTAAGTGATGATGCAAAATGTATTGTCTCTGACAGTGAACAAGCAGAGACTGGCTTGTGTAAAACAAATTTTTACAGTCTGACTGTGATGGGCTATTCTCACCATAGTGATACCTGCTGAGGAGCTGTGTTATATTTAGTTGCATTGTAATAGAATTTCTTTCAAGAAATGAATTACATATCTGTAGAGAAGTGATGGTACAGGAAACATGGCTGTTACTCTGCAGTCTACATTATATTCAGGCATGAACATCTATGCTGGTGCCAGACCCTAGCTAATCTGTGATTGTGGTAGAAGAAAAATATTGGCAAGAGGTCTGGGAAGTGAAGAGCTGGGCATCAAAGTGCCTATCAATGTAATACTTCATTGCTGCAAAACAAATAGCACACAATCTTTCCCCAGTAGAAATGAATAAAAACTTGGAAGACATGAGAAGTAGTGAGCTATTCTATTTCCGTTCATGTTGGACATTCATATGGGCAGTACTTCACAATGCAAAATGCTTATAAATAGCGTAGTCTCTGAATCCATATGCAGTCAACTTTCCACAAATATTTATGCTAGATCATATTTGTGTAATGTGGAGTGTATATAACTGCAGGTTTTACGTATGGGATATGGAGAATGGCAGTCCATATGATCTTGAGCGAGAACAGATGCCCTGTGCATAACCTCTCTGCATAACTTCTGCAGTCTGTACCTCCCTTCAGAAGGAGGATAGCCATGGATTGCACTTATCTGGTAGACCACACTTTAGCCACTGCACTTTGGAGAGAAAGGAGTATGCCATTAGCTGAGTTAAAATGAAATACAATATCTGGTATAAAGTAGTCACTGTGCTCTCTGTGACCTCATCCCTGTAAGGCAGCAGCTAATCACTGTTATCTGGTGGGGTCTTTCTATTATGTCCCCTCTCTTACAATTCCTATTTGCTCAACAAATGACATATGATCTTTCATCCACCTTTGTGCCTCCAATAAGCATAAAGTCTGATGGGGGGGGGGACGCGCAGGAGGAGAAGGAAACTAACCTTTTCAGTTCGATTACAGAGGGAACAATTTGTTTTTGTAATTAGAGCTCAGCAGTGATCTCTGTTTATTTCACTGATACTCAGCTCGGTGTAAACAGAACTCAATTTTGACAACTGTTTAGCTCACGGCACAGTTTTAAAGTATTAAAGGATAATGGAAGACTTATTAGATTAGCTTTTGCCATGATCTTTTAGTGTCCCAGATAATTATTATTTGTGATACAGCTGAATGGTTTAGGCTTGTATTATTATTATGCATGTATTTCTGTGTAATACTTTATGTACTGTTGATGGGCACTAAAATATGCATTAGGAAGTATACATTTAGTCAGATTACAGAGATATTAGTGGCATTTTCAAGTGGCTCAAATTGTTCTTTTTGTGAGTTTTATTTCAGTTCCATCGTAACTGTTCTTAGTTCCTGACTTTTCTTTTTAAAACAAATCAGTTCAATCATCTTCATCATTATTGTTACTCTTAATTATTCTTAGTAACACTCGTGTGACTTCTACCATACTCCTTTGATCCAATCATTACATTACATTTCTCCCCCAGCATTTTACTTTTAACTTTCTTTCCGTTTCACGTGTTTTGGTGTACTTGCATATTTTTTTTTGCACCATCACCTTTTCTATCTTTTTTATTTAGTATTTTAGATCATTCCTGCTAGTCACATACTGTTTTTCACCTTGCTATTTGATTTTTTTCTTATTACCACTTAATTATGGTATGTGCTTCTTCTACCTCTGATCTTATAGTTAGCTTTTTACCTTTTGATCACCTTTTTTCCTATTTTGCGTAAGGTATGTCTTTTTAATCTTTTAATGATTTTTCCCTGCACAGTTTTCCCTTTCTTATTCTTTTTTTCTGGCTAACCTCATTCTATTAGTTTGACTTCCTCTGATCAGAAAAATTGCTTCTAATCTTATTTTTTTATTTCGAGTAAGAATTTTGTATACTGTTTCGTCCTTTTTTACAGCTATGTAATTTTTTTTTTTTTTTTTTTAGAAGGCTAAGTTTGCAACTTCTTGGCAGTTCTCTATACTTTAGGGCAATACATTTGAAGGTGATTACATGATCATCCTGGACACAGCCTAAATTACTGGAATACATCAGCAAGAAAAAAATTTATATGGAGTTTTCACATTTGAATAATTGCACTTTCTCTTAAGGTGCATCAGGAAAGCCAGTCTATGTCAGTGACTAAGTGGGTACATTTAACAAAACATGAATACTAGTCCATGAGTGAAATACAGTTGTATTTTCATCTCAGCCTCCAAATGAACATTGGTGGCTCATGTTATGAAAGCACAAAGATTGCTTAGGGCAAAGAGAGCTCTGTCAAGGTTAATGGTCCCAAATCCTTCCTACCCTAAACATCTTTTAATTTTTTTTTTCCAGATTATTTTTTAAATTTGATCTTCAAAACAAGAGTCCAACAGGAAAAAAGTGTAATAGTAACTGCACTTGTGATTGACCTCACTGTTTATCTTTTATCTATTAATCTTTATGCTGCACTCATTCCGGTGTGCTACCATCCAGCAGGATGGTTTGTTGCTAGTTTTGTTCATGTTAGTTATTTCATGCTTATGATTAGTATTCTTGTTTGTTCTGGCAAAATGTAGTAACTTAAAAGCATCCAGGCCTTTCAGCCATATTTGCAGCTTGGCATGTACCTCTTTCTGAAGAAGTCAGGCTTGTCAAATGGGCATAGTGCAAAAGAGGAGATCACTATCATCACTGTGTAGAAGAAAAAAAAAGGATTATAAATATATATGCATGCCTTGTACATATGCTGCCAAGTTATCATGAAAAGAGCAGGTAGTTCTCTGAAAGTCAACCCTTTCCCACATTGCTTTTATTACGTATTAGATATTCCTTATTCATACTGTTGATACTCATCACAGTAGTATCTGAGTACCTCCCAGTGGTGTATTAAGCTCTTGACTTAAGATCTCTCATTTTCTCTCCAGAAGGAGAAAACAGCTGAGTGCCTCAACTTTAAATTAATATATTTTTAGTAGCCAATGTCCCAAAGGACTTCAATTCTAGTTAAAATTTGTAATTCTGGTTGAACTATGAAGTGTCATATTGAGATATATGACATTTCATCTGAGGAGTGAAGACCTGAGCAAGGGCAGATCACTTTCTACTTGGCTGAGACAGTTTTGTAGCCAACCAGCAAAAAGGGAAAATATTATTTATAGGTTGTCTTTTGTGACAACTTCATACTAACAAAGAACACAAAAGTTAAGATATACATGATTTATGTAATTATAGAATCATAATAGTTTTGGGTTTGAAGGGACCTTTAAAGATCATCCAGTCCAACCCCCCTATCAAGACCGGGAACTCACCACCCTCATCGTAAAAAATTTCTGCCTTGTATCTAAACTAAACCTGCCCTCTTCCTGTTTAAAACTGTTGCCCCTTGTTTTGTCACTACAGGCCCTGGTAAGAAGTCTCTCTCCATCTTTCTTATAAGCCCCTTATGTATATTGATAGGCTGCAATAAGGTCTCTCCAAGAGCCTTCTCTTCTCCAGGCTGAACAACCCCAACTCAGCCTTTCTTCATAGGAGAGGTGTCCCAAGCCTCTGATCATTTTTGTGGCCCTCCTCTGGACCTGCTCCAACAGGTCCATGTCTTTCTTGTGCTGGGGACCCCAGAGCTGGACGCAGTGCTCCAGGTGGGGTCTCACCAGAGCAGAGTAGAGGGACAGAATCACCTCTCTTGACCTGCTGGCCACGCTTCTTTTGATGCAGCCCAGGGTACTGTTGGCCTTCTGGGCTGCAAGTGCACATTGCCACCTCACGACCAATTTTTCATACCCCAGTACCACCAAGTCCTTCTCATCAGGGTTGCTCTCAATCCCTTCATCCCTCAACCTGTATTGATATTGGGGATTGCCCAATCCAGGTGCAAGACCTCGCACTTGGCCTTGTTGAACTTCATGAGGTTAACGAGTCGTCTTCTTCATTTTTGATAGCCAAATAAGAGAGAGCACTTACTCCAAAAGTATTTTAGTCTCTATATTAAGAATTTAAACTGAATTTCCCTTTGAAAGAGCCTCTTTTTTTCTACTGAGTAGGTAGGAAGCATAAAAAGGCTAATTTAATCTACCTATCTAAGCAACGTAGCCTTCCCAGAACACAGATTATTTTATTCTTTATAGTGGTACAATTTCAGCCCCAGGAGATTACAGTATAGTTGTGAGAGCTTCACAATACATCTGTGAATCTTTTACAACCATTTACTCTACTGAACTAGTAAATATTCCTTCAAGAGCTGATCTTGTCCAAGTATCTCCCTGGTGAAGGTAGCATAATTTTCCTGAGATAGAGAGAGGTAAAGCTGTCTGCTACATGCAAGCTGTTGACGTTTCAGTCCATCTCATGTGAATTATATCACCTAATATATGTGATATATCATCTAATCATGGTATATAGATAGAACCTGAAAGTACACTGATAATTATGCTGTTCACCACAAGTGCGGGTCTTAGTTGTGGAGGATAAGTTCTATTACTGCTTATTTCTGACAAAAGGGTATAACACATTCTCCCTAGATCAAACAAGCTAGACAGATCTCATGGCTGACAGTATTAAATAATGCAGAGATACAGGAGTATAAGAATAATGAATGTCTTATCTTTCTCTTTAAATCAACCACCAGTGTACTGAAAGTTTATGCCGTGACCCAAGTCCAGACTGAATTTTCAAGAATATTAAACCTGCTTAGATTTTTTTGTTAATTAACATCTTCCTTAGCTTGCTCAGGATTTAGATGACTGGATACTGAATGTCAGTTTGTTATAGTTGGTGAATTTCTTAGCATTTATTAGAATACTGGTTTTGCAAAGAAAGGAAAGATGACTTTCTTGATTGTCTGTTCTAGTTAAGATCCAGCACCTTCTAGTTGTCAGTGTTTGACTTCCTAAGCTGCACACGGCATAATTCAGATTTTTTGGATCACTATTTTCTTAGGGTATGACCCTCTTTTTTGGTGAATAGCTATATTGAATTTTATGACTTTTGGTAAACACATAGCTTGCGCTTATTGCTGAAGTATATCCAACAGTCTAGGAAGCCTTCTGAATAGGAACTACCTTTTTAACAAAAGTTCTTGGTATAGTCAATCCGAGGCATTTGTAGGTTAGTATCCTCTATCTTGACACAGAAGGCCAAAGGTCAAGGCAAAACAATCTGTAATGAAATGGTTCATGCAAGAAGGCAAGGGTAATGCTGGGCTCTGACCATATTTATGCCAAAATGTCCCAAATCCAGGATTTTTCCATTCCATTATAAATAAGCTATCAGTGAACTCCTTTTTCAATTCTTTAATAAAAGATCCATAAATAGGTACTATTATTTTAAATTATCATACCTGAAGAGTTTGTTCTGTGTATAAATATATATTTTATAATATTAACATCATAGATGTAGAGTTGCACAGAATTGCATATTTACAAGACTACAGATTCAAGCAGCAGATACCAGATAAAACTTATTTCCTGAGAACTTTGACAACAATGTGAGAAAATTCTAAGATGATGAAATCTGGAGATGAGATAAGAATAAAAATCAGATCTCACAAGGAGGAAGACAATTATCAAAATATGTAGAACAGCACATACTGACAATAGAAAAGAATTGGAATGAAATATCAGAAAATAAAGGAAAAAAAGAAAACAAGTTGAAGATAATTCAGGAGGAATTTCACCATGTGAAATATCAGTCTGCCAGTGCACATCATGTGGGTATTCAAGAAAATAAGATGGAAATCTTTCTTTTAGAGGCCTCTAGTGAACTACAAGCTCAGTATAAAGCAGACTAGCAGATGGAAAAAGAAACCAAAAAATATTGGTCTGTCTAATTGAGTCTTTGCAACTTTGTAAATAACATATTTTAAAGCCAGGAGAATTTCCCTCTGCAAAGACATGAGGACATTACTTTCTTCTGACAGCTATCATTTCTTGGTAGAACCTTGAAGTGATGTTGTGTATATATAGTAATCATATCTTTACTGCTGCACATGAAACATTGCTTAACAGCAATTACAAAATCTCTGTTGTTGGTGAATAGTAGAAAAAAATCTTGAATTTCATGTATAGAAAGGATTTTTTCTTCTAACAAGAAATAATTGTTCTCTGCTCCTGTATTTTAATTCTAAAAATAATTGGGTTTGCATAAAATTAGTTCACCAGAATTACCCTAACATACATGCAAAGAGTATGTAAAGTTTAACAAGGGGACATTTACTGTCAGTAGCAGTATTGTGTATTGCATTGCTCCTCCTGATGTCATGAAGTCAAGTCCTCATGATGTCTTCAAGTCATGATTCTGGTGATATTAGTCATTTTAAGAACATATAATAGTGCATGTTTTCAGATCAGCATAGTGAGCAGTGGGCCAAATATCATAAAATTGCAAATTAAATCATTGTAGTAACTTACTATAGTAATCTGTTTAGTAGAATTCCTATCAAAAAATGCTGTAACTGAAGAAAGTTGTATGATGCTTGGAAGAGGTTATGTGAAGCTAACCGAGGACGATCTAATTTGCAGTCCAACAATACAGTATTGCATTACTTTTTTGTTCATACAAACTATGATGGTGTGCAGAAAAACATTACCATAAACCATAGCACAGTTATATCAATCTCATATGAAAAAGCATTTTGTGTTTGTATCGAAGATGATGATGTATTTTTTTCTTATGTCTTTTTTTTGTTTCTTTTTTT
>VZTQ01004665.1:9692-21704 GCA_013400755.1 Pelecanoides urinatrix | reverse complement strand
AATTGCTCGCCACCCACACTGACGGATAATCAGGTAGTGATCGGTACTTCCCGGATCACACCTACCATTCATATAGTGAGCATGACATCACATGGTATGGAATACCCCCTTGGCCAGCTGGGCTGGCTGTCCTGATTATGTTCCCTCCCATCTTGTGTACCTAGCTCAGTCAGCAGGCAAGGTAGCTGTCCTTGGACTAGGAGGGTACTTAGCAACAACTGAAAACATCAATATGTTATCAACATGCTTCTCATACTAAATCCAAAAAACAGCACTAGGTAGAAATTTAACCCTATCCCAGCCAAAATCAGGACAAATGCCTATCAGTTTTATAAAGGAGCGGACATAAGCTAATAGATTATGTTACCTGTCCACTGGATAAGTCTGAAAGGACTTATCAATGTAGAAGTGATACATAATTTAGATCCAAAGAAACCCACTTTTGTTTTCTCTTTTATTGACTTTCAATCTAAGCTATGTTAATATTTATATGCTCCTCATCTAATGTGTTAAACTTGAATATGTTTAGGAAGGCTTTAAAGACTTGCAGGAATCTGGCTGCTTGCCTTCCTGTTACAACTTTCCATTGGGCTGAAATGATCAGCAAATTGACTGTCTTTTGTATTAATCCAATGATTACATCTCTGTTTACAAAGATTCAGTAAAATTTGGATGAGATTTTCCTATGATTATATGGGGCAGTATACATATAAATGAAAAGTGGATGGAAAGAACTTGGCAAAAACCCTAGGACCTAGGACGAGATCTGCTGTGTAAAGATCTTTAGTATATTGACAGCAGCACTGTGAATTTACAAAAGCATTTTGTAGTGATACTTGCCATAGGAGGTGTCCTTCTGACTACTTTGTTAGCTGAACACACATTAATTATCTCTAAGGTTAAAAAAAAAACTTAAAATTTTAAACAGGCTTAAATATGTCTACACATCTACTGTAGCATAAAAAGTTACAACAAGATCCATAGGTAGCATTTGAAACTTAGAAAATTCAGGCAGGAAATGAAGCATATTCTTGCCTTTTTCCTCTCACAGGGAGTTAAACCATTGGAGTAATACATGCAGGGCTGTGTTGGATTCACCATTATTGTTAACTCTCAGATGGACACCAGACACACTTTTCTAAGAGATTTCCCAATTCTAGTGAAGTTATTGGACTTTGAGCATTAGAATCTGTGTTACATATCACCATAGAAAAGATCACAAATTGGAATTCTCTTTTTAACAAAAAACACTAAAAAACATGGGAAGAAAAGAGGACTTCATTTTTGCGAAAGGAAGGAAAAGGGGAGAAAGGGATCTGTCCTCAATAATGTTGAATAACGTTGAAACTCTACAACAGTTCAAACATCGCTGTTAAGCTCTTAGGATATTTTCTCAGCGATTCACCTGAGGCCTCCAGCAATTCTTCCAGAAAGTTGGGAGCAGAACAGGTCCTGATGTGTGTAAAGGAATTGGACTGTTCTGTGCTAGGGATCTGCCCTGATATAACAATGGTCCTGTCTGAATTTTCATATATACTGACATTAAACAGTAAAAAATTTCTACTATATATGCATAGAAAAATCAATACAGTCATAGCATTTCCAGACAGAGGCAGTCCTTGTTGAGTAAACGGGTCTTATTTTGGCCTGAGGGAACTGGAGAAGACCAACCCCAAGCTATTTGAGAGTTCTGTTTTCACTGCAGCTGGAAAAGCTAAACAGGTTGCTTTGGTAATTAGGCTGATACAAAACCTTCAGAGAAATTAAAACTATTTGTTCTGTTCAATAACTATGAGCTCAGAATACGACCAGTTGTACTGAACTCTCTGTTCAGCGCTCATAATAACAGTTAGGTTTATGAATTCCTCTGTTCTAAACTTATTATAAGGGTGACATTTATAAGATGTCAAGAGATTAAATGCATAGTTCTGTGAGATCAATTGATTTTCACCAGTGTTGCTTTTGCTGCAGAAATTTCTGACCCAAATATTCCAGATGGGAAAACTTTTACTTTGCCTCCAGAGAGGCAAACACCTGAACATACCAGGGATTGACTAGATGTTACAAGAACTTGGGAATAAGCATGGGAAAGGGCTTTTGAATACAGCAATGTCTTCTCATGCACTTAGCAATCCCATCTGTAGAGAGCAAGCATAACCACAAGCTTCTAACTAAAACTGCTCACCTCTTGAAGAAACTATAAGTACAAACTTTCAAACATGCCAATGGAGAGAAGGTCTCTCTGGTCCTAATCCTCTCATAGATCACTCATGAATCTGTGCTAAGTGCTTAAAAGACAACAGTCACATCGTTGTTCTCTCTCTCACTTTTTAATATTTTGTCTGCAACCATGGATTGTAGGATTCAATACAGAGCTGCTAAAGAGGTACATGTCCTGGTTATGGCTGAGACAGGGTTAACTTTCCTCCCCATAGCTTGGGGGTGTGCTGTGCTGTGTTTCCCTTAGGTATGAAAGGAGCATAAATGGCCCATTGATGCTTTGGCTGTTGCTGGGTGATGACTGCGCCAGGGCAGGGGGAGCACCCAGCTGGCCAATGAGGTATTCTATACCATGTGACATCATGCTCAGTATAAAAAACAGATGTGGGGGGGGGCTCGCCCCTGGTTCAGGACATGTGGTCGGCGGTCAGTGAGCAGTTGCATTGTGCATCGTCTGCTTTGTGTATTCTGTTATTTTTGTTGTTCCCATTTGCTATTATTGCTGTTCTACTTCTGTTTTACTTCAATTATTAAACTGTTCTTATCTCAACCCGGCAGCTTTCCTACTTGTACCGTCCTGATTCTCTCCCTCATTCCACCGGTGGGGGGGGGCGGGAGTGGTGGTGGTGGTGGTCAGTGAGCGGCTGCATGGAGTTTATTTTCTGCTGGCTGGGGTTAAACCACGACAGTACATAAAGCAAGAAACGAGCCCATCCTTATGCGATGGGATGGTCATGCAAACGTGTTTTCCAATTTGAATGACTACCGTGCTCTGTTTTGATTTTTCCTTTTTTTTTTTTTTAAACTCTCTTTACTTTTTTTCTTCCTTCATTTGTTCATTCAATCTCTCTTTTTTCCTTTCTCCTCTTCTCTCATTTCTTCCTTTTCTTCTCCATCTGTCTCCTTGGTGATAACTGGAAATTAAGTCATTTTCAGAGAGTCACAGCATGGTTGAGGCTGGCAGGCACTGACCCACCTGCACATATACTGTTAACTGGAGTGGGTTGCCCAGGACCGTGTCCAGTCAGGTTTTTAATGTCTCTGAGGACAGAGACTCCACAATCTCTCTGGGCATCCTGTTTCAATATTCAATGATGCTCTCAGTGAAAAAAGATTTTTTCTTATGTTTAAATAGAATTTCTTGCATTTTAATTTGTGCCCATTGTCCCTGATCCTGTCACTGAGTAACACTGAGAAACATCTCACTTTATCTTCTTTAATACCCTCAATCAGGTATTTGTGCACTTGGATAAGATCCCCCCCAAGCCATCTCTTCTCCAGGCTGAATAGTTCCAGATCTCTCAGTCTCTCCTCATATGCCAGATGTTCCCACCTCTCCATCATCTTTGTGGTTCTAAAATACATTTTCAACTCAGACGTGCTAGAACTGAAGCACTAATGGAAGTAATGGCTATTTTGTCATAACCAGCAGTTTCAATTTTGTCTTCTTCCTGAATAACAAATCACTAACCATCCTCAGCTGGGTCATATGCCCTAATGAATGTAGTAGTAAATGGCTTACAAATGTGGAAGTTGGACAAGCACCATTGACCTAGATAAATAGGGTACTGTACAGAAACCCACTGGACCCAGCTAATTACTGCAATTTCTCCTTAAATGATAGAAGTATCATGGTCCCTGAGCTGTTATTCCTATTAATGCCTTCAGGGTAATAATTTTTTTTTCTTTCTATTTATTAAAAATTTCCAGTTTTTCAGATACCAGTAGCATACATTTTAACAATTACTAGACTGGATTTGAAAAATCATATTGTGGCTATTAGACATGGAGGAAATTATTTAAAAAACAGCCACAAACTAACATCAGATTTTTTCCTTTTTTGCCTAAACACAATGAAGGGGGGAGAGGGAACCAATAATTATTTTGGGAAGAAATAGGGATCATCTTCCAGCATGCAGATTCCTGGAGACTGATTCTTTTCTTTTGTAGGCCCAGGCTTTAACAACACAACTAGATGAATTTCTAACTTTTAGGCACATAAATTTGTAATATATTGATACATATATTACACCAAGTGATTTAAAATGATCCGTAGGCACTATGTTTTGAGCAGGGACTTAAATTTACAGTCTGGTGCAGGTTGGCCTACTCTGAGGGGACTATCTGGGGAAGGAAGAAGGTACTTTCTGCTACAGTGACAGTCAAAATGAGATGGTAGGTAAGGATGGAGATGGGGTGAAATTCAAGTCAATGTGGGGTTAGAAGACACAGGACAAAGGACAGCCTGATGAAGTAAGAATAAATTACATCCATTCAGAAATGCCCTATTCACATCTGAACAGCTCCAAAGGAGGAAATAATTAATTAATAGTACTGTAAATGTAAATTAATATATGATGACATTCTTCACATCTTGCATTGTGCAGTTACCAGAGCTATTTCCTTTTTATATTTCTTGATATAACTAGTCAAGATTTGTATTTTCAATAAGCTCTCAGTTACAGGAATGAAAAATTGCTAAAGCTCAAGCCCACGTACTTCCCAGTATGAAGGCTGTAAAAGTCATAAGAGGATGTAATAAATATAATCCATAGATTTCTGTATAATGTTGTCAAACAATCTGACCACCTGAACGAAGATGACAAAAAAAAAAAAAAAAAGACTATCTCAGTTTACATGTAATATATGCTTGACCAAACTGTCTTGCAGAATGAGCAAATGGCCAACCAGATGCAACAGTATTTACTCCAAGTCCTCTTTCTTTATCATTTTGTATATGCAAGACTCAGCTTTCGCAAGTAGCTCCTGTGTCAACTTCTGTTCTAAGTATTTGGTAGCTGTCTCTTTATAACTTGGCAGCAACAAAGAAAGTTGTGCAAGTTATACAGCACAATTTAGAAACATTTGGTCAATAACTCAGTCTCTGTTGGTTTTGTTGTTATAGTACCTTTCAAAGAACTGCATTACTTTAATTCATCATATTGTTTGTAGGAAGTTCTTACAGACTGCATAGGCTTTTCTGTAAATTCTCGAAGAATAATCTATGGAGCATCATCAAAACTTCCACTCTGAATTCAGCCTGGTCCTATGTTGCCAAATGCAGCTGTGCTTGGGGTTTGTCTCTAAACCAGCAATCATCTAGAAGTTGTTTACCTGGTACCCATATCTTTTTCCCATGCAACTGACAAATACAGCAGAAAATATATCCTTAGGGCTGAGAGTCAAAAGATATTCAACCACTAGCATCCTTCTGTTCAGCACCTGTAGCTGATTTGAACCCATTTATGTTCCTATCAAAGTGCTTGATGCACAGTTAAAACAGTGTTGGACAGCTTCCAGTTTATGCTTCATTTTTCTTGTGTGCTAAACACTCACTAATAAAGGTGGAACTTGCAGATTCTGGCTTCCATCAGCACTTTTGCCAACTCAGGCTGATTAAACAAAAAATAATCATGAGGCTAATATTAAAGTCAAACAATTTAATTTGCCTTCTGACTCTGGAATCTAAATGTATCATGATCATGAGCTCTTCTCTACAATTGTAAGTCTGGGAATGTGTTTTATCTGTTCTTTCTCCAATGACAGGCAAGGTGATAATTTTGTGTCTTTGGGACCTGAGGTTTTAGGAGGCGGGAGGAAAAAAAAAAAGGAAAAAAACCCAAAACCTAAATCTTGCACAGCTTGTCAAGTGTTTTTAAGACGATGATTTTTCGATGTATTGCAGTAATTTCCTTTCTATATAAGCAATGTACTATCCAAGAAAAGAAAGCATCTGTCTTCACTTCCCTGAAGTCACTGCAGCACTTGAAAAATAAATATGTTCCTCTACATGTAGATATATATATATTGCATTTAGAGCATTTTCTTCCAAGTGGCTAGATAAATTTTGGGTAGCTGATACTTCTTGTTGCCATGTAACAGAGAAAAATAATCTGTTATTATAACCAAATTTTCCCAGACACAAACTACACAAAGAGGCACAAAACCAAATTTCTCTTTTTCCGGGTTGTTTTTGCCTGCTTTTATTGACTATCGAATGCCTATTTCCTGCTGGCCAGCCTTCATGCCCATGTTGAGATCTGTACGTTAATTTGATGGCCTTTAGTAGCCAGACACTGTCAAACTGCTTCAACCTGAAATGGAGATAAAAAAGTCCTGTTTGTTGTCTGTACTGAGATATCTCTCAATGAAGTCCACCAGATTTGTTGTGCTAGATACCGTCTGCTTTATTGCCTAGGACCATTTAATCTGAAAAGGTCAGGTGACATCACTGAAAAGTTATAATAAAGTAGTTAAAACATCACTGCATGCCTGAGTGTGTTAGTCTTAGTGAAATATATATATTAATAAAAACTGGATATTATTTTATTCTAGTCTCAATGGAGTTTTGTTGCAAAGTAGAACATGCTGAATTAATTCCTACAGAAGCTCAAAATAATGCAGGTAAAGTCCAAACTCTCTTCTGTTTGTAGTGAATGTTTCAAAGGATGTGGAAAGAGGAAGTAGAGGTAATGGTCTATATTTTGTAGGCTGTTGCGATGAACAAGCAGTCAGCAAGACAACTATATGTTGCAGAAAGAAAGGAGAGCTGTGGAGCAAAGAAATAAATTGGCAGAAGCAGTCTGGGTTTAATGTGGACATTTACAAGAAAAGCCATAACAGATTCCTGATTTTTAAATTTTTTTTTTGTGCTGTGGTGTGGGAAACTATAGATAAAATATTGGAAGGGAGAGGGGAGAATGCAAAAGTGAAAGTTTACTGACAGTTAGCAACAGGACTGGAACTTATATAGAAAGAATATGAGAATATTGCAGCTCTTTGGGGATGAGGAAAATAATGTATTAGATTTATGAGCATACAGAAGCAGAGAGTAAGTGTAAGGGCATGAGTTATTGACAAGATTTTATTTCTTCATAAGAAGCAGGTCCTGACTCTTAATAACAATTCTTTTTTTTTTTTTTTTTTTTTTTTCCTCCCGTTATTTGCNTTTTTAGCTCACGTAATTTGCTACAATTATGTGGAATAGAGTAAAATGAAACTAGAGCATGTTTGGGGAATGAACCATTTAGCTGTTAACATCATTATGAATTGGGTAAACTGCTCATGCAGAGGTGGCCATTAGCCATGCAATTTGGAAGCCATAAAAATGTGAAAGCTAAAGCTCACCTTGATTTCAGGGTTATGTAAATTTAGCTCAGAGAAACAGAAAAGAAACTGAAATGCAAGGCAAGAGGCACTGAGGCTTATCATTCATGAGACTATCTACTCTACATTCATATTTCTTAATAGATAGGAAAATACAGATGAGAAAAGAGTAAACAGATTACATATCCGGCTCATAAAACTAAAACATTATGATTTTTTTGAGAATGAACACCCTTAAGATTGAATAAGATAAGAAATCAAAATTGAGTGTACATATCCCACATAGTAATGATTTCTTATTTTATTACTCAGAGATTGAAAGCTGATGTCAGTGTAGTGTTGGGTCTTCCTAGATTTCATGCTGCTAAATCTTGCTACAGTACCTGATCTCTATTATAATGAGCCACTATAATTGCATGGAATGCTAAAAAGAAGGTCTAAAATTACCGAAGGGTTGATTTACAGCCCAGTGAATCAAACCGAGCAACTTGGAAACACTTCAAGAGTGAGTGAAAAAGTTGTCATTGACATATATTCAGCTGAAGAGGAGAAAACAGCTACACTTGAATCTGATGACTCACCTCTATTTCCTTCAGCTCTTCAGGATCCTTTCCACAGAAAAGTTACACAGCTGAATTATCCTTGTGTCCACTTGGGGCTTGTGTCCACCTGCTTGTGATTAAAACAGGACTGTTCTTACCAAATGCTGGTGATGTGTGCCTGGTCTTCTTCTGGCTCAAGTATAGCAATAACATGCTTTTCCATGTGGCAATACACAAATAGTAAATGGCTGCTGGTCAAGATAAAAGGGGTAATTAACTGGGTGTTTCCTCACAGCAGTCCATGGTTCCCAAATAATTTCACATTGTTTTTAATTTTAAAGAAATAAAATGTTTATTTCCCTTACAGTCTTACAATTGTCATGTTAGCCATAAAACAAATTTTCTGTAAGTACAAAGGAAGGTCTCAAAAGGCTTTGCTTGCTGCTTAGTCTTCAGGGTAAGAGTCTTTGCTTTTGGTTGCTTTGAGAAGGGTGCTTAACAATAGCAATTGCCATCAGATGGGGATGTTGTGCTTGCATCAGTAAACAACTTCTTTTTGAAAACTCAGCACAAAACATATCTGTTTGAAAATACTTATGAAAGTACAATCACAGATTCTTACAAAGACCACAGGAAGAAAAGTGAATGGCAGAAATTATTTTTACCACAAACAACTAAAGTACAAAAGCATCTATTAGGCTAGAAATCAATTGCAAGCAATCAGCCAAATCTTAGTTGTTATTAATTCAGCAACTCATTCTTCACAACATATGCAAAGTTAAATTAAAAAGATATTTCAAGCATAGTCAGGATCACATTTTAGGGGTTTTATGGTAGTGAGTAGGGTCCTTAGTTGGCAACTTTTGCTAATTGAAAAATTTAATTTCAACTGTAGAGATAAAAATTAATTTGCACATTTCCCTTCTCCTTTAGAAATATTTGCAAAATATGAAGCATTGCAGTGCTTCTAAATCAGAGTTTATATTTTATTATTGCTTTCAGAAATAAGAGTGGAAGTAATATAGTTGGCAGAGTTTCTAAATGGTGCTATACCATTGTTCTTTTCCACAATCACATAAATCATTGGTAACCATGAGGTAGTAGGAATGGAATTACAATGATGACCCAATAAGGATGAGGCGTACAAATTCTTGAAATAAATATGTAGGGATTTGGCTATCCAAGTTCCTTAGGACTCCAACCCTTCAACTGGAAACATCACTTCGACTTCTTCCCTGTTATTACAGTCTCCCATGGGCATCTGTTATTGGCTGGTAGAAGAGACTGGGTTAGCTGGATCTCTGCAACAGCATTGTCAATGTTCTGCACCCAAGAAGATGACTATAACTTCTCTCTTGTTGCAGTAGCTTAAGCCAAGACTGTGAAGCTTACTGTATCTTAAAATTTGCCTATTTTAATTTTGTTGTTGTTGTTTTAGAAAATGGACACAAAAGTAACTTTATTATTAAGATTTTAAGTAAGAACATAATTTTATCTCTGGAAAGAAAACTGAATTTTCTTTCCTGATTTTGTTTTTATGCTCTTATATATGCCAGACCCTCTTCCCTGGAAACTGTTCTTAACCTGAGGCAGGTCCCTGCCTATGCTACATCGCAGCTGTGTAAGTAGATGTGTGGGCACCCAGCTCTCACCTCCACCCACACCTGCTGGCTGGGCTGGCTTGACCTATGACTGCCTTGTTACTTGACTGTGCCTGACCCTGATTACTCTCTCTGGCCCTGATCCTGACTGGGATTACTGCTTTTCATCCTGACTCCTTACTGGTGAGCTCGCTGCTCACACCAGCCAAAACACGGCTCCTGGCTCACCAGCCCTTGTGGTGCAGCTGGCCCCTTCCCTGACACCCTTCTTCATGGCCATTTTAGAAATGCCTTTTGAAAGTGGGGTCAGGATCAGAGGGAGAAATTGTGGAACTGAAAAAGGTACATAACATTTTGACAATAACAAATAGGGCTCCTTCACTTTTGGCTTGTGCCCATTAGAAAGCTTTGGGTTAAATTTTATGTGCAAAGGAAGAAGGTTGATATTAAACTGAAGTGGCTGAGAAATGGAATAAGCTGTATTTATGAGAGTATACTGAAGTACTTGAACTACATCTACCTTTGTATTAAATTAATTTTCTCTGTGGAGATCAAAATATTATCGTATTGGGGTTTCTTTTTTTGCTAAGGAAAAACCTGTAGAAAGCAGTAAGTTTTAGTTAACATTTCTACAGACACGACTGATCTTGAAAATGCCATATAAATATTGAGAGTTACTAGTTTTCCACAACTGAAGAAGACTGTGAATAGGCAAAGGATAATCTAAAAACTGTGATCCGTACATTGTACTCCATGTAACTAAAATGTTGTTTGTGATAGTTTGATTGACAAAAGAGTTTAAACATTGAAACAGCAAGCTCCACTATGATCTTACTAAGTGAGGCTCAATAGAGCAAGATAATACAATCCAAGGAGTTATTTTTTCATCTTTATTTTTGATGGTGTTCAGGAAAGGCAATAAAAACCCTCTCACACAAAAATGCTTCAGACCTACATGTACTCAGGATGAGGAAATATTAATAAAACTTGTTTTTATTCTTTCCTTTGATAGGCAAAGCCGAGACAAAATTTCTGAAATGCATTCCAGGTTTGTAAGAACTCTGTGGTTCTCCAAAGCATATTTTGGTGAATATGTACTAAGTTTTGACTGGGAGATACAACTTAACACCCATTCATCTTAAGATGTGTTTGTGAGAGCTTCAGTCATCGCAGCTATTCCTTCTCCCTGAAACTGGCTCATGAGTTTTGTGCGGGAATCATGTCTCTCTTCCCCACTGAGGTCTGAGTGCAGTAATTCAGAGTAAGACATCATTACCATTTGCACACTTTTAAATTTTTCCTGATCTCTGTAGAGACTTCAGAATTCCCTATCCTCAAAATCCATATACTAATGGACACCTGTTATACTCCTGGAAATCTGGCCAATGTCCTTCTGAAATCAATGAACTTCATTCACTGTTAAATCCCTCATTAAGTTCACATTGTATGTGTCTTTCACTTCTCTGTTTTGACACTTCTTTAATTTTGATACCTACACTACCTCACGATTTTAGAGTTCACTAGGTATTCAAGCAATATGTTCAAACAAAGTTTGTGCATCCATGTTTTGAAATGCATTCTGCAGGAATTCTTCTCACTGTAAAAAGGGCTTGCACTTCATATCTTCCTCATTTTCTTTCTTTTGGCAGTGATTAAAGGATACTGAAACCAGGCTGTATGTGCACATTTCTAAGAGAAGATGCCTACATGTTGTTGCATACTTTTATTGTGTTTTCTTTTTGATGTGTTTGTAAATAGCTGTGTACCATATGGTATATAAGTTTATTTCAGACCATTCTTTCACTGTCCTTTTGGAACAGGTGGAGGTGACAGAGTTGGTATAAACTGTTCTCTTTTCGCTCTCTTTTCACTTAAAGTTCTTGAACTTCAGCTCTTCTTCAGCCTCAAATGTCTGCTCAATCTGTCCTGCACCCTGTTATCGTCCATGGCTAATCTTCTAGGAAGTACTGTCTTACTGTCTAAAATGCCACTCTCTTTTGCATTCTATAAATTATCACCAGAATACTTTTCTTATTCTTTGCCATTACTATGCTTTGAGCTTTTTTCAGATAACTGCTTCCCTTACGTAACTGTGCTAATTCAGGTGGTATCCGTGCTTATTCATACTTGAGTTTAATTTTCTCCTTCAATTAAAGCTATTAAACTGATTGGCCGGGGAATCCATTAATTGTTGTTCATAAACTCCAGCCAAGCTAGAAAAGACTTTTGAATAGCAGTCAATCAGAAAATATGTTAACTTCTGAGTGTGTAAGGTTAATAGACATGCCACATGCTATCACTGCTTTTAGAATTAACATTAAATTTAACCACATATGAAAAGTTGGCCATGGAGTTGGATACAGTATTTTTCTAATGTCAAGGCCCATATGACGCATGTGGTACAGGGAGTTTAAGCTCATTGATGACAGAAGGAGTTTGCTTTCTGTCTGGGGAAAGTTCACTCTGGGTCTACGAAAAAAAAAAAAAAAAAAGAAAAAAAAAGGGAATGGTACGGGAACACAAAAGAGGGAAGTAAGAGTCCA
>VZTQ01004664.1:731-14787 GCA_013400755.1 Pelecanoides urinatrix | reverse complement strand
CTGGAGTTAAACCACGACAGCATTTCAGGTAAAAAAGGTAGATAAAAGTGTTTTTTTTTGGAGGAAATCAAGCTTTATATTTGGCATTGTTGGTGGTATAGGTTATAAAAGGAAACACAAGCACTAAAAGAAGCAGGATGTTTTGGAGCATTAAAAAGTTTGAATAAGATATAAAAAAGGGAAGACAGTTGTACTGGGTCTGGCTGGGATGTAGTTAACTTCCTTCATAACAGCCTGTATGATGCTGTGCTTTGCATTTGTGGCTAAAACAGTGTTGATAACACACCACTGTTTTGGCTACTGCTGAACAGTGCTCACACAATGTCAAGGCTTTCTCTCTTCCCCCTGCCCTCCCCGCAAAGACTTGCTTTGGCAAGTCTGTCTTTGGCTTGGCTAGGATAGGGGTGGGCCAGAGGTTAGTAGGGGGCATAGCCAGGACAGCTGGCCCAAACTGACCAAAGGGATATTCCATGCCGTATGATGTTGTGCCCAGCAATAAAAGCTCAGGGAAAGGAGGAGGAAGTGGGGGATGTTCATGGTTATGGTGTTTGTCTTCCCAAGCAACAACTACACGTGCTGAGGCCCTGCTTCCCAGGAAATGGCTGGACATCTGCCTGCTGATGGGAAGTAGGGAATGAATTCCTCTTTTTGCTTTCCTTGCACAGGCAGCTGTTGCTTTCCTTATTAAATTGTCATTATCTTGATCCACGAGTCTTTTTGCCTTCCTTCTCTTTCTTTCATCCCCCAGGAGAGGGGAGTGAGTGAGAGGCAGGGTGGGTGTTTGGCTGCTGGCTGGGGTCGACCCACCACAACAGTGAAGGGATTAAATTAAGAGAAGATTGTTACCATCTTTGAATTACAAAGGAAAAAATAGGGAAAAATTAGAAAGTAGAAAAGTAAACACAATGATGTGATTTGAAAGTTCATTTAAATTATATTGGTTTACTTCCGCATTGACCAGGTATTGTTTTCTTCATTTGCTTTCTTTGAGATGATAGCCTTATGTGGTACAACCAATGAATCACTGTATTGCTTTAGAAGTGTGCAAGTTGGTCACGATATATGGTGCCTGATGGATTAAAAAGAAAGGGCAGCAGTAAAACTGTCTTTCCTGTCTTAAGCTGTTAAGACCATTTACTTTAAATTATGGGTGACAATTAAATAGCTCTAAAACACTGATGCAAATTTCTCTTTGTTCATACCACATATTTAATACTGAAATAATTTTGGAAATCACAGCTNGTAGCGTTGCCTGGGGTTGTTGTGGCCGAAGTGCAGGACTCGGCACTTGGCCTTGTTGAACCTCATGCAGTTGGCCTCGGCCCATTGATCCAGCCTGTCCAGGTCCCTCTGCAGAGCCTTCCTACCCTCAAGCAGATCAACACTCCCGACCAACTTGGTGTCATTGCAAACTTAGTGAGGGTGCACTCGATCCCCTCATCCAGATCATCGATAAAGATATTAAACTGGCCCCAATACTGAGCCCTGGGGAACACCACTTGTGACCAGCTGCCAACTGGATTTAACTCCATTCACCACAACTCTCTGGGCTCAGCCGTCCAGCCAGTTTTTAACCCAGCGAAGAGTACGCCCGTCCAAGCCATGAGCAGCCAGTTTCTCCAGGAGAATGCTGTGGGAAACGGTGCCAAAGGCTTTACTGAAGTCCAGGTAAACATCATCCACAGCCTTTCCCTCATCCACTAAGCAGGTCATCTTGTCATGGAAGGAGATCAGGTTAGTCAAGCAGGACCTGCCTTTCATAAACCCATGCTGACTGGGCCTGATCACCTGGTTGTCCCGTATGTGCTGCGTGATGGCACTCAAGATGATCTGCTCCATAACCTTCCCTGGCACACTTTAATATGTTATGGTGATCTGTTTTCTGAACTTAGCAATGCTAACCAGTAAAAATGGACTGGTTAACCCCACAGACTTCAACTGATTTAGAACTGGTCCCAAAACTAGGGTGTAAATAATAAAAGTTTAATTTTTTAATCAGAAATCATTAGCCAGTAAATGGTCTATATCTTTTACAGAGCTGAATGAACCATGGAAAAATTTATTATATTCTGTTTGTTAACTGATGGACAAGCATGGCAAATTTGCCTTGAATATTAACATGACCATCTCTAGTGGGAAGTTTAATTTGGATTCTAGACAGTTTGATGACACTAAGGCATTGTTTATATTTAGATAATTGCATGAATTTTCAGACAAAAATAAAAAAGCATTAGATTTTGTAGCAATTTTCCCTTCTCCTATGTTTCCCCATTGTATTCAGTTGAAAACAAGTGTCATATCTCTTTTGAGAAAGATTGAATGATATCCCACTCAAAATCATTTTAGACATAACATTTATTAAATCAATGAATGGCTAACAGGTTTTGACCTCCCCCATTCTCAACATTTGTTGAAGAGTGGGCAAGTCAAAGGCATGCTTTAGACTAGCCTGATGCACAGGAACAAGAGGAGAACCATCTTTCGCTTCATAATTCCCTCCATTGTCCTTAGTGGGAACCCATACAGGGATTTTGTGATAGACCTCAGTGCTGTCATACGTGGTGATTCACCATCTTAGATTTTTGTTTTTCTTTTATAAAAGATCAGACACTACTGCTGAAGAGACAGAGACTTAATGCTTAATACCTGATTTTGCACTTAAATATTAGTTCCTGGATGTGAGTTTGGGGTTGGTTTGGTTTTTTGTCATTGTATATTCCTACCCCCTTAAAAATGCATGCTCTCACCTTCACTGTTTTAAGTTATTGTCTTTCATCCAAATATGGCAAACATTTATAGCAAGGTACCTGAAACAAACTCAAAATACAACATTCTTCTAAATTCTGAATCTTTCCTTTTATGAACTGGATTAGATTAAAGGTACACTGTTCAACTTGTATGTTGCAGCATCATCTGGCCTCTACTCCGAAGCTATCACTATGTCAGGAAATATGGAGATGCAGCTCTAAAAATAGCAGGCTGTTTACTTAGAGAACAAATAGATTACTTTTTTCTTATTTCAAGGATATAACCTGGAGGGCAGGTGAAACATGCCTGATGACACACCTTTATACGTTGTTTTCACCAGAAAAAATATAAAATCCTAATTAACTGTCATGCATGTACAAGTCCTTGGCACCTCCTCAAGTTCTGAGAATCTCTGAAGAAGATTCCACTCAAAATCCATGGAATGTGGAAAGTCTGTGACCGGACTCTCTGAGTCAGGCTGGACTCTCCAGCTAAATCAATATTCCTAGGAGCAGCTGTCCTCTTGTAACACCAGCCTACTGAAAATTTGTTGGACACTTGACTCTTTGCAAAGTCGCATATAGCCATATAGTTCACTTTACAGGATTCAGTTCAAATCAGCAGCGTTCACATTAGTAAAGAAGTTTCCCTGTTGAAAGCTCATTATTGGGCAAAGGCCCAGCTTACTCTGTTTGTTCTGAAGACTGTTCTTTGATTCTGTACCTGAACTTTCGTGAGTGTTGCTGTGCTGTGAAAAACTAAGGTAGCTGTAGTTTATGGTGACTTACTGGTTGATTTTTCTAANGTTGTTGTGGCCGAAGTGCAGGACCCGGCACTTGGCCTTGTTGAACCTCATGCAGTTGGCCTCGGCCCATCGATCCAGCCTGTCCAGGTCCCTCTGCAGAGCCTTCCTGCCCTCCAGCAGATCAACACTCCTGCCCAGCTTGGTGTCGTCTGCAAACATGAAAGGCTTAAATTTAAAAAGGGATTAGGAAGTGCTATTTTAGCTAGATAATTGCAAAAAAAAAAAAAAAAAAGTTGGTAAATTTTGCAACATTGCCTAATATCTCTTACATATTCGAGTTTTAGAATTTATCACCCTTTTTTATATTTTTATGGAGAGCTAATGTAGAAGAGCCATTAGTTTTATATCCTAGTGTAGCATAGATTTGTATGAGTGCACAGGTATTTTAATATTCAGGAATATGAAACATTTGCTTTTTTTTTTATAAAAACCCCAGATCTCAGCATAAATTTGGTAATTTCCAATTTTTTATTTATGCTAACAATAAACCTAAAGGTAAAAAAAAAAATCATAAGCAGTGGTTCTGGTTTAAAAATGTAATTTCAAGAAAATATTGCACAAAAATGCTCAAAGTGTGCGTCCCTTAAATGACACTGATGATAATTTAAATTCTAACATTGCCACATAGCATTAGAAACTTTAGTTATTAAAAAGGGTTGTGCTGTTATTAGAAAAAAAATATTCTAATCCTTGTCACTCAGCTATAAAGGAGTTCTGAGTATATGATCATAATGAGAGACAACCTTTTTTTTTTTTCTTTCTTCTATTTCCTATCAGTTTCAACCAGAACTCAGGCACAAATGATTAACAGTGTTATGAATGGGTGAAAAACGTAAAAGATCTTCCTGGATTCTCCATAGTTGGCAGTTACAAATTCAAAATTAAATCAGAATGCTTTATTTCACACAAGAATTCACACATTCAGGAAGTCTACCGTTTGCATTATACAAGGCGTTAGATCAAATGTTTGGGTTGTCTGTGTTAGTAGCATACACCCATAAAACCTACTTTACAGTACCATGAGAATTTAGTGGTATTCAGTACCTTTAACACCAACAGACAGGAACAGCATATATCGGACTCCTGAGTCCCTGGCTGCTAGCCTAGTGAACCTTGCCTTAGGTCAAATGACATTTTGATACCAAATTGATAGTCCATTCTGTCAGAGGTTCAGCTGTGTGTAGTATGCAGAAACAATATGCTATGGCAGTGCTTCATTTCTGGAATGTTGAGGAGCTGTATTAATATCTTGCAAAGCTCTACTGACCAAAACACAAATAGCAGATAGTGATTTTCAACATCTGGTAACATTAGACTTCTAAGGAAACAGAAAGATGCACCTTATTGACCCCAGTTCAACAAACCAACCTTCAGATCCCAACTGCAAACCACTGAGTTACCTGGCTTTTAAAGTAATTCCCCTTCCCCAGTTTCCTCCCACCCCTACCAAAATGTGCAATCCCTGCCCCCACCATATGTACTGAAAAATACTAGACAACTTGAACAGAGGTCACCAGTTACAATAACTTTTAAACAGTGTCCTGGAAAGACATTCATATCTTGTAAGTTATTAGTATTTTCTAAATTTAGGAGATGGTATTGTAGCTTCCCATCTGGAACCTAGCCCCAAGAAATCATTGATATAAACAAGAAAAAGGAACTGAAGGCGCTGAAACTTAGCTCTTGTGCTAATCAGTGGTGTTGCTCCAGAAATAGTCCCGTCCCCCCCCCATGTCATTGATACATAGCATATCTATTTCTATAGTAATTTAATCCTTATGGCTATTATTTTATACAAAGACACATATTAAATGTTTAACTCACAAACAATCTTATGGCTTACAGTTAAAGCATTTAAAAGCATTTTAAAAAAAAAAAAGTTTATTTTCCACAAGGAAGAACAATAGGAAAAATTAAATTGTTTTACACAGTTTTCTTAAAACAGAGTCTGTAAGGACATATTCAGCACCAAAACAAAACAAAAAAAAAATTATTTACAAACAGCCATAGAATATAATCTATAAAGCAAACATTTAATATTGCACTTTGTTTCTCTAATGCTTGGATTTTACTTTTTTTCCTAATTCAGATCAAGATTCTATATCAAATATTGGGCTACAACTATAAACCTGTAATGCCTCTGAACAACTAACAAAAAAGTTCAAATGGGAAGTCTTTATTTGATAAGGTTTTAGAATTTTTCACTCTGAACACAGCCTGTGATGCAATGTCAATTACTATAACATTGGTCAATTCTGCTTCATATATAGTTTTCCATTATACTGGGATAAGTACTTTAACGCTATGTATATCAGCAATTGTTCCCTAGTCTGTTAAAACAACAAAAAAGAAAAAAGTAAAATCACCAAATGCCCTTTTATGCCAACAATCTTATCAACTTTTAAAATTTTGTCTGGTTGGAGAGGGTAGAAGGAAGGGACATTCACAAAATCGGCCAGCATAAGACATCACCCAATTTCCAATTCTTGCTAATCAAAGCCCAAACCTTTGAACTGAATCACTTAAAATGTGACTCTCATTTTAATCACCCTGTCATAATTTTTGAAACATGAAATATCTTTCATGTTCTCATAAAGGCCACTTATGGAAAAGCCCATTTTTTTCATATTTATGAAGCCTTAAAAATAAGGCAGAACTTTGTAAGAATGAGCACAATGCAGAAACACCAGCTTTTCCTCTCCCCCTCCCTTCTGAGCTGTTTTATTGCACAAGGATATACACAATGGATTAGTTTTTAAGTAATCAACATCAGCCATGTCTCTTTGACAATAGTTTTTTTTACATGATTTCTGAAAAGGAAATTTACATTTACAAATCTCTAGCTTAAAAGCACTGGTCAGATCCGATGGCTCCATCATTCTTTTCTTCTTTAGGGTACACTCAAGGGGTGAGTGCTTTTTCTATATCATTTCTCACATTCTAGATGAATGTATGTTTAAAGTTCTTGGGGGTTTTTTTGTTTGTTTGTTTTAAAGCTCTCAGGACTAGCCCAGGAGACAATCAGAACAATTCTCAGCAAACTAATTTGAGTATGGCTGGTAACACTGATACTCTGGCCCAGTTTTATTATAGTTTTAGTCTTAATATTTTTACAGTATCATAAACCCTGAAGATAATAAAAAGTGCACAAACTGAGCTGTTGCTTAGTTGCCATAGTTCAAACTTTTCTTGCAGTTTGAAATATACTTTCTACTGAAGACTCATTTTATATATAACTTTTGGTGATTAGGTAACTATGCATTATTTTAAAAAAAATGAACACAAACCAACAAACAAACCTTCTCCTTCCCCATCCCTACTAGTTGAGATATCTCTCTGCCTATGAACCCTGGACAGCATATGACTATCCCCTTTTAAAGTTCTTTTCACACTTAGCTGGTATCTGCTGGTGCTGCTTTCACTTTTTAAGTTTTGTGCATGTCCCTATTCAAAATCCCCCTCAAAGAACAAAACCAAAACATGAACACAAAAGAAATAACTCAACAGTGCAACGTAATAAAACAAATAGCATTCTAACAGTTTGGCAAGTGATGAGTTCACCTGAGATTAAGTGATCTTTAGGCAGTCTGTAACAAAACATTGCTTTGCAATAATAGCAGAAAGGCAACAAATTCTTAAAAGAAATCAAGAAGGTATACAATCTTGACAAAGTCGCTTATTAGTTTCCTTCTGTTATCTCTTCCCCCACCCCCACATATCTGTTGCTTGTCTACTACAGTTGGCTGCAAAACATACAGCAAGAAGGATTGGCTTGAAGGCATGTGACATTTGTAAATAAATCCACAATAGGATCCAAGCTGAAGATCAGCCTACTAGGACAATTCTGAGCATGTGCATATGCAGGTAAAGTCCAGGCTACATTAAAATTAAAAAAAGTCAGTGCATTTGTCAGTCTTCATCGCTTTTTTTTTTTTTGTCAAAGCTTTCTTAGCTTTCTTTTGTTCCTTGTTGTGCAGATCACAAACAATTAAGGGGGGGTAACAACAGTCCATCATAAACGAGAAAGCTGTAGTGACACTGAACTGCATAACATAAGCAACAAGCATGTGCAAATTTTTAAATCATAAGAAGCAGCCATCCCTCTCTTACAACATGGTTTGAGTGTTTTGAAACACTTGACTGTATGCTAGTAAGGCTGCTCCTAGTATGTGCCACTATTTAAGGGGGGGGGGGGGGGGCAGCACTCAAGTTTTCAAGCATGTGGAGCAGTCCTATGATGTGCTGTAGGTGTCAAAGCATAATCACAGGTTGTTTTCATTTAATCACCGTACACGCAAGAGCAATACCATTTCCTTTAAAAGCAATTCTCCACTATGACACCTTGATCTTCAACATAGCAGGTATGATTCAAAACCCAAGTCAAGTCAGCTTTTTATGGATTCCTTCAACGAGAGGGGCAAGATGGTCTCTCATCTGTGGGCTGATCTGGGTTTGGATCAATCTAACCAAAAGGGAAAAGAAAACAAACAAACAAAACCAAAAAACCCCCCAATCAACCAAAACAAAACAGAAAAACCACAAAACAAAACAAACCACAACAACCCAGTGCATTTTAGAATCAACCGCTAGAAACAAAAATCAAAATTCACAAGTTTAAGACAATTATAATGATATATGGCATTCCCAGTCCAAAGGTTATTAAAATAATTTAAAAACTTCTAGTCAGACAAAACTTTGAATAAAAATTAATAGAAATATTAATATTAGATACAGTGGAAG
This sequence comes from Pelecanoides urinatrix, assembly GCA_013400755.1. Lineage (NCBI taxonomy): Eukaryota > Metazoa > Chordata > Aves > Procellariiformes > Procellariidae > Pelecanoides > Pelecanoides urinatrix. The sequence goes on along the minus strand of VZTQ01004664.1, from coordinate 6,494 downwards.
ACTTTAAACTACAGGTTGATGGTAATTTAAGGATAAGCATGAATAACTAACAAAACTTTTAAAATTTCTGCTTTACTAGCAGAGAAGTCTCTTGAATTATTTGATATATAAAAAAAGATGTCAACACATCACTAGAAATGTAACTTAAGAAATATTTAATTGATTTGAGAGAAGTAGAGAAGTTTTTCTTGAAAAGGCAGAAAGTTACCAAAAAAAAAAAAAATCATTCTACTTTTTCATTTAAAAGTAATTAATCCTCAAATATCCTATGGGATGTTTCAAAAGTTCATGTGTTCTAAACCTTACCTCTTCTTCCTTTCTATAGGAGAAAGGAGTACAGCATGCTAACTTAGGTCTCAAAAAACTGGATGGTAAGAATAGTTTAAGTGTACAGTGCATCTTTTAGACAGCATTGCATCAGTTAACTTCATATAGCCTTTTCTTGTTTTTTAAAAAAAAAAAAAAGCTTCTTTCTAAATCTTAAAGTACCTAAAATGAAAAGGACTTAAGAGTTGTGCTCTAGAGTTAAGCTATAGCAGAGTTCTCAGGAAAGTGTCTAGCACACAAAAAACGCCCCTCTGCCTGCTCATTAGCACAGTAGTGTTTCAAGGCTGGAGGTGGGAATCGTGCTACATAATGCTATTTTCCTAAAGCGGGTGAATTCAGGCAAAATTTGGCCAGAGGACACATTTTTTCTTTTGCCCTATATCACTGCTTTTTCTTGAAAAACGTAAACATGAAAAGCTTTGAAATTTGCATCTCATTCATGGTTATTCAGTGGCTGCATTTTTAGTTCTGTAAAGGCCAAAAGTGTTGAAGAACTGTGTACTTCAGAAAACTTAAGTCAGAAACGAATACCAGTATGTCACTTTTCTACATGAAGCTTCTGAAAGCCCTACATCCACAGAACTTAAACACACATGCAGGCAAAACAGTTTAGTGGTTGCTATAAAATGTTAGGAAGCAGTAGAGGTGAAAGAGTTGAAACCTTATTTCTTTATTTTTAATACACAAATTAAAAAATTGATGTTGCTAAAATAGTAAACAACACTTTGAAAATTTCCAGAAAGTATTAGACTAGGGAAGAGTGCTGCCAAGGAAAACTACCTTCCAGGTCTGCAGCTCCAGGAAATAGCATGATAGAGAAGCCAAGGCACCTCACAGAGCACCTTTTAAATTTAAGGTTGCAGAGTTCATGATAAAAATAAAAATAAAAAGCAACCCATGCTGTAAAAGGCATGGAAAACTCTTGATGCAATTTATCTGCATCTTACAAACAAACAAAAATCCTCCCCAAAAACAACTTATTCCATGTTCATCATGTTAATGGTTTCTCCTAATTTTAGGAAAGAGGAACAGCTTCCTAAACTTATTCCACAAGACAAAAAAAAAATCAGACACAAACAATACATGAATCATCATATTCTGACAGATATACCTACTTCTGAATATAGGGGCGGAGGCAGAAAACGGAACTCTTGGATGTATGCAAATAATGGTCCTTGAAGTGCTCTCTCAAAATCATCAAAAGCAGCTATAGGTGCAAGGCTGGACCATCTGTTTTCCTCTGTGACCACTTCTGCATAGCTAGGAGGTGCTGAAAGGAGAAGGTACATGCAGTTCAAACAACAAGTTCTTATGCATGTCAAAATATATAACATAAATACTAAACTTTAATCACTGTAAGATTCACCGGCAGGTAGGTGACTTCTTAAAAAAATTGTTAAACAAAAAAGGGAGACTAGACTATTTCATTTTATTCTAATATTAAGCTTATGTTCAAAACCAGACTGACCACTGTTTATTGTGGCCTAATTATCCCCTTAAAATTTAAAGCATACCAAAGATAATTTATTTCTGTACAGGTAGGAATGACAGAACATTGCAGTCCTCTGGACTCCAGAATTCTCCAGGTCTGGGTTTTGTACTTAAAAAACCCAGGATATTAGATACGTGAAAACAGAAGGAAGAACATACATAATTCTTTCTTTGGCCATAAGAGATTTCCCATAGAAAATAATATTATCTTTTCACAAAGCCTTGGCTACTAAGGCTGGTGAGAGACCCCAGAAACTGCTATTATGGGTTGCAATGCCTTATAACCAAGGATGCGATTGGGATACTGGAGGTGGAAGTAATGAAGTTGTGCACGGATACAATGGCATCCTGTGCTTTCATTTCTGCCACCTTCCAAGGCAGCTGGATTTCACTGCCTGTCCTAGAGAGAGAAAGGCAGGGAGGGAAGAAACTTTTTTCTTCTACACAGAACAAGCAGGTGGCAAGAAAACATCCACAAAAGATTTCCTGTGGGCTTTATTATGAAAGGATGTAATTTGACTCTGTTAGCAAGACTGCAATGAATAAAGCAGACAAAAATCAAGACAGACTAGCAAATTGATTGGGATTTCTATTATCAAGTTACCTTCTGGTCTTTCAGGCAGTGTCAGACCAAGCCAATTCATGTTCATGCTACCCTGGCTGCTCACACTTGATGTTCTGCTACCAAATGGATGTAGAGGAATGGTACCAATGACCAGTGGTAAGTTAAGGAATAAATCCATGGCGCCTGGAATATCAACATATACCTGAAGAAAAATAAAACAAGTGTATGATTAAAATGTGGGGTTTTATTAGCACTTCATAAGTATTAGTCCAAATTGTCTTTCCCTGGAAGTTTCCATGAGGAGCTTGTTTCTAATAGTCTCTTTTAGGGTCCATGCCCCTATGGAGTCATGAGCTCTTCAAGTTAAAAGAAGAGTCTTAACATGAGTCCTCACATAGAAATGCAGTCTACTCATTAAATGCTTGCTTAGTTGACACACAACTGTTTTAAGAACTTGAATGATTTAAACTAAATTTACTTACCAGATCTCCTGTCAGGACACTAATACCAGAACATGTATTTCTTCCATAACTAATTATCACAAAATGCTGTGCTAGGAATTTGTATGGAATGTTGGAAGCTACTCATTCTCGAGAGTGAAACAGACCACCCAACATACCATCAGTGAATACTCCACGCGGATTATACTACAGTCAAGGATTGAAGGGGAAACAGGTGGAATTTTCAACTGTTTGCCATTCCAAGTTTCTGTTTTGCCAGATGACAAGGATTCCCCACGGAGGTTGGCAACAAGCTGTTTGACTTCCTTCATTTTCCCTTTGGCATAGAATGCCTGTGTTTGGTAAATGGTTGCCTTTGGCACCACCATACGGGAAGAGCAATTCTCAATCTCAGCAAAGATCTGAATTGATTCACCTGAAACAAACAAAAAAACAGAATTTCAAGTTCTCTTTACGTTTACAAGGCAGCTTAAGCAAACTGTCACATTCTGTATACTGTTATAACGCACCAGATGCTGCTATCACTGCTCTACCTGGAAAAACATCCACTGATGCTAATAGAAGCAAGATCCCCATGAGCTGTTCTAAAAGGAAAAAAAACTACAAAAAAACCACCCCAAATATACCAATCTAATAGATTAGGTCCTTTAATAATCTAGAGATACAAGTAGTGCTGTCTTAGTTAACAGACTACACTGAGAAGATTGCTAAATGCAGACTGAGGTGGTAAAAATATCTTTAATGTTTCATTTATATAAAAACACTAAGTACAAACTGTAGCTTTAAAAGGGAAGGAAAAACATATCCTATAATTACTTCTATTACATACCTGGGGTGTAGCCCTTTCTTTCAATTTTGGCACTTAAGGATACTGGGCCTGAGGTACAAAGCCAACAACATAGAGTCTTTTCTTTTGTGCCTGCTTGGGGTGACTGCAAGAAGAGAAAAATACTGTCCATTAAATTAGGAGCTCCATGAATCTCTTCAGGTATTTAAATCAACACAGGAAAATAATCATTTTCATAATGCGCTTGTTATTACATATTTTGATAAACAAAGCTACTTTCATAGGAAAAGTATCAAGGAATTTAAACAGCATTATACAAATACAATGTTTGTCCTAATCCCATTGCTGTATTAGTATTGCTTTTTCTGCCATCTTCCATACTACAGCCATACTTAAAACAGTTTTTAATACTAAAAATAAATACTGTATAGCTTAAAACAAAAGGCTTCATAGCCTACACATCCCAACATACTGTTGCAGAGCTTTGCATTTAACTAACAGTAAATTAGAACATCTTCACACTTTCAGTTAAGCTGTATTTCAGAAACAAAATAACTAAGCTAAACTACTGTAATCTTGACTCCTGCTATTTCCTCGGTTTCTGAATGATCCTGTTTCATCTATATTAAAAAGACTTATTTTACACAACATCAGGATTTGGGGCTTGATCCAAAGCCCATTAAAGTCAAATTAGAGACCTTTGATTTTAATGGAGTTTGTGCAAGGTCCCTTTGCAAGCCTGATTTTTCACCCCCCCACACAAGAAACCTATTTCAATGGACTTCTAATTTTTTTTTTCTCTAGATTAAAATTTGAAGAAGGGATAAAATAAAGGAATTTTAGGCCAGACTGAAATCAAATCCTCATTGAAAGCAGTTGTGATATTAAAGTTATTTTAATAAAATGAAGTTTCAGGAAAGGATTATACAGAATTGTGATAATTTCTCCCCATCAGTAGAAAACTATCCATATGGAAATTATCAATTATGCACTGCAGGAAATTTTTTACTTTGCATTTTTAAGTTAGCAGTCCCTGACTAAAATATTAAGAATTGCACTGTTCCTTCCATAGATTATTCTTTATTTATAATTGAAGAGGAACAGTTCACCAAATTTTCTTCCTTAATGACATTCTACAATTTAGTAGTATCAATTTAGATTGACAAATGCATTTTATGTGTCGTAAAAATCAAGCAGCTCCAAGTACAGGATAACTTAGCCTTCAAAATACCAGCAGTTAAAGAGTTGCTAAACTGATATAATACTTAAAAGAAGAGCTGTAGTTAAACTAGCAAATAAATATTAGGTAAAATTACATGTTGATGTTGTTTCAGTTATTGTACTTCATTATTTTTATGCCAGAAAAAGAATGAGTAATTCTGTCAGTTCTTACCAGTAATGAAGGAGTGTTGATATCTATATGTTCAAAGACTGTAAATTCCTTCTTTAATTTTACTGGTAGAAGCCAAGGCCTATGCAATTCAGCTTTCACCCAATAGCGCACACTGCCATGTCTGCCTTCGAATGAGGTAGCAAGTGGTCTGTGCAGGACAAAGGTCAAAGTTGAATAAAATTTTTCTCTCTTTCCAATAACGATACAATTGATCAGATTAGGAATTAGTATGTAGAACTGTATTTTTAGTGCATCATAATAAGCATATCTTATTTGCAAAGTTTCCATATCTCAGAAAAACATAAGACTAAAGTTGGGAGAAAATATCATCTCCAATTCATCCAACGGTAGTTTTGTAGAAGTTTTAAGAATCAATTAAAGAATTGTGCTAGAAAATGCCAGAAGAGTACACATCTCCTTCAGACTTAAGAGGCCACTATCAAGTGTAGAATAAAGCATGCCCTTTTAAGGTCAAATTAAGACCACCAAATAAAATTAGCATTAGTACCATCCAATTATTGTTTTGGACATTGTATTCTGTAAATAATTGTGTATTATTTACTTGGCTGGTATCTCAGTGGTTTGTTTTAGCTATAACCGAGTGCTTTTGTAGTTTGTTTTGCCTTAAGTACGGTAGTTAAATGTTTCAATTTAGAGTTCTGAATAGAGAGGCTATTTTGAGCATCTTCTAATTTTCCTTTACCCTGATGAGGCCATCTTAAAACATTTTTTTATATAT
>VZTQ01004663.1:405233-430836 GCA_013400755.1 Pelecanoides urinatrix | reverse complement strand
TGCCAGCCTCTGGTAGAATACTTATTATATATTATCAGTTATCTTTAGATCAAATAAAAAGAAGTGTTACAGCCATTAATCATAAATCAGTAAAATTAAATTGTATACATTCTGCAATCACGATACCCAAGTTCCCCCTGCTGGCTAAATTTTTCAGGCCTGGACATAGTCCCTTTCTAAAATGGTTTCTCTTTGAACATTTGTGGTTGCCTTTTCCTACTGATTTATATTTTCAATTTTGGCTTTAATCAAGCTCTGGTAGCTCTTCGCAAAAAGCTCCCTGAAAGTCTTTAAAAAGAAGTAGTAATAAAAAAGTTCATAGTCACAATTGCAGTGTGCCTCCTTTTGCTCTTCTCTGAGATTATATGCAGTGGTCCCCTATATATTAAGAGTCTGTTTCAGATTGTTGATTGTTTTTTGTTAGGAACTTGATGGACAACAGGTAAAGTAACTACTTATGCAGCTCAGCCCGATGATATATGCTTGCTAACTTTAAAATTTAATTTTCAGCTTCACTATGTGGATTCTCTTATAAAACAAAAGATGTTGGATCAAGAAGGAGTAATGAAACAGCCAAGACGAACTTGTACGCTCCCAAACTATCCAAAAGGCAACCAGGATATTTTAGGCAAGGTGAGTTTTCTCTCAGAGAGCCTTCAAATGAGTTTTGTTGGTCCCAGGAAGTGGTAGTAATGAAAAATTAGCCAATCAAATATGCAGGTAATTTTTGAGGAGTACTAAAAAGAAGATAGCATCCTCCACCCATCAGATGACCAGCTCTTCTAACAGAGCCATCCACAGGGGAATTAAATGTCTGATTATTGTTGCAGGATGATTGTGATTAGTACAAAAAGGGGAGGTGGTCTTGGTGTCTATTTTGACTGTTCTAACTTCTGTGGTACAGATTGCACATTTAGCACAAATTGAGGATAATGAAGCAGCAAAAGTTATCTCTTGGCATTTGGCCAGCGACATGGACTGTGTAGTCACACTGACTACTGAAGCCGCTCGTTCTATTTTTGATGAAACTCAAGGTCGACAGCAAGTGTTACCCCTTGATTCTATTTACAAGAAGACACTCCCTGATTGGAACAGGTAGAGAAAAAAACAATGAAACTTCTGCATTTGTATTATATACTACTACAACTTTTTTTTGTCTAATTTCTTTTTTAAACTTGACTCCTATTAAAGATTCGAAGTATAAAATTTCTGGCTTCATAATTATAGCAACAGTAGTGTTACTTGAAATGTTAGGTGAAATCCTAGCTTTGTATCTTTAACTGTGCATTGTTCTTTATTAAATAGGGTGTTTCTCTTAAAAAGAGAAGATAATTGGCCTTTTTTTTTTCCTTCATTTCTACATGTTTTCTAGAGCAGGAACTTTTTGAAATAATTTTAGTGCTTCAAATCAAATTCTAACTTTTTTTAAAATCCACTTCCAGAGTACGTGCCCTAAAATCATCTGTAGTAATAGAAATTCATTCTGCTGTTTTGGTTTCCTGGAAGATAAAGGAAAATATAATAATTCTGTGCCTGAAAATAATTTGCTTATAAAGATGACTGCTAATATCATAAAGAATACCTTTTAGAAAAGATCTGATGTGCAGATGTATTTATAAGGTCCAAAATCTCAGTTTTTATAAAGTAGTGTACTAAAACTTCTCCATAAAATTAGTCATATGAATTTGTTGGATATATGTCTCATTACAAATTAGTGTTTCACCAAAGCATCTTTAATATAACTGGCATTTCAGATAACGTTGGGATCATTTAGCACCTAATGTGGAAGTGTTAAGATGCATTCAGTTTGAGACTTCTGACTAGATTGTCAGAAGCAATAATGAAATAAGGACAAATTACTTTTTTCTCTTCTTTACTTCTCCCTCACTCTCCCCTTTCTTTAACTAGGCCTTTACCTCACTTAAGAAATGGAAAAATCTTCTTCAGACCTATTGGAAATCCTGTATTTGCCAGAAATCTGTTAACATTTCCAGATAATGTAGAGCATTGTCAAACAGGTAAATGATATTAAAGAAATTGTTCATAACTTCTTTCTTCGTAATAAACAGAAACATTACAAATCATAACCCATTCAGTAATCTTCATTGAGACATTTGCAAATACCACTGTACATTCCTCATAAGGTCTGCTAGTAAAAAGAGGATGACATTAGCGTTCAGTACTTGTAAACAACAGGCATGAAAATTTCAGCAATGACCATTGTCATCTGCTTGTTGTCTTATTTTTACTTTCTTTACTATATATATTAGAGGTTTTTTCATTTTTAAATTACTGCAGCATTATCTTATTCCCAAGCTCATGTAAGCAGAAACTGACAATCATGATATTAGTTTTATATTTTCATATTGCAGAAGTTACTGCTTTTGTTAGGCTGGTTTTCCATTCCTATTCCTCTCAAAAATGTGTAATGCATAGACTGATGTACACCCAGAGTGAACTGTACATGACTATATGTGTTATACTTAAATAGTTACAGTAAGAATAAGCTTTCGATTTGTATGTAGATTTCAGTTTAGGGAACCATCATCCTCTCACTTGTTCTAACAATGTAGCTGTACCTACCTTTTCCTACACTCATTTTCTTAAATTAAGTAGACTTACTCCTTTTTATTGAAAGTTGGAATCTGTAATTAGTTCAAGAAGTTTTTCATTTCACTTCACAACTTCCCAGTATTGAAGTATTCCTCTCTACTGTTAATAAAAAGTAATTTGTAGTCCAGATTATTTTCAGAAAGTTAGATATTGTCAGAGACTTTAAATAAAATTATTCTTTGTGTCCCTCATTAGCAGATAGGCTATTACTTTTCTGGGGGAATTTAAAAACCACATTACTTGACATATCTCATGCAAGGCTACATCAAGTTAGACTTTGTACACAAACAGTCTCTTATTAGCAGAAGAAAGGCCTTCAAATCAGTTGGATCATCAGCCCGGGAATGTCTTTTTTTTTTTATTTGATAACCCATTGAATATTAAGAAACATCTTAAGAAACCAAGAACTCCATTCAAGGAGGACTTAAAAAAATTAATCATTTATGTAATTTCCTAAAATTTGGGATTTTATTATGTGTGTCTTCATAAATGTAAATGTAAGACATCAAGAGAGTACTTTTGTGGAAAATTCAGTCAATTATGCTATAAGGCAATTAAACATACTAATTTTTTCTTTATTAATTCTTCGATGAAAACCGAAGATTGCATATTTATTTCAATCTCAGAATAAAGTTTCCTTGAAAAAAGATCACGCACATGCTATTTCCCTTGCACTTACCTGAAAAGCTGTAATAATGATGCCTCAGAACTGATTTTTTCAAAACTCAAGTTTTTTGTTGTAGAGAAATTTCATGGTTCAAAAAATTACATTTTTCAGTGTTTGGGATGCTCTTGGGTGACACTATCATTATAGATAACTTGGATGCTGCCAATCATTACAGAAAAGAGGTATGTTTCAGTTATTCTTGATATTTTAAAACAAATATATTGCATAGCTACATACTACACATTTTAGCAGGCCGCTGGAGTCTCTGAGGAAGTCCTGACACTGGGAACTTTCTGCTTCAGCTTATGTTTGCTAGAACTGAAATAATGATTCAGCATAAGAATGTAGAACTGTACTGATTAAACATTAAGCTCTTGGGGCTGGATATTCTTTTTTTTTTCCTCTGCAGAAGTATAAGAAATTGCACTGCAGGGTTGTTCTTAAGAGAACAAGTTAACAAGGAACCTCTGGTGGAATCTAAAATTGGTTGCCTGTTTCGTTCTTTTACTCTGCAACTCCATTCAGTTTTTATTGGCTACCGCTAGCTGGTAACGTGGGAACAAGGACTGTCTTGAATGTTTCCAAAGAGTGTCTCAGAAATATGGATATAATTATAGTAAAAAACAGATGATTGACATTAATATTTCGATTTTCATCTTGTGTTATAACCATCTCAGTGTCCGTCAAATGAACAAATAGCTACCGTTTTTCAACTGTGAAGACTGTGTGTGCTTCTTTCATCAAAAAGTATATATTTTTTTTACTGCAAAATCAAACAGAAGAGACAGGAGAGTCAGATCTTGGTTATTCATCAGTGTCAGGAAACTGACCATCTGTGTCTGTTCAAGAAAAGGAGTTTGTATATGTGGTCATTTCTCAAAATGAGTTCTGGGTCATTTCACTTGGTTACTCTGTTACCCCATTTGTTTCAGTTACCCACCCCAGGTAAATTTCAGCAGCTCTATGAAAGTTTTATTGAATATGTTATAAGAAATACATCCCTTGGAATCTAGATGCTTTAAATCTTGTGCACTTAAAGAAAAAAGCCATCTTCATCAAATAATTGAATAAGTGCTCACAATGTTTATTGCCATTACTTCATAGTGTATGTTGATAATTAGCTTTTTCCCAGTATAGATCTAAATTCTGCCTCCAGAGTTCTATTAAATTCTGAGGACACAAAAAACCCTGAAAAATCTAATCTTCATAATTATCAACAGTACTGTTTAATTTTAATATATGTATTCTATTATTTGAAAGCAAAAGTCATGAAATGTAACTTCATAAAATATGTTCTCACTAGAGAACAAGCTGCATCATAGTTGAAAGATACAAAGCTTCACAACAGCAATGCTTGAAAACTTTAGGGTTTGTTTTTTTTTTTCCCCATGGAGTTACTAATTTAGTATCACTTTTTATATCTGTGTAGGTTGTAAAAATTACACATTGCCCTACTTTGCTGACTAGGGAAGGAGACAGGATTCGCAGCAATGGAAAATTTGGAGGCCTTCAGAATAAAGCTCCTCCAATGGACAAACTCAGAGGAATGGTATTTGGAGCACCCATGCCAAAACTTTACTCTACTTTCTCTGGACAGATAGGTGGGTTAATGAAGTCATGAAAACATAGAACTTCCAAAATTATATTGCTTGCCTATGTTTGTTATTCTCTTATGTAATATAAAAAGGAAAACTTCAATTTAGCGTAAAGTTATTTTAAGAAATACGACCTGTACAATGTCCTATTTATTAATTTTCCTTTTCTTAAAAGCTTATAACTATTAAATTTCCTGAAAAAAAAAAAAAGAGATATTCCCCCTTTTTCTTAGTCTTATTAAAGAAAGAGTATAAGCAGTGGTAACCATTCAAACAGCAAGCATGAGAAGCTTGAGCTGATTGAATTCCAGCATCCTTGAAAAACAGAAGTTTCAGGTCTTTCTCCTCCGGAAACACCATAAATCAGTTTAGAATTTCTTATTGTGCAAGTAAGCTCTATGAAGCACTGGTAGAAAAATTCCTGTTCTCATCAGTCATGCACAACATCATCTACATTATTTCCCTAACAAGAAGATACCTTATATTTCCTGTGGGATCGCTTACATTTCATTTTGTGCTTGGATTTTTCCTTTCAGAATAAAGAATAAATGAAGTTAAAAGATGGCAGCTTCTGACATGTAACAGCTGACCTGACTGATCTGTAAAACATTGAAAAGTCTTATTCACAAATAAGGTTGTTCTTAAATACTTAATTTTCAAAAGAAAGGACATGAAGTTTTTCTGTGACAGTATTCCTAGATAAGTGCAATGGAGAGGGGTGGGGGGAGAATAAGAGAGAGACAACATATGTACCTATTGAAATAGCCTTCTATATGAGCAAACTACTTAACATTGACCAGTTGAAGGAGAAAGAAGGCTAATAAGATCTTTCCTAGGCATTTCAGTAAAAATATATTACATTGTAGGTAAAACATGGTAAGCATTTCAGCTACAGACTAAAATATGCTGGGTTTAGCACACTGTACATTTGTCTATCAACACATTTTCAATTGTTGAACTCAATTATTACCCAATGTGAATTAAATTGGAATTGTCTATAATTTAGTACAGGAACAATCATGGTAGAAGAAAAGGGCATGTTTTAATTTCACTTGGATGGTTACTGGACATTTAAAGGAAAATAATAATGAAATTCCATATAAAGGACAGCACCTCATTACACAAGAATTGTTTTGAACTGAATTTCAGCCTTAACTTTAGTTGTGACTTGCTCTTCTTCTATGTTTGTAGCGTAAAAGGAAAGTAGTTACTTCAACTGTGATTACACTGACAAGATACTTCTAAAATAAACCATACTAAGAATTTACAGTGCCTTTTGTCAGTCTGCAGTTAACTATCTATGCAAACGCTTTGACCCTGTGGCAAGTGTAAGGTAATTCAGTGTTCAGTTAAGCTTTGTGCAAGCTACCTCATACTCACCACAAAGTAAAATGAATGAGCCTGGGCTGACATGCTTGAAACCTTTCTTTATTACTTGACATATTTATTCAATGCCTGGACAAAGAAAAATTCTTTGTCTCATATATTAAAAGAGGAACAAAGTTTGTCAGCAAAATATGCCCTTGTTTACCTGAGTCTACTGCTGTCTCCTTGTTTAAATTTCCAAAGGTGGGACAAAGTGAAACTCAGTAAATGTTCTCTTGTTCCACAAGGCGGACTAGAATTCAAGTCAGTAATGCAAGCTTCAGCTTTTTAGCCCTAAAAGCAAAACATACTACAAGCACACTTAATGCCATCAAAGGTAGAGAATTCAGTTTGGAGTACAAAAGCAACAAGATGTGTAAAGAAATACCTGTTTGCCATGTCATTTTCAGAGTTCCCTGGTACTTTACTGTGATCTAAGATATGGGCTCGAAAAGAGAAATCAGTCTGTCTTTACAGATATTTTAAGAACAGCCACCGGTCCACTATAAGTTTGGGTGGGTTTTTTTAAGTTGTGCTTTTTGAAAGATACGTTTTCTTGCGAATCTTATACATTGTCTTCCAACTCAAAATGACCACTTATTTACTGTTCTGTGTTTTATTATTTTATTCTTCAATTAGATCTTCTTAAGCAATACCGTGCAGCAGTGGTGAAACTTGATAATGTGAATAAGGACCTTGATTTACATTTGCAGTCACTTAACACTCCAGAAGTGCAAAAGAAAAAACAGGAACTTGCTGAACAAGAGAAAAGTCTCAAGATAATAGAACAAAAACTGGGTAGGTTATTGTATTATATTTTTGGTGTACTAAAGAAGGAAAACTGATAAGTGCATCCAGATGTATTCTACTCTTGCAAACTAACAAGTTCAAACTATGAAGGAAGATAAAATTAAGTAAGAGCTTAGAGATGTCTCGTTTTAGGGAAAGAATAGAAAAACTGTATGTAGTATGATGCTGTGGATATTGCCTAGACCAGCACTGCCCTGTAATGTGTTCACACAATAAAAATGTGGTCAGTTAGTGTCTTGTGAACATGAAACTATGATCTCACTAATATGAGATTATATAACTGTTAGTCTGGCTGGCCCAGAGGTAGAGAACATTGACATTCTTTTTGAAATGGCTGCGTAGTAAAGAGCTGAATTGCTTTTGCTAAGGAAACGCAATCAAAACATTGTACTACAAAAAGAAACACCCCTAATTCTGCAAGTATAGTATTTCTTAGTTAGAGATGTTTTTATGTCACTATCAAATAACTTATGATATTTCAAAATATATTTAAAAAAACAACATTTACTCTGTGACAATGTCGTGGTTTAACCCCAGCCGGCCACTGAGCACCACGCAGCCGCTCACTCACTCCCCCCGGGTGGAATGGGGGAGAGAATCAGAAGGGTAAAAGTGAGAGAACTCGTGGGTTGAGATAAAGACAGTTTAATAGGGAAAGAAAAAGCCGCGCACGCAAGCAAAGCAAAGCAAGGAATTCATTCACCACTTCCCATCGGCAGGCAGGTGTTCAGCCATCTCCAGGAAAGCAGGGCTCCATCACGCGTAACGGTTACTTGGGAAGACAAACGCCATCACTCCAAACGTCCCCCCCTCCTTCTTCTTCACCCAGCCTTATATGCTGAGCATGATGTCATATGGTATGGAATAGCCCATTGGCCAGCTGGGCCAGCCGTCGTGGCCACGCTCCCTCCCAGCCCCCTGCACACCTGGCAGGGCATGGGAAGACAAAAAGTCCTTGACTAGCGTAAACATTACCTAGCAACAACCAAAACATCAGTGTGTCATCAACATTATTCTCACACTACATCCAAAACACAGCACTATACCAGTTAATAGGAAGAAAATCAACTCCATCCCAGCCGAAACCAGGACAGACAACTATAAATAAAGCAAATGGTTTTACCTGTCATCTTTGAACTCAGTTTCAGACATAAGGTAGCTATAAAATTTATGACATGTCTAAAGCCGTACTTCAAAGGTTTAACACTACTGTTACAGGACCCATATATAACCAATAGGAATAATATTTTTTTTAATTTGTTCTTACTTGCAACTTTTTCATAGGTATGACTCCATCAGATAAAGTTACTGAATCATTACTTCAGCCTATAATGTTAGATATGTCTGACACCCCCATCCCTCCCAAAAGAATGCGAAGAGAAACAGTAAAAAAATTGTATAGGTAAGTCGATTCTGAGTCTAGTCATTACTTTCCCATATCCTGAATTCATTACTTTCCCGTATCCTGAATTCAAAGCAAAAACTAGTTTGGTTTTTTTGCATGGGAGATTTTTTTTTTAAATTGTATTTGTATACAATAACAACGAGTAGAGTTTGCATAGGGCTGATTTCCAAGGTAATTTTTATTTCCTTTAAAGTTTCTGCTCTTATTTAAGCTTCATACAAAGATTTGCTTGGTAATTCTAATTCTGTTTCTCTTTATGAACTGATTGAGTGGCATCTTTGTGCATTCACATTCCTCGTATTTTCTGGTATATTCAACTCTGTTACACCCCAGAAATATTTGAGATAGCTTGGTCTGTAAACTCTTCTAAGGTTTGATGTCAAATACTTAGCAGATGAACAGAGAAAGAATCATTCTTACAGAACAGAGGAAGAATCATTCTTGCTTAACTTTATTAAGTAACTGTATGAGGTGAGCTCTGATGGTAAAGTATTTAACACAGCTATCACTTTACCTGTGTATCTACTTCTGCATTGCCTCTGTGGCTAATGAACATTTGTACACACAAAAAATCAGGGAAATCTGTAAGTCTGTGTGTCTAAAATGACATGGAACTGACTTTCCATTTCTCATGTCTCTTCTCATGACTGCATAATTGGTTTAGCTGAACTATGGTCATATTTTTGAGATTATTTAAATCTTATTCAGTTGTGTTCTGTAAATCTCAGAATGAGTTTCCACTATATTACTATGCCTCTATTATTTATATTTGTTGTTTTGGTTTTTTTTTTTATCCACATGTAGAGGACTTAAGTGGTTATGTATTTAAACTATCTAGTATTAGCCTGATGCTATTTGTAATTTTAACAAAATAATTACAAGAATAAGAAGCTGTGCACAATAATGGGGTTTATAATATTTATGGTAGTGGGAGCTCTGTGCTTTTGCATCAATTAATATCAAAAATATATATATTAAAAAAATTTTAAAATACACAGTATATACATAGAAAAAAGGGCTTGGTTTATAAGGTACTGTGCTATGTTTTTTGTTAGCTCAGAAGAATGGATCTCCTCTCCCACAAAGAAGCAGCAGCAGCAACAGCAGCAGCAGCAGCAACAGCAACCACTGCAAATATCCCCTTCAGAACTTAATGGAACTCCACGAAAGAGAAAGGCATAGACTGATGAGACTTGCTGGAAATAGCTATGTATTGAAAATGTGAATATGTTCAGTTAAAGGAAATATTCATGTTGTTATTACCCATTATTATGAAGATTTTTATACTGATAGAAGATATAATTGTATTTCAGTTAGTAGTAACAAAAATTTAAGTATTTAACATTGATAGCCTAATTTTTGTATCGTTAATTTTCATTTCTAAAAGCTTTCAGAGTTTTTATGTTCATGTGTGAAAAAAGTTTAAAATATATCCTTTTTTATTTATGAAAAAAAAAATCAATCTTTTCAATAAAACTGCTTCAATACAAAGCACTGCCAATATAATCGATTGTAGTAACTAAGTCAACAGATTGTGCCATGAAATGAGATTTTCATTTTAAAAGCATCTTTGGATGTCTTGGGGAAGAGAACTTTCTGGACTGTTCTTTTTTGATGGATGAGGTATCAAGGTAATATCAATTTTAAAAGGGAGGGGTGTCGAGTCTTCAGTCAGTCAACAACAAGCCAGTATCTAGGGCTATGTCCAAGGTGTTGACATGGGAATTCGTATCTCCTTCAGACAGTGCCAATGGAAAAAACAAAGTAGTAACTGGTGAGTATGAAAAGTGTAACAGGTTTACTAGGATTGGGAGAGTGGTGAGGAGGGATACTTCACAGATGCAAATGATATATAATATAGTACCAGTGCTAACCACTTTTCAACATCTGTATTACCACAACCCTCATAAAGGAACCTCGCTACTTAAGCAGATCAAAAATTTGTCCCTAAATTGGTCCTTGATACCAAAGATGTAACTATGGCAGAAGGATTTGAGTAACTAACTGTAATGTCACAAAAGAAAAAGAAAAATCCTTATAGCTGAACTGTGTGTATGCATTTTAAGAGTTGGAAATGGAGACTTAAGCTGGAGGTAAAATAATCACGTTGGGAAACTGTAGATACCTGGACAGAATTTTACTTTATAAGGCTGTCTCCAGCCTTTTTT
Source organism: Pelecanoides urinatrix (assembly GCA_013400755.1). Taxonomy (NCBI): domain Eukaryota; kingdom Metazoa; phylum Chordata; class Aves; order Procellariiformes; family Procellariidae; genus Pelecanoides; species Pelecanoides urinatrix. The sequence continues at coordinate 420,213 of VZTQ01004663.1, read as the reverse complement.
AAAAAAAAAAAAAAAAATCTGTTGGCTTTCATAAATACCTAAAGAAAATTAAAGTTTTCCATGGTTTAAGAAACAGAGTCTTAAAATGCTAGAGAAAGTAGTCAACAGGTAAATGAGACAAAAAAAAAAACAAGAAGGGAGAGTCAAAGGTCACCTCTCGTGATCTGCATCACAAGGATTTTAGTAATGTACGGGGCAGAAAAGGACCAGGCATGATTAAAGATACAATTTCAGCCAGAGTGAGCAGTTGGAAATAGGCTTGACTGGGTGAAAAAGATGGGGCAAGAGTAGAAAGCTACACTAGAGACAGTATAAAACTATTATTTGAAGCTATGTAAATAAAGAACATAGCAAGAGAAGGATGTGGACATGTTGGTTCACACCAGCCTCAAAGAATTTCTGCTTTGGAGTGAAAGTTGATATCAAAACTACTGATTTATACTAACTCAGCAACAACCATTTTATATACAGCTTTTCTGAAAAGGGACTTTAAACTTAAAAAGACATGATGACATCCTGCTGGAAGCTTCAGAATGCTGGTCACTGGTGCACATCTCTATGACATTTCTAATAAAATGAAGTTTCTCCAAATTAAGGATGCAATGCATTCTCTGGTGGAAGGTTCTCCAAAACTTCATGTCTTAATGGTAGTCTTTTGTCCCATTCTTAAAGAAAATAAATATATTCAAGTATAATGTAACATCAGCCAAAGACTATGCTAGCCCTGCCTCAGCCCTTTTTCCTGCTTTTCTAAATTTAGACATGAAGACTTGAACCAGGCAGCCATAATGGAGGGTTTGCCATGTAAGAAATTGTCGCACCACACTAAGTTACTTGGTAGTACTTCTTTTAAATGCATTTATTTTAATTCTGACATCTGCCTAGCCTCAACCTCCAACCTCTGGATGACCTTGAATTCTATTCTATTAAATACCTATCCTAGCAGAAATGTTTCCTTTTGAAATTCATCTCATGCCTTCAGTGGTCAGTACAGGCACTACCAGTGTCATGTGATGTATCTCCGTGCTGGCAGAAGCAAACAGGAATTAAGGATGGTTTCCAGAGTTGTGCAATAGCTAGTGGAGATTTCAGGAAATTTCACCAGGGAATTTTCAGCATTTTTCAGCAGAGTGATTGCGGGTTATTACAGTGCAAGTTACTGCTTTGCAGTGCAGCTGATTTGGTCTTGACAAAACACTCAAGCTCGGAGGGTAAGTGTCAATTTTTTTTCTTTACCCATTCTTTACTCTGTAACAGAGCAAAGTAGGGACTGAAAACTGAGGTGTGTATGTTGTGCTAGCTGATTTCACGAGGGGCTGGTGGAGAGCGGTGCAGAAACGAGAGAGGAAGCGATTCTTGCTGGGGCCTGGGCCAACTCACAGGAACAAGGAGCTGGATGTGATGGAGGTCAGAAGCAGCTCCGGGTGGGGAAGGGCTGCTGCCTGCTGCTGGGAGACGGAGCAGCTGCTCAGCAGGGCTGGGTGGTGACGGGTTGGAGGAGTGGGCTGCAGGGGTGTCAGGTCAGGGCCAGACTGTACTGCAGCTGGTGGCACCAGCCACAGAGCAGGGCTGGCTGGAAGTCCCCTTGGTTCCCTCTTGTCTGCTGGCACCTCTCCCAGCCCAGGGAGACAGGACCTCACCTTCTCCCTCTTTTTTCCAACAGAGACTCCCAGAGACACTTGCACAGTGCTGCTGTCCCAGCGTGAGGTGGTGTCTGCAGCGGGCATTAGTGCGCAGGGGCCTACCACTGTACCACGTCAGGAAGCTGAACAGGAGGCCCATTGCTGTGCCAGGTGACCCCGCTCCACAGAGCAGGCCCTGAACCCCCCCCAGCAGTTTTCCTGCTCAGAAGGTGGACGAGATTTCCCCCATCAGAAGACCTGAGACTTTGCCCTTTCCCAGGCTTATGGCTTTCATTGCTCCCTGCCCCACCAGACCCCCATATCATCATGATGTATGCTGGGCTCGTCAGTGAAGATGGAAGTTAGAGCACCTGTCACTTCAACAAGGAGAGACAGAGGGCCGCACCTCTATGGTGTTAGCTGCCGAGTTCTCCTGTAGCACAAGGAACCTCTAGCAAAAGTGTATCAAGAGGAAACCTAATGTGTGTCCTGTGCCTGGGCTTGTGTCAGCAACTGTACTTATCTTCTTACCTGCTTCTTCCCAGCCTCCCTTCCTTCAGCAGAGGAGAAAACATCAATGGCAAGGCTTTCTTTTTCTTTCACCCACCCCTAAAGGACCATAGCTTGACTCGGCACTTAAGCTCTCCTTCCCCTAGGCTGGTGTGTACTTCGTGCTTTCTGCTCTTCCTCTAGCAAGCAGGGGTGCAGAGACTGCCTGTGTCAGGTGAGTGGCGATACCCCATGTAACCCAGTGGTGTTGGTCAGTGACAAGTCCTTCCTTTGCAAACCATGCTGCTGTGGTGTTACAGCCCCACCATCAGTACCATGGCCCCGGCTCCACAACTCTACCACCCCACTATCACCATCTTCTCCAGTACTTCTCTAGCCACATTTATCTCATCTGTGACTTCCTTCTGCCTCCTCCAGGGCCTCTCTGAGTCCCGTTGTCAGCCAGGGCAAGAGCAGTGAGAGGGAAAGAGGAAAAGATGAGATCCAGCAGAGCAGAAGGAAGGCAGAGCAGTAAGCGAGGCAGGGAACTGCTGCAGGATGATGCTGTGCTATCGCTATGTCAGTAGCCTGGATGAAAAACGCACCCATTCCAAGTGTCCATTGAGACACCTTGTGAGGCTTGAGCAGTATAATTACTCGATGTTTTGCTCTGAAGCCTCTAAAGTAGGTGCATATTTGATGAAGCTAGGTTTATATTGTTATTCTGAACTCCATTTTAACTAAGCTGGTCAAGAGATCTGCAGTCACTGTCAATTACTCACAATAGGAAGAGAGGTAAGCTGCTTGCTGTGATGTGTTTTTTCAGGGATGCAGAGTCTACAGGTGCATTTTGCAGTCATTCCTCCATGCCTTTTGTTGTGTGGTTCTAGATAATTGGGATCCAATAGTTTGGTTAGCAGGGAGGGGGAAGTGAAACAAACTCAGTTGTCCTTCTTGGTGAATGAAGCACAACTCAAGTTCTGAGCACTCAAAGCAGGTCTAGCTCCCTAAGGCGTGTATGTTTGGTGATACAGGAACAGCAATCCTCCATGATATTTGAAAAGTCATGGCAGTCAGTTGAAGTCCCTGGTGACTGGGAAAAGTGAAACACTGCACCCATTTTTAAAAAGGCTAGAAAGGAGGACCCTGGGAATTACCGACCTGTCAGCCTCGCCTCTGTGCCTGGGAAGATCATGGAACATATCCTCCCAGAAGTTATGCTAAGGCACATGGAGTAGAGGGAGGTGATTTGAGACAGCCAGCATGGCTCCACCAAGAGCAAGTTTTGCCTGACCAACTTAGTGGCCTTCTATGATGGAGTGACTACATCAGTGGACAAGGGAAGAGCTATGGATGTCATCTATCTGGACTTCTGTAAGGCCTTTGACACAGTCTCCCACAACATCCTTCTCTCTAAATTGCAGAGATATGGATTTGATGGATGGATGGATTCGGTGGATGAGGAATTGGCTGGGTGGTCGCATCCAGAGGGTAGTGGCCAACGGCTCAATGTCCAGATGGAGATCAGTGACAAGTGGTGTCCCTCAGGCGTCTGTACTGGGACCGGTACTGTTTAATATCTTCATCAATGACATAGACAGTGGGATTGAGTGAACCCTCAGCAAGTTTGCAGATGACACCAAGCTGAGTGGTGCGGTCAACACGCCTGAGGGACGGGATGCCATCCAGAGGGACCTGGACAAGCTCGAGAAGTGGGCCTGTGTGAACCTCAGGAGGTTCAACAAGGCCAAGTGCAAGGTCCTGCGCCTGGGTCAGGGCAACCCTTGGTACCGATACAGGCTGGGGGATGAAGGGGTTGAGAGCAGCCCTGCCAAGAAGGACTTGGGGGTACTGGTGGATGAAAAGCTGGACATGAGCCAGCAATGTGCGCTCGCAGCCCAGAAGGCCAACCGTATCCTGGGCTGCATCCAAAGCAGCATGGCAGCAGGTCGAGGGAGGTGATTCTGCCCCTCTCCTCTGCTCTGGTGAGACCCCACCTGGAGTCCTGCGTCCAGCTCTGGAGCCCTCAGCACAAGAAAGACATGGACCTGTTGGAGCGAGTCCAGAGGAGGGCCACAAAGATGATCAGAGGGATGAAATGTGAGGAAAAGCTGAGAGAGTTGGGGTTGTCAGCCTGGAAAAGAGAAGGCTCTGGGGAGACCTGATTGCGGTCTTTCAATACTTAAAGGGGACAGGCTTTTTAGCAGGGCCTGCTGCAACAAGACAAGGAGTAATGATTTTAAACTAAAAGAGGGTAGATTTAGACTAGATACAAGGAAGAAATTTTTTACAATGAGGGTGGTGAGACACTGGAACAGGTTGCCCAGAGAGGTGGTAGATGCCCCATCCCTGGAAACCTTTAAGGTCAGGTTAGATGGGGCTCTGAGCAACCTGATCTAGTTGAAGATGTCCCTGCCCACGGCAGGGGGGTTGGACTAGATGACTTTTAAAGGTCCCTTCCAACCCAAACTGTTCTATGATTCTATGATTCAAAGAACTCCATTTTACTTGACACTGCTAGGTCTTTGAAGATACATTAAAAATTAATGTTAATTGTTTGGGCAAATATTATACCATTCCAGGAGACAGTTTACTTCAGAGTTTCCATTCTTTCTTTTTGTTGTTAATCCTAACAGTCATTTTCTGCTGATACCTCATCCTCCTTTATCACAGTTTGTATTTTCTGACTCCTCAAGTGTACTTCTCTTTACTTTCTTTTTTTTTTTCCATGTGATAGCAGCAAAGGAGTCAGCATTGTTTTTAAAGGTCTTTTTTTCATCTCTTTTCTCAGCCAGTGGAACAGGGGTTCTTAATCAAAGACTTCTATGATTACAGAATGTGGCTGGGGTTGTGGTGGTGTCATTTTATGGACATTTAGTAAAGCATTAGTAAGGAACTGTCATTAAAATGTTGTCTGCCTTCATGCATCAACATTTTCTCCCAATAAATTCTGCTCCCAAGTTTTTTTCATATTTAGGAAACAAAATCGGTTAAGTTTGCATTTCATTAGCATCCAGCAAGTATCATCGTTTCCACTGAGGCAACCATCACAGAACAGATTTGCAGTCAATTCCTTTTCACCTGCCAGGATACAGTCCAGCATGGGAAAAGCCCAGATTAGTTCTAGTGTTTTCTTCTTAAAAAGTCCGCTTGCTTATCCTCTAGGAAGTAAAACACATTTTACTGATGGTGGCATCAACAGTATCTTTCAGTATAATGTAGCTATTAGCCTCCCTTTCTGCCTGTTGCTGGAAAGGGTGTATCCAGTGATTTTGACATTCCTGCCACACCAGATCATCTCCCCAGGCTTCAGCAACAGGGATCATTTCTGTTTCATAAAAAGTATAGACGTGTATGTGCATACACACACAAAGATATATATGTATATGCCTACATAAAATTCCTCTACTATTCTATATTTCCATAAACAGGCTCTTCTACACCCACGGTGACTATGGAAATGCATAAAATTGCAACAGAGCTACTGTGTTGACTAGATGTACTTTAGCTGCCCAGATGATCTATCTCCACCTGTGTTGTATGTCTTCTCTGCAACAAAATGGTTCCAAGGAACAGAGCAGTCTCAGCTTTAGCAAACAAAACTTATATAAAAAATGTGTGCATGTAAACTAATTGAATGCAATTTTATTTTAAACCAACCTATATATAAAACTGAGGAAAATTTTCAGATATTAGAGGCAAACAACAAGCACCTTCAATTTGAAAATATATTCCACAATTTTTACTCTATGTTTAATGTATGTTAATGGGTTCTTACAACTCTCACTAGGTTTTATCGGACTGAGTATTTATGAGGGCTCTAAAGAAATCCCCACTCATTACTTTCTGGGTAATTATTTTATAGTATGCTAGCAGCTAGCTGTTTATGTTTACAAAATTTAGGCCCTGTTTGTATGCACACAATCAAGCACATACGTAGTTTGCAACAGAAACGGGCCACAAAGAATAGACCTTCCTTCAATTTGCCAAAATTGAAAATATTTTACAACACTGGAACTATTTATTTCACAGTCTTACATAAGAACAAATTATGTAAGATTTTTTTTTCCCATCTAATAACATAGTCCAAGAATTTTTGCCTAAACTATATAATATTCACTCTTTTTAGCAAAGGTATGTTACATTCTAGTTGCTTGAAGGACATTTAGTAGGCTCTCATTTCCTATTATCCACTCCCTCTTTATCCCTCATCCTGTAACTTTGGCAAATAAACTAAGCCATATCATGCAAGAAATACAGATATTGTTGCATTCAAGCCTAACTTCTAGAACAGGAAAATTACTGTATTTTCCCCCAACGTACTTGTAAGTTTGGAAGAATGGTGAACTAATCAACTAACTGTGGGAACCTCTCATTCATCATTTTTCACAAAAACTTGGTAGGTTAAGAAATTAGTGAATAAAAAACTGGACTATTGAATTAAAAGTTGCTGCTACTTTGTTTAATGGAAATTATCCCAAAAAACTAAAAGTTAACTTTCTCCAGTAAAAATCTAGTGAAAACAAATATTTCATATTACATACAGCTCCTGCTTTTAGCATGTTCTTACAACTAGATCCAAAATATAGTAAAGAAGTGAAATGGCAGTATCAAAAAATTAGTACTTAATTAAAGACTGCCTCATGATAAATGGGCAAGGTGGACTGGTGTGCTTCTGCTCTGTCTTACTTTCAAGAACCCGTCTTTTTAACTCTAAGGATTTTTTAGCATGTACGTGTGACTGCTGTGTTGGAAGGTACAGATCGCAGGTCCAGCTCTGCTCAAGCTGGAAGAGCTGGTTGTGCAAGAGGAAGATTCATGACAGCCTGAGGAATGCAGTGAAAAGAATTCTTCCAAAACAATGGAGGAGGCCATTCTACAAGTTGCTCAAGAGCTTCTTTTCTTCAGCAGAGTCCTGGGGCAATTCTAGGACAGAGGATGTCCTGTGAAAAGTGAGAAGGGGTGGTTAGAAGCGCTCTTAAAGTTAGGGACTTCTGGCAGAAGCAGTCATGAGAGTAGTTTTAGTAATGCATACCAGAGCTAACTCAGTGATGGGAAATCAAAGCAGAACTGCTGAAGTGGAAGCACACTGAAGACTGGTACACATGCGAGAAGCCTCACATGCTGAAATTGAGCCTGCTTCTGTTGCAAATAGTCGTTCTGGCAGATAAACTGACCTCAGAGAGCTACCTTCAGCATAGCAACTTTAACTTCTGTCATCCACGCCTGAATTGACCTGAAGGTATACAACAAGGCTGGTTGAGTCAAACTGCTGCAACAGTGTGGTAAAAATGAGAATGGATTAGATCAATTACTAAGTTATGGTGTGTTGCTGTCGCAGTGCATTGTTAGACAGACATGTGCAAGCTTGCAACTAATCATGTCCTTCATTGGCATTTTAACCACCGTTTTGAAGTTTGTAATTATATTCTGAATGGAGAGCTTTCAGATGCCAAAGGCAGTTTATTGTCATGCACAGCTTGAAAGGAAAAAAGTCCCTCTGAAAGTGGGTGGTCAGGCCAAGACTGACTTATCCAGCTGGACTCTGGATGGAGATGTTATCTACCTGCAGAATTGAGCCTGTCTGGGAGTCAGCACCAGAGCATCCAACCTGAACAGGATTTGACCATTCTTGTCCTTCTCCTTATTCTGGAAACACTGTGAGGCCAGCAGGAGTGCTGGCGGAGGGTTGTACTTGTCTCACACTGCACAAAGCCAAAAGGGTCTTTACTTTTTCCTCTTAACTGTTATTGAGAGTAAGCTCTCTCCTCTATCAAACTTTGCTGCCCCGACATGTGCCAAGATATTTCAAATATAAACAAGAGCTCTCGGAGAAGTCAGAATGGAGGACTGCGTAGCAGAGAAGGGGGGAAGTGTGGAAGCAATGGAGAAGGCATAAGGAATCATTGCAGACTAACTTTGAAATTCGGGTCTGAAGTTTCACATTGCCCAAAAGGACACCTGACAGTTTGTTAGGCCTCTGTTTGTTGCTGGATGCTTCCAAGACTGAAGTGGCTTGGGGTTAGAGATGAACCAGCCATGAAGGGTACTGGCAGATGACTTCAAGAGCCCCCAAGAGACTCAGCTCTGTGGCAGGAGTTCCCTACAATTAGATGCTGATAGCACACAGAAGACGAACAGAAAACCAGAAACTGCTGGAGTTCCTGAAAATAAAATCCCTGGTAAGTACGCAAGAAGTAACGTGATAGCTGAACTGAGATGGACACACCTATCAACATGAGAGAGAGCTACTGTGGTAGATTTATGGATCACCTGACCAGCGAGACTCCTAAAGCCTATTTTGGTTTTCCACACTGACAGGTAGGCATGGATTCAGGATTCTAGTGATTATAGATTGCAAAACCTCTATGCAGTGGATTTGCAATTTATGCCAAATACCCTGTCCCAAAGGACTTTTTATGGGCCCTTTTCCTCAGTTGTGATCACGTAACTTCCCATGGTTGCTGAAAGGACAGGGAGACAGAAGCAATTTTAAACAAGGTTTGGTGGTACAATAAAGCCATTTTTCTTATGGGAAAGAAAACACTCTGATTTTTTTAGATTTTGCATCTTCCTTGTAGGGTTTTTTGTGGCTCCCAGAGCCATCTAATCCCCAGTTACTCAACCACCCACTGAATCACAGCGTGGGAATGTGTGTTCTAGGCTATGCAAGTCCGAGTCATTTTTTATGTTAATATTTCAGAAGTGTAAGCAGTATTTTCTAGAAAATTAAGTTAAGTGGGCTTGGAGAAAGAGAAATAACCATGGATATATGCAGATATACTTCATGTGCCTTACATACAAAATGTCAGGTATTCTGGAGAAGAGTTGCTCCTTATATATTGATACACTGATTCTTAAATCCCGTAAATACATTTTAAATGTTCACGTTGAATTTTTTTTTTTTTTTAAGTGCTCTACTTTCTCTTGTCTTAAAATGGTAATATATATGACTTCTGGTATAAGGAAAGATTGGAAACATTATTTTAACCAAATGTGTTGAAGTGCAAATAACAGGTGAACTTTTGAACTCTTTTGCATTCTCTGAGGGTCTGGAGTGGTCTCTGCCAGGCTTGGAGAAAGAGCAGAATGTGGATGCTTTTACTAGAATTTTGGCAAATAGCATTATCTGGAATTAACATGGTTTATTCAGATTTGTTTATATTCCAACTTTTATACTCGGGATGCTACTAAGGAAATTCAATCCTCATTCATGCTTCATGATGTTGAATCAAATGGTATATTTTCACACAAGTTTTTTCTTTTTGCTTTTTCAGATGGATCTTCTCAATAGCAGAACCATGTTTTCAAGCGATCGGTCAGAATTGTCTCATATTTAAGATCCTCTTGCACTCAGCAGATAAGAAAACTAGCATAGCCATAAAACAAAGGATATTTGCAACGTATTTGTTTTAGGGTCCAGCTTATCACTTCAAACTGGATTTCTCTTGAATAAGCTTTACCCAGTTTCTCTTCTGAAAGTTTCCTATATGTATGAGAGTAACAGTGACCCTGTGTCAAATGCATGATAACATTATCAAATTAGAGGAATTTGGGGTCAAAGAGTTTGCTGGTTAGCTCTGTTGCCAAGACTGACTGTTCCAGATCCTTATAAAGACATGCTGACACATCTATGTAGTGTGTCAAGGACCTGACGATATGGAACATTTTCCACAGCCCTACTTGAAATGTGAGCCTTTCATTTGTTGAAAAACACTCCTGCATGTGCAGAGATTACATGTGAAAAATAATAATGAAAAATATGTCATCGTCCTGGGGGGTAAGAACTGGAAAGAAATCTGAGCTCTTTTTCCTGAGTTGGCAAAGCAGAAAGCAGTTCAGTGTTCTGCATTAAAATGCAATTTTGCAAAATGTTTACAATACATTTAAAACTTTGGAAATCGGCAAGTTTATTGATTCTTACCTCGTTCTTTTGTTCTCAGCTTTCAGAATGTTTCTGAATTTCAAAATCACTATCACTTTTAAGTCTGCTCTGTCTTTGGAACCTATTTGCCATACCTTACGTGCACGCTGACAGTGTATCTCCCTTCACTCCTTCCAGCAGTGCTCCTGATTCCTGGGAAAGAAGGAAATTTGTGAGAACATTCCTCAGGTTTTAAGCAATGCCCATTATTGCTCTTGGAATACAAAGCAATTACACAAAGAGAGAGATACAGAAGTAGTTAAATGCCATTAAAGTTCATTTAGGTGAAAAATAAATGCCGTCTCAGAATCCACAACATCTACAGCTTTCATCTGCATAATTTCTTCTATCAGTTTACCTTTTAAAAAAAGAAGTTTTCTAATCCTCTGTATATATATATTTAGTAAAGATTGAGAAAAATGTGAGTGGTAAATGTAAGTTTCCTCTCAAAAGAAAAAAGGAAAACCAGAATCTTCGGGATGAAAAAGAACTATCAGATTATCTCTACCAAAGGGTCTGAAAGACTTTGAAAATGAAAGGCTGGATGTCACTTCACAAATTATTTTTTCTTCCCTAAACTTCAGGTTAAGTGTGCTGGTATAAATTCCTCCAGAATGGAAATTAAAGATGATTGAATAGGAATCATTCCTGTAGGCAGTGATGCAGCAGACTTCTGTGGGAGTTGCTGGCTATTTTGTACTACTGAAAATCAAGCCATTGGATTTCCATCCTCAGAACACAATACAGTGGCTCCCTTTCGGTACCCATTTGTGTACATGATGGTGATGACAAGTAGACTTGATCTACTCATCATTGACTGTTATAGCTGCAAAATCTGGCTGTTTTGGATGATCTAAGTGTCATTTAGTAACCTGCACTCAAAGTTAAGGTTTTAAAAAGAAATGCTCTTTCTCCCTTTTTCTTTGTTTAAAATATCAGAAAAAGAACCAAGGTTCTAACAATTACTAGAGAGCAGCTGCAGATGGGTCTTGTCTTTTTCAACAGTCTGGTCCTCTACTACACTGGTTAAATGGCTTGACCAGAGGTAGAAGCCATCATTCATTTACATGTGTACAACTCTGAATATTCCAAAATTCTGTATTTTCAGCAGCAGCAGGTCTATGCAGCCACGTTAGATGATAACACCTTAAAGCACAAGACACAGGAGGCCAGAATTCAGGCTTCCCATCTGAAATGGCTCCCAGGACTACCAGCCAAGACGTACTGTGTACAACCTATACTGTACAATGAAACGTGCTGTCTGCTAGGAAAAGCAAATAAAAATGGCTTTTGTTGGTATTTTGCCTAGTTTCACAGCAACTGTCCACTCTTCTCAATACCCTGCAGACCAGTCTGCTAGTGGTCTAAGAACCACAAATGCATAACTTGTATATTATCAACAATCTCAGCCTGCAGCACCAACTGCACATGCACTGAGTAACTTTGTACTTACTGCTCTTCCTCAGTTTCGCAGCCCATTTCGCGCAGAGTGTGGAACTTTCAGAGGCCTCTTGCCTTCAAAAGGCGCAAGCCAACCTTGTCCTTAACAGCAGTGAGGTTTTGTTGCCAGTGTAATATCTTTTATAACCATTTTTTGCCAATTGCAAAACAGGACCAGACCCTAAAGACAGTCTGTAGAAAAGGATTGTTTTGTTTCCACCCCTGGATGTGTGTCCAACCTATGTTGCAATGTTTGGCTGTGGACTTTTGTCTTTTTTTTTTTTCCTTTTTTTTTTGTTAACTGCCTAAAAACAAAAGAGTATATCCATGCAAAGGATCTAGGCTTGAATTTTAAGCTGAGCTTGTCACACTTAGAATCACTAAAGCCTGGAAGCAATTATGAAGACTGAACACTACTCATCTCAGAAGAGTTTTGCAAGTCACCAAGAAATGAGTCAGCCATGAAGTGCTATCTGTAGATTAAGGGGGCAGCTAAAATATAAATATCCAGTTACCACAGACTGAATTAAGGGAAAAGAAGGGAAAGTGTCTTTTACTGTAAGTTACAATAAGTACCTATTCTATAAGTTTCACACCAATAACTCAACCCACATAAATGACCTTTACCAGAGAAAGCTTACACACAAGGAAAATGGAATAAAGTAATTGTAAAGGAAGGCTGAACCGTAAGATAGAAGAGTGAAGAACTCTGATTCCATAATTGGATAGAGATGTTAATGAAAGTCTTTGTTGCGTTTTAATATCCCACATAGCAAATACTGCTTTAAGGTAATCTGCATTGCCAACTCCAGAACAGCAACTCCAGAGGACTGCTGAAAGTCTGAAGCAGTTGGATAAAGACAGTAAGTTACTGCAGAGCTCTAGTAACAAAAAAAAATCAGGCAACTGCCTAAAAGTCATGAGATTTTAAAAGTATACAATTCTTTGTACTTGCCTTTTTGTTTCTGAGTCTGTAGGATGGTTTTGAATCAGGTTTTCAAATTACTTTCTGCAAAGGAATGCCAGAACTAACTTCTTGCAATACAATCTGAAGTGCTCAAATCACACTGGAATTCCAGGAACTGGAGCTTGAATGAAAAAGCAAAATGTATGAGATGCTGCAATACCAAAAAAAATGTAAAGACAAATGAAGCACAGCGGTTGCAGAGATTATTTTTTCTGCCTCATTTTTTTAAAGAGACAACTGATGTAACAAAATACATCCCATAATCTAACAATGATAAGACATTCCTCCTCCATCAGGGTTTCATTGTTGTAACTTGTAAAGTCTGTTGAATGGAACAGACCTCTCTAGGAATAAAGGTCTTGGGAGCATTCCCACTTTTTCAGGGCAAAAAGGACAACTCATGCATGAGGCAGTGAAGTTTTGGCTGTCTCAGGATACAGTCAGTGAAGTGGCTCTTGTGAGTTATCTAAAACTAATCTAAACCTCTTCAATTATACACACATGAAGTTTCTAAACATTTGGCTTACTTTGTATGCTCTGGATACAGATGTTTTCTTCTGTGAAAGAGAACTGTCCCCATAATTCGTGCTAATCTTCTGCAGTATACTATTTGCAGTGAAATTACAGTGTAATAATTTGCAGTGACTTCCTTGACCTCCAATTAGGAAACATCCTAATGTGCTTCGGACAATTTATTTTCCCCTAGTGCAGTTTAAAAATATGTCTACAGCTACAGCCTCTGTGATGTTATTTATCAATGAGAAACTTCAGGGACACAGTAGGAATGAGCTGGTGTGACTTATTAATTGAACGTTTGCCTTCAATGTTTGCCTATTGTTGGTAACTGTTGGAATACTGTTCAAACGGAATGTGTAGACTGACATGAAGTAAGGCAGCACCTCACAGCAGAGATTGTCCTATTTCTCCACAATTAAATTTGAAAGGAGAGAAACAATAACCAATATATTTCTAAATATCAATGACAAATGTAAGCTTTTCATTTCTTTCAGAAAGAGCTACACAAGGTGAAAGAAAAGACCAAAACTCCCTACCCCTTCTCCTCTGCTTCCTTCCCACTGCCTCCCCCTCCATCCCAACCTCAGCTGGCCTACACCACTTAGCATGGGTGCTGTTATTACTGGAATACGGGGAATTTCATCTGGCACAGAGTTTAACCACTTCCCAAACTGAAATAGGCTATACCGGTTTATGCACAATAACCACATCTGTATCTACAGAACCTTTTCTGGCTTTAACACTGTTAGTATAACTGAAGTGGCAAAACTCTCTGTAGAGACCAGGCCTTGGCACAAAGCTTGTGACTGTGTAACACTGGAGACAACAGAGCTCTGATTTTGTTCAGATCCTCTAGCATCACTGACAGGTACCTATAAAACAACAGGATTCCTTCCCTAATCATTTCTCATCGTAGACCAGTAATGACTCCACCATGGTGTTCTGTAAATGGCTAAAAGGAATAAAAAGAAAAGACTAACACCAACGGGCACAGAGTATTAACAATCCCTGACAGAGTTCATCCTAAAGTTTGGGTTCCATTTTAACTGTCATAAAAAAGTATTTTAAATAACACTCTACAAGCCTGAAATTCCGTGCTCCTAAAAGTAAAACCAAATGCTGTAAATAATGCCAGATGCCCTGAACTGAGTCCATGACTGAGTTCATTCTTGAACACATGCTGCTATACATGAATTCTTCGTATCTTATGTTCTCTTAAGTAAATTCTGAAACCATGAGTTCATTTTACCACTACTGCATACAGTCTTGTTGTTCAGTGAAAGTATTACAGTCATTTGATCCACCGGTTTTCAGTCCACCACACAGGAAACACACCAGCAACATTCATAATTTTTAACTTCTTCTCCATCAACCATCATCCCTGTAGATGTTGCTCTTCCAAAACAATATAAAAGATACACCCTTCTTTGGCAATGGATATTTCCTTTTAACAATAAAAGACAAATTAAAGAGGATACAAGTCCATGGCTGATCAAGAACGCTCATCTGTACAGCCTGCAGCAGGAAGGTTACTGAAGTGTAGGATGTGTCTGAAAGAATCAGAGGAAATGGTGTCACCACAAGGTTTTGATCTCAGGTGGGAAAAAGGAAATTCAAGACTGAGCTGGACTCATAAATAACTTGCAGATAGTACTGAAATCTCTGAGATCTTCTTCAGCCCCCTAAGCTTGAAGACAGGGACCATGAGCAGGATAAAGCCCCCATAATCCACGAGGAAGACGTTACTGACCTGCTACGCCACCTGGACCCTCACAAGTCTATGGGGCCGGATGGGATCCACCCGAGGGTACTGAGGGAGCTGGTGGAGGAGCTTGCCAAGCCGCTCTCCATCATTTACCAGCAGTCCTGGTTAACGGGGGAGGTCCCGGACGACTGGAGGCTTGCCAATGTGACGCCCATCTACAAGAAGGGCCGGAAGGAGGATCTGGGGAACTACAGGCCGGTCAGCCTGACCTCGGTGCCGGGGAAGATTATGGAAAGGTTCATCTTGAAGGCGCTCAC